>OY998179.1:217772290-218372290 GCA_963921935.1 Galeruca laticollis
ATGACCTCCCATTGAAAAATGATTTAAAAAAATATTTAAATAGATATATAAAAAAATAAAATATACCTACTATACACATAGTATAGTATTAAATACTAATACTAAGTATTTCTCTTAAATAAAAAATAAAATTCACCTAAAATGTTTCAAGACCCCGTGTAAACGTTTTTCAAGACGACCGTGTAAACGTTACTTCGCAGCGAGTACCTAGAACTCTGTGAAATTCAAAATAGCAAAACGGGCTGGTGTCCATCGATGACCTCAACGCGTTAAATGGGGACGGAATCAGCCGAACGTTGACAATCTTCGTCACGTGAAAGAAACACGCCCGAAGTTTACATGTGTTGGGTCAAAAGCCCGGGTGAATGTCGATGATGAATCGACTTACGTCGTTCGATTATTACACGCTTAGAAAAGGAATGAGTAGAGGGGTTGGCAGGCTGCGCTATATTTTGATTTGAAGGAGATCATTTTGAAGTCAAATAAGATTTGTGTTTTGATGTAATAAGTTGTTATTGTTATTATTTTGATTTTGATTCGTTTTTATGAGGGCATGTGTTTTGATTATTTGGTGTTATTTTATTCTACGCCTTTTATCATATCTGTGGTGCAAATGGTTCAAGATTTGAGAATGAAAATTGAATTAAATTTTGAAAAACTGTTAAAACTAAAGGAAGGTGGTGGTCCTCTTCCAGATTTAAAAATTAAACAGACTAGCAAGGACAAAAATAACGAAGTTCATCGCAATTTTCGCAGATCTACGTATGATTTATCTGATTGGATTTGCAGATGTGAAGTAAGTGATGCATTTTACTGTTTCGTTTGTCTGCTTTTTTCGGATAATTCTTTATGATGTAAAAACGGTGTCCAAGACTTGAAACATTCAAAAGAGAAAATAAAAAAACATACTTTATCGGCAGACCATATGAAATGTGCCATGAGTTTTGCTACAATCGGTACTGTGGATATTCGTTCTTAATTAGATAATGCTATATTATAAATAAAATAATTGACTGTGTGAAATGTTGTGGGGCGTTTGAACTTGCTTTGCGAGGGGACGACGAGACAGAATCTTCTGTAAACCCGGGAATATTTCGTGGACTTATAAATTTTGTTTCAGAGCTGGATCGAATATTCAAAGAATACTTGGATAAGACTACGGTTTTCAAGGGTACTTCTGAAACTGTACAAAATGAATTACTTGATTCAATGTTATCGGTGGCTCAAGAACAACTTAAATTGGAGATTCAGTCAGCCGAATATATCGCAGTCCAGGTGGATGAAACTCCTGATAGCTCGAACAGAACTGACTTTTATTATACGGTACATTTTATCCGGTGTCGTTCACTTAAGGTTTATAAAATTTGTAAATCCTACCGGCACCACAGCCAAACATTTATCGGAAATAATTTTTAAAGAATTATAGGTACTAGAAATTAATAAAACACCGGAAAAGTTAATTGGACAGAGTTATGACGAAGCTTCTACTATGAGTGGTCGATTAGGCGGAGTACAAAAAGAGTTAGAGAACGATATCCCTAAGCAAATTTTATTCATTGTTATGCTCACCAATTAAATTTGATTCTGCAAAAAGCAGCAAGTCAGAATAAAAATGTTAAAGTTTTTTTTTGCCAATTTACAGCGATTTTCCACATTTTTTAGTCGATCTCCAAAACGTACAGCGATTCTAGATGAATTTGTTAAAGTACGTTTACCTAGAGCGGCACCGACAAGGTGGTATTTTAATACGCGTTGTGTGGAAACCGTATTTTTGTATCAAACTGATATTCTGGCTTCAATAGAAAAGATAATTGAGGTTGAAGAAGACTCAAATACAATTAATCAAGCAATAGGATTGAAAACTTTTTTGCAAAGCGTGGATTTCCTTTATTGGCTAAATTTTTTCCATTTAATAATGCCTAATTGTGAAGTTCTTTTCAATCAACTTCAAAAACATAGTATTGACGTGATATTGGTGAAAAAAAATATAGACTCATTTAAAATGTCAATTCAAAAAGTCAGAGACCATATTTTAATAAATGAAATATTTCCCCAAGCACCTTCATCTTCTTCAACACTTGGTACAAAAAGACCAAGGAAAAATGAAGACTCAAAGCGCTAAGTTGCTTTGGAGGTTTGCGACATAATAATTTCTGAGATTAACCGCCGCTTTAGTTTCAGTGATCATTTAGTGATTGCCCAGTTATTTTACAAACAGTTCGAACAATATAAAATTAATTTTCCAGATCGCATTCTTAAGTCAATAAGAGAAAACTTTTCTAGTATTAATTACTTAAAACTAAAAACTGAACTTCAAGTTATTTATGGACGCGACGATTTTAATAAGAGTGCAGGAGCTGTGCCAATGCTGCAATTGTTTATCAATAACAATCTCTCGGAAACTGTAAAATTGTTGACTATTTTATTACCAATGACAACTGTAGAAAGCGAAAGAGGTTTTTCTACATTGAAGAGGATCAAGACATTTTTGCGTAATACTATGGGACCGGAGAGATTGTCGGCGTTAGCTATGTTAAGCATAGAAAAGCAATGTGTGAATAGTATTCAAAATTTTAATGATCACTTTGCAAATACAAAAGATCGAAGGCTTCACTTAAATTTTAAAAAGATTTAGATTAATTATCATTTAATTTAAGTTTGTCATATTTAATATGTACAAAAAAAGAATAAAATGTGGTTGTTTTTTAAGAGAGCATTATTTTTACATAAAACAAGAGCTTAACATGCTGAATCTAGCTGCTTTCCAATGTTTGCTATAACGTACGTCTTTTTTTTAAATTTTTTTAAATAACCTGTAATTATGTATTTTTTGTGAGTCATTCTTGCACTAACGCTAGTTTATTCAGTCTCTAACGTACTTTTCCACACAAAAACGACTTGGGTTGATAGAAAGAGAGAAAACGATATCGACTGATGATATTTTTATACCAATGCATACGTTTCCGTAGTTCTCGCTGTATCTTTGTAGGTCCCCAAATACAAAGAATTTATGGAAGACTCAAATTTTGGAATTAAGCTGACTGAAGCTAAAAAAATGGCATGAACCGCTTTCGTAGAAGTCCGTCATAATTGTCTCGAAAACAAAAAAAGTATAATCTACAAGGAAATCATCCAAGAACGTATGTATGTCTTCTTATAATGCTTTAGAATATAACACTTCACTTTAAATTAATTTTTTAGATTCTCACTCAAATTTCTTTCCCGAAAATCTTGGAGCGGTATCTGATGAACACGGTGAAAAATTTCATCAGAACATATCGCAAATTTAGCCTGCCCAAGCGAGGGTTGGTTAATACCAAAAGTAAATACCGTAACAACAGCCCAATGAACACACAGCCCAGACTCTTAACGTCGGCACTTTGATATTATTTATTGAAAATCTGTGACCTTGAGGACGCCATTTGGGTGTAAATGTCAGAGTTGACTGTAACTTTATTTTGGTACCGCTGGCAGGGCCGTCCTTAGAAATGTAAAGTAAACATGAGAGTATTATGTTTATTTAAATTTACATAGATAATTATAAAAATAGAATATAGATAAGCTGTTCTAGTGATGTGAAATATTGGTATTTATTATTAAGCCATATCACCGCGTTGGGAAGTAGGTAGTTCGATTCGTTTGTAACGAAGCGAATTTTTATATCTACCGATTAAAAGACTCCCAACTACGTACAACCATGGTTACGACTAGTTCCTTCTGCATTCTCGTCACTGATCTGAGGCGTTTTACACCGGAGGGCGTGTATGCGCGAATAGCTGCGTATTCTGTTCCCGCCAAGTAAGAGTCTCTGCTGTGTGTTTTATATGCTGTGCCGTAACGTCCTAGCGAGGACTGTATCAACCGTGACATCATCGCTTGATGTCAAATTACGTCACAGTTAAAACCACCAGTAACCCTCTTGGGAGCAGAATTATTGCGGCTGACAGATGTGGTAATTGACTTTTGTTTATGACATATTCACTAAAACTGCAGTTGTTAAGTTTATACGTGGCAAAACGATAATGAACACTGAAAAAGAAATCAAAATAGCGAAAATTTAACTGAACTAACCCTCTAGACCGTACACAAGGTCAATAAAAACATTGGTATATACCTCTATATTAAAGGACAGGCGAATTGAGAGGCGCTATAACGGAAAATGGTCAGCAACGATGCTTGCCGATTTTTGTTGGTCGATTTGTCGCGAAACTCCATTAGAAAATATGGAAATAAAAAAAATACTAAGTAAATTGATTTAAAAAATGAGTAGTTACATTGTCTCATGGTTTTTAACGGGCTTATCGTGATCATATCTAATATTTTGTTATAATTATTAAAACGTTGATTTATTTTTGGAACAAAAATTATTTTTTTCAAAAGTTCCCTCACAAAAATATACAGGGTGTCCCGGGACTAATTGGAAAAAGTCGGGAGCGTATAATATGAGCTAAAATAATGTTAGTACTTTATATAAACTTTTTCTATGCAGGGCCTCGTTTTCGAGTTATAGGCCTCCAAAGTATTAATTTTGAATTTGGTTTTTATTTTTAATTTTTGTACTAGTTATTTGATCTTCATAAAATTCACGGCAAAGATATAATGTATGTGTATGTTTATTTTGGTAAGGTAAACAGATTTACAGTAGTGCATTGAAGCCAGGGACGAACTACTTGCAATGGTTAGTGATCCAAAAATTTTGCAGGGATGGCACACCCTGTATGAAATTATCGAAATTCACTTCCCCACACATTAAGCTAACGAAAAGATACTCTTGTTGGAATTCGATAAAATAAGCCGTTTGGCTAATATTTACAGTTTTATTCATGCACTACGTACCAATTTACGCATTCACCATTTTTATAAGTACACAACGAGGTAAAACGTAACTTATTAATAGATGTCCAATATTTACCTACAGTACTACAAAAAAATAATAGCAGAAGATGAAAAACATTAACGACTTATTAATTTGAAAGTTGGTAAAAACTTTTTATAACTGTTTTTACCGTTTATCAAGTTACCATAGGATTAGTTGTCAAACGTTGTGTAGAATAGTTCGTAGTCAGTACTTGTCAATAATTCATAAGACCTTAATTTAACAGTTACAATGGCAAAATTCGCTTTTATCGAGTACGCAGATATGCATTTAATGTATGGACTGGCTTCTCGAAACTGTTTAGAGGCCAGAAGGCTTTATGAAGAACATTTTGCAAACAGAGCATTGCCAGACAGACGAATGTTTGAGTGTATTGATCTCAGGTTACGAGAAACAGGTATGAATAAGTATGTATGTAATTTTCTATGTATACAAAACAAAATTTTTAATTTTAGGAATATTTTTGCCAAAAAAGGTGGAGAAGGTCCAGTACGAAGCATACGTACTGTGGCAGTTGAACAAGACTTGTTAAATGCAGTTGATAATGAACCATCAACGAGTTTTCTGAAAGTATTAAGAGAACATAACGTCTCGAAATTAGTTGTTCATCGTGTCCTAAAAGAACAGCTGTTATATCCTTTTCACATGAAAAAAGTACACAGTATGACAGTGGCTGATTATCCTGCACGACTTGAGTATAGCCAGTGGTTTCTGCGACAACAACAAGCAGACAATACATTTATTAGTAACGTTCTCTTTACGAACTAATCCGGTTTCACCAGAGATGGAATCATAAATTCTCATAATATGATGTGAATCCACATTGCATTATCCAAACTAGGAGCCAGCATCGATTCATGGTTAACATTTGGGCAGGAATAGTTGGCAATCATTTGATAGAGCCATATACTTTATTGACGGTACTTTGACTGGTCAGAGATATTTGGAGTTTTTGCAAAATTAGTCATGGAACCTGTTTGATGATGTGCTACTATAAACTCGTAGGAATTTATGGTTCATGCATGATGGGGCCCCTCCTCATTTCAGTTAAGATGTACTACAGCATTTACACACAAGGTTTCCTAATAGATGGATTGGTCATGGAGGCCCTTTTCAATGGCCACCGCGATCAGGAGACGTTAATCCTATGGATTTCTCTCTCTAGGGTTATCTCAAAAGTAAGGTATACGCAACACCTGTGCAAACAAGACAAGATTTAATAGACAGAATTGTGTTACACTGCAATGTTATTAGAAATAATATGGGATTGCTCATTCAAGTGCAAAGAAACAACCTTCGTGGACTTAGAATGTGCGTGGAAGTGGGAGGAGCTCATATTGAACATTTATTAGAATAACGTTAGTTTTTGTTGTTGTTTAGGAATTAGTATTAGTCTAATGTTTCATAACTTGTGTTTTTGAGGTTTTATTGATGGTTTAATAATGTTATGTTCGTAATTTTGATTAAAAGGAAGTAAATCCTGGACATCGTATTAATAAGTTAGTCAGGTAGATTTGTACGTAGTGCATTAATAAAACTGTAAATATTATCCAAACGGCTTATTCTAGGGAATTCTAACAAGAGTACCTTTTCGTTAGCTTAATGTGTGGAGAAGTCAATTTCGATGATTTCATACAGGGTGTGCCATCCCTGCAAATTTTTTGGATCACAAACCATTGCGAGTAGTCCTTCCCTGGCTTCAAGGCAGTACTGTAAATCTGTTTACCTCTCCAAAATAAACATACACGTACATTATAGCTTTGCCGTAAATTTGATAAAGATCAAATAACTAGTACAAAAAATAGAAATAAAAACCAAATTCAAAATTAATACTTTGGAGGCCTATAACTCGAAAACGAGGGCCTCCATAGAAAAAGTTTATATGAAGTACTAACATTATTTTGGCCCAGATTATACGCTTCTGACTTTTTTCCCATTAGTCCCGGGACACCCTGTATACGTGATACATATTTTTAAAAGCAAGTTTCTGTTGAGAAGTATCACATCTGTAATAAACTTGCACAATAATAAAAAGGAGCGCAAAAAATGTTTTTGCAGGCGAAGGTTATTAGTCCAGCGAATCTAAAATATGACTAATACAGGCGGATACTAGAGGAGAAAAATTTTGTATGTCAAAGTTCACGAGTTTCAACTTAGTTCTTTTGAATTATATCATTATTTAGTAAAGGCTCCATTAAATATCATATCAAGGTTTAATAATCAAATTCCATCATAAAAATCAAACACTAAACTTCCATTCATTTCCAATGAAAATCCACTAAATGTTTTATTCAATGTTTTCTTGATAGTTACCTTGCTGTTGCTGGTAATACTGTTGTTGCTGAGATTGTACTTGTTGCTGCGGCTGTTGTTGTTGCAGCTGCTGTTGCTGCTGTTGTTCTGGCCTTTGTTGACCTTGTCTTTGTTGATTTCTTTGTTGGTATTGTCTTTGATTCCGTCTTTCTAACAATTCGTCTTCGGACATGTTGCCTTCATAATTTTCTTTAGTTATTTCTGCAACGCATCGTTGTGCTAGTATTTAGAAATAGGATTCTAAGAAAAATGATTAGTATTTCTTTGTATGACACCAAAATATAACTCCAAAATCTATCAAAATTAGCTGCATACAATTCTAAGCAATTTTTACAGCTAATGTGGCTTATATGCTAGCATAAATATATTATTTGAAAACAATAGGAAAATAGTAAATGTAAAGAATTCATATCATTCTCTTCTCTTCCCGTATGTTTCGTTCTTTTCACATTATAAGGAACGTTTGAATATCACAAAAAACTATTGCTTGGTACATGAAGGAAGTCGAATTTTGCGAAAAAATATATTTCTACCTATTAGTTTTAGGACTTGAATATGCATGTTGTAATCATTCCATGGTACAGAAACTTATCATGTCCCAAAATAAAACACGCCTGTGGCGAACATATTATTCTTCATCTATTTTTCTTAATAAAGCTATATTTATTTTTGTTTTCTCTTTCCGCTCCTATTTATTTCGTCTTTTTCTCACGTGTATTGGTTAGAATAAATTTCCAGTTTCGAGTAATGAAATTTTTTACTACAATTATCTCTAATTTAAATATTTCAGTACATTGAGTGTTACAATAAATATTGATACAAAATTGTTCAAGTAATATGATTTAGGAATATTTGATCAAATCGTCATTGATTGATAGATGCTTGCTAGGGTATTAACAATGAATTTAGAAACAAAGCAAAGAAAAACGCTCTCAGTGGAGCATCCTGTTGAAAATACAGTTCTACTAAAATATCTAGCATATAAACCAGCGTAGTGCCTATTTCTTTCTAGAAAGCTGGCCAACAAGATAATAATTTAGTCATGCCAATATCAAAGATATACTTCTACTACTAAAATTGGAATATGTATCCTTGTTTAATGTTGAATTGTGTAACCGGACGTTACCTACTTATTTCAGTAACAACAATTATGAAATTTTTCCTAGTATATATATATATATATATATATATATATATATATAACAACAAGATGTACGAATAGTGCGTGACATATAAACAATAAGTAACGAATAGATTAGTGGGTATTGCACGCAAATAGAAGAAGGAGCTACTGAAAAAAGTGGTAACCGCAGACATGCATGTTTCTGGCTCATTAGCCGTCATCGGTACGGTACAACCAAGAAAAGATGTGAAACATGGGTCGGAAGTTTCAGACGGGAGTGTAATATGCACCTCCGTGTCTATGTTGGTTGTTGTCTCGAATATTCGAGATCTTCTAATATTACTGACACAAATGTTTTGTTTGACTATCCTGCTGAATTCTGTTATATTTTCTCATGTTTTATTCAACACCTTTGCTCCCATGTTTCACATCTTTTCTTGGTTGTACCGTACCGATAACGGCTAGTGAGCCAGAAACATGCATGTCTACGGTTACCACTCTTTTCAGTAGCTCCTTCTTCAATTTGCGTGCAATACCCACTAATCTATTAGTTGCTTATTGTTCACATGTCACGCACTATTCATACATCTTGTAATATATATATATATATATATATATATATATATATATATATTATAATATATTTTTAATACTATATTTATTAATTTATGATTTATTTGAGTAAAACCCAGTTCTGTTTATTTGTTATTAAAATTTATATTTATCTATGTCTTATATATTTGTTTATGGTTTAAATTGAATAACTAGCTCAGGGTAAATTGATTTATATTTTATTATTAATTTATTGATTTAATGGAGAGCATGAGAACTGTATACTCCCGTTGGGTTCCGGATTGAATTGAAAAATATATGAAATTTGCACTTTCTAAATATTCTATTAACATCATCTCCTCCAAAAGCTGTGAATAAATTATGTGGAACACACCAATGCGACTTCTGTGATATCAAGCCTTTTCCTATATTTAGCAGATGACATGCAAATAAAAATCAGATGACTCAAGATTTAGTTAATATAATTACCAACAGACATAAAATTGAAAAGCATTATAATTTGTGAAGAAAAACTTATGTTAAACAAAATTATTACAAACTAAATTACTTATATTGAATATTCTTAAACATATAAAATTTTCAATGGTGGAATTTGGCCAAATTAGTGATATATGTCTGAATTTTAAAATGGTCAACCATATAAATTATTTACACACTGACCTGATCACAACACTGGGAAGTTTTTTTGTTCACTACACTCCTGTGTTATCCCCTGGAATGAAGCTGGACCCTCTACAACTTGTAGAACAAAGTCTATAGTTTGTACAGCAGGTAAGTCGATGTAATATTATCAAATCGTTTGTTAAACTTGGCTCAGAATGTTTTTATTACGTTTATTACTGTTTTTATATAGTATTTAATACTGAAATGTGGTTACTTTATTAAAATTTCTACATAGCGTCCCCTCTCAAAATTCGATGGTATGTATTTCTTACAAATAACTAATATTTCATGATATTTCCTTTTGGAAATGTTTCTGAGGTTGTAATTTGACGTTTGTAATCTGTTTTGACTTTAATTTCTAACAATTTCCAAATATTTTAACTAAATTTTATAAAAAATTCCTACATGTGTCCATTTCCTTTAGCATCCCCTCACTAACTCTCTCGTTTTTTAAATCAACAAACTCTTGTTGCTAGCTTTGTTATTTTCAAACAAAACACTAACAACTTACTAGATATATCATAGTCTTTTTTATTTAATGCTTATTACTTCATTTAATGTCTTTATCTCATTCCTATTGTTATTTACTGTTCACGTAAAATTTCAAAATAATTCATTACACCTATTTACATGTGAAATATTTCCAAAATACACCTTATATTTATAAACAATGATTATATATATCCGATTTTATATTCAAATACCAATAAATTTACAATCATTGCCGTTTGTAAACCTTTTATAATGCCTTGCAATTCAATTTATATTCATGATTCAATATTAATCTCATATAAATTTGGCCTATTATTTAATTCAGTTATATTTTCCAAACATCCTCTTTATTTTGCAAATAATCAATAGTTCAGAACATAAATAATTCTATGGTTGAATATATTTCTGCTATCATTATTCCGTGCTAAATGACATGAAGTTTGAATTGACACCAAGGAAATGAATTAAAATTTATGACTCATAATGTTTATATTCTAAAATTTAAGGTTAATAATTTCAATATTACTTATGTATTTCTATAGTTATACGGAATAATTGATATCATAGGTGTTCGATTCAATATGAAATATATTTCTCACTTATTATTACCTTATCCTATATCTTCCTGTTTTATTTCTTTATAAATAAATTTTCAATCTATACTAATGTCTAGTATTTTATTCACAATTTTTTTTCATTTCTGTTTTTATAATGGTGTTATATGATCTTAATAAATTTATATTCCAGTTTCTTTTATTATCCTCTTCCTGTCCATTCCATAGCTTTTTCGTTTCCAAACTTCCTTCCAATCCTCATGTTATACTGTTTAATTTGCTATTCTTTTCCTAGCTTTTTTCTTATGTTCTTCTCTTGTTGTTTGAGTCTCATTACACTTCTGAATCTTCTTTCCATTCTCTATCATATCCTTCTTAATTTTGCAGTCTCGTATCTCAGTAATTCCTTCCAATAAATCCAATAAAATATGTGTCTCAAATTCTTCCACCTTATTCATTTCCCTTATTATTATTTTAATGAAAGCATTTGTGTGAATTATATTCATTTTGTCATCACATTTTATTCTTGTTACTACATTGTTATTATAAAATTCTCCTAGGCATCCTATACCTCTTACATTTCCTCTCATATTCGCTCCTATTTCTTCTACTGTGTCTTTCGGTTCATCTCTTCTAATTCCCGATTAAATGATCTACCCATGACTTCTGACCTTTTTTCATATGTACCTGTTTGTTCCTCCAGTCTCACATTTAAATCCTTAACTTTCTGATCCACCTTCTGTATTATTTATTAATTTATTTGTCCTTGTCCTTTTATATGTTCCACTTATCTTATTATATTTTCATTCAGTTTATTGACTTCCATTAAAATAGTTCCTGATAAATTTTCTTCTAAACATCTACCCCATTCTTGAATTTCCTCAACTACATGTTTTTCTATCTCTCTCCGGATTTTGATTCCATTTTCTTGAATCTCCGTTCTTAAATTTTTTTTTGATCCTCCATATTTTGTTGCACCTTATCCATTCTTCCTTTAAATTCTTCATTTTCCATCCTAAGTTTATTAAATTCTTTGATACTTTCTAATTTCACATCTTCAATTTTCTTTTCCAATTTGTCTATGTTCCCATTCATTATGTCCATTTTTCCATCTATCCTGTTGATATCTTCCTTCATTTCTCCCCTCATTGTGTTCATATTTCCATTTATGATGTTGATATCTTCCCTGATTGTATCTATGTTTCCATTTATCTTCTCCTCCATGTTATTCATATTTCCACTCAATGTTATCTCTATTTTGTTCATATTAGCAATTAATTGTTGCATCATGTTTTCAATTATACTCGTCAACATTTGCTGCATCCATTGTTCATTGGTACTTGTTCCTCCTTGCGATTCCCTTCTATCTTGTCTCCTCTCTTCATCTCCTGTCGAAACTTCCTCTGGTACATTTCCTTCAGATTGTTGTCCCTGTTCTAAATAGTGTACTTGGAAATCTCCTGTACCATGCCTTCTTTCTTTTCTTTCCTCTTCCGAACCGCTATCTGTACCTACCTGTTTTCCGTCCATTAACATCATTTTCCTTTCCATCGTATATTTATAATAATATGGTCAATAAAATTTTTAATATTAATAATATACAATTTTAATTATTCTCTTCACAAAATCCTACCAAATATTTTTAAATCGCCCCACGCTTTGGGTGCCAATTATAATATATTTTCAATACTATATTTATTAATTTATGATTTATTTAAGTAAAACCCAGTTCTGTTTATTTCTTATAAAAATTTATATTTATCTATGTCTTATATATTTGTCTTATTGATTAAATGGAGAGCATGAGAACTGTGTACTCCCGTTGGGTTCCGGATTGAATTAAAAAATTTATGAAATTTGCACTTTCTAAATATTGTATTAATATCATCTCCTCCAAAAGCTGTGAATAAATTATGTGGAACACACCAATGCGACTTCTATGATATCAAGCCTTTTTCTATATTTAGCAGATGACATGCAAATAAAAATCAGATGACTCAAGATTTAGTTAATATAATTACCAACAGAGATAAAATTGAAAAGCATTATAATTTGCGAGGAAAAACTTATGTTAAACAAAATTATTACAAACTAAATTACTTACATTGAATATACTTAAACATATAAAATTATCAAGGGTGGAATTTGGCCAAATTAGTGATATTAGTCTGAATTTTAAAATGGTTTACCATATAAATTATTTACACACTGACCTGATCACAATACTGGGAAGTTTTTTTGTTCACTCCACTCCTGTGTTATCCCCTGAAATGAAGCTGGACCCTCTTCAACTTGTAGAACAAACTCTATAGTTTGTACAGCAGGTAAGTCGATGTAATATTATTAAATCGTTTGTTAAACTTGGCTCAGAATGTTTTTATTAAGTTTATTAATGTTTTCATATAGTATTTAATACTGTAATGTGGTTACTTTATTAAAATTTCTACATAGCGTCCCCTCTCAAAATTCGATGGTATGTATTTCTCACAAATAACTAATATTTCATGATATTTTCTTTTGGAAAGGTTTTTGAGGTTGTAATTTAACGTTTGTAATCTGTTTTTACTTTAATATCTAACAATTTCCAAATATTTTAATTAAATTTTATAAAAAATTCCTACATGTGTCCATTTCCTTTAGCATCCCCTCACTAACTCACTTGTTTTTCAAATCAACAAACTCTTGTTGCTAGCTTTGTTATTTTCAAATGAAACACTAACAACTTACTAGATATATCATAGTCTTGGTTATTTAATGCTTAATACTTCATTCAATGTCTTTATCTAATTCCTATTGTTATTTACTGTTCATGTAAAATTTCATAATAATTCATTACACCTATTTACATGTGAAATATTTCCAAAATACACCTTATATTTATAAACAATGATTATATATATCCGACTTTGAATTCAAATATCAATAAATTTACAATCATTACCGTTTGTAAACCTTTTATAATGCCTTGCAATTCAATTTTTATTCATGATTCAACATCTATCTCATATAAATTTGGCCTATTATTCAATTCAGTTATATTTTCCTCTTTACTTTGCAAATAATCAATGGTTCAGAACATAAATAATTCTATGGTTGAATATATTTCTGATATCATTATTCCGTGCTAAATGCCATGAAGTTTGAATTGACACTTCTGTTATTTCATTTCGATAACTGTGGTAATTTTGTTTGTATATTAATATCAAATATCCTGTTTATTATTGTCTAATAATAATTTTATGTTCTTTTTAGATTCAATGTTGGATATTCTAGATAATATATACAAGTCATAATTTGTGCGGCTAATAAGAAAGTGAATTCATAATTTACCAAGGAAATGAATTAAAATTTATGACTCATAATGTTCACATTCTGAAATTTAAGGTGAATAATTTCAATATTACTTATGTATTTCTGTAGTTATACGGAATAATTGATATCATAGGTGTTCGATTCAATATGAAATATATTTCTCACTTATTATTACCCGTAGAAAAGATAATTCTATCTCTTTGAAGAAAGTAATCTCTACTTGTTATTTGACAAAGTTGCAAACTTCATATATTTGTGTCTTATTCTCTTTAATACTTCTTACGATAAGTTCAATATATATATATATATATATATATATATATATATATATATATATCATACTATTATATTATGTGAGGTGAGGAATTTTAATTGTTTGAATTTTAATGTTTTTAAAACTTCCTATCAATTAAATTTTTAATTTGTCTCACATTGAGCCGACAAATTTGTATTGGATATAAATATTACGAGTATTTATCATTTGAAATTGAATAATTGTTAACAATCGTTGAACATGTTTAACTCTATCAAAGGGTAGGGTTCAATTGCGCCATTCAAATCTACTATAATTAATGGATTGTGAAATTAAAATAAATAAACTTATGATTTCAGAAATTTTATTGAAAAAAAACTTAGAAGTTTATAAACAGGAAACGTGTATACACTACAAAAATAATTACTTTGGAACAATAAAACTACTAGATTAATTACTAATTATAAATGCAATCCTTTTTTAGTTTTTAAATAAAGGCCTATTTAATTTTAGAGATCTCTAATATAATATTTTAAAGCAAAACGGTACCTTTCATTCACTAAGTTTTTTATCCACTTGAAACCAATCTTCACTTTCAATTTCTTTGCTGTCGTACTATCCAAATAAGCAAACCTGGAGCTGAAGTAATATCACCATCGCTCGTCATCAAAGGATGTATTATTATAGGTACTATTTTCAACAAAGGTTTTTCATTGGGAAAGTCTTTAGGTAAATATACTTTTAAAAATAACTTATTACCTCCAGAATTAAAATATGAATCGTATTCTTCTCCTTTAATAACTTTAGCTAGACTTTTTATTTACAGCTACAGTTCCAAAAAGTGAACTTTAACCTTTCCTTTTTAGTTTTTCATAAATGTAAGATGTCCTCTCCACCGCATATATAGAACTGTACCACAAATCAAATAGCAATTAACTCCCTTACGGAGATCAGCCGAACGTTTATTTTCCACCAAAAACCTTTCAAAAGGTTAGTTTTACTGTATATACTATATTTTATAAGTTTTTCTTTAAATTTCATCACATTTACCAGTTAAATTATTATATTACTTTCACTTTGACGTTTTCAAAATCACTGACGTTTTCAATCTTCCATCCATCCATCAACAGCGTTCGGTTGCTATGGAAACTTATCTGTCCATGCATTATGAATTATATAACCATTGTGTCTTTGTCGATGATTGGCTGTGTATATTACAATAAACCATTAAATTTTCAAGCCGTATATGAAGCATGAAATAACATTTTAGTGTTCGAAATGATAATGTATATAGATGAGGGTTTTCATACATATTAACATAACTTATTTACTATTTATTAAAAATTCCTGAAATCCCTTGCATAAAACAATATATTCACTAACCGTATAAAATGTGTCCTGTTTCTTCTCAATTATAATAAATTTCATTCTAATTTCGACGGATTCTTTTGAAATTACATCCTCTACTGAGTTATTAATTTTTTTCTTATTCTGTATGGTTGTGAGGATTTTGTTCACTGTTTTTACTATCGGCATCTATAATTGATTGAGACATGTTTCTTTTTACAATTTATAAATATACGTTAAAATGATGGCTTTGCTATTGGGCTCCTTTTTTTTAATTAAACATACAAAATATAATACTATACAGTTGAAGCTAAAATAATTCCAAATAACTCAAAATCCGAATATCAGCAGCCCTATTAGTTCTGTCACAACGTCAATGCATTCAAGAAAATAGATTCAAGGTGCTCATTTCAAACCAGTATATATATATATATATATATATATATATATATATATATATATATATATATATATATATATATATATATATATAAATATATGTATATAAATATATGTATATATATATATATATATATATATATATATATATATATATATAATATAAAGTAGAAGGGTAGTCACGGCTGAATAGTTGAAAAACTAACTTTTAAATATTATGGGGTACAGCCAAAATGTATGGGTGGTTAAGAAAATTCGATTTTCACTATACCAAGCTTTCGATAATTTTATTATTATCTTTTTCAAGGCTAAAATACAATTTTGTTAAACTAAAAAACAAGGTTTATGTTTTATATAAGTAAAACTTACTAGTAAATTGAATAAATTCTTGAAGGATATCAAAATTGATAACATTATTATGATTTCAGTTTCATATAATTACAAAACACTGATATCAATTGCTGAGAACGTTGTCTGTAGTATCAAGGAATAAAAATTTTTTGAAATGATTGATCAGTCATAGTTTTTTTGACTTTTTTTGATAACAGACCTCACGTACCCTAAAGCAACGTATAACCCAACATCAAAGTGATTGCAATCTAAATAAAAAAACTTGTGCACTCACAGAACATGTTTTAGAAACTAAACATAGAATGAATTATAAAGAAACTAAAATTTTGAGTATAGAATCTAATAAAACTAAAAGAGAATTCATAGAATTAGTAAACATAAAATTAAATCAACCATCGATGAATAAGAGGTCAGATATCAACAATGTCAGTGCAATATATACTCAACTTATTTACCTACAAAATAAACCAACAACCTTTAACAATGACACGGATTTCCTACACATAACATCAGATGATGAATATTAAATAAAATGCATGATTTTATGATAACTAACATAGTTATTATAAAGTTTCAATTTCTTTCATATCCTCTTTTTTTTTAAATAAATTTAACTTGTCATAACAAAAATTTTTTATTGGTAATTTTCAAATTTAAATGAAATCAAATGAATTTCAAATCATATAATGAAAATTTATACTAAATCTACATGTTAGTGTTAATCAGGATATTCAACCTTTAACCTTTAAATTTACATTTGTCATTAATATATGAATGACAAGATGTAATTTCACACTAGATAAAAAAGTTAGTGTAAGTTAAGGTATTTAACCTTAAACCTTAACGTTGTCAGTCGTCACTGTTATCAAAAAAAGTCAAAAAAACTATGACTGATCAATCATTTCAAAAAAAATTTATTCCTTGATACTACAGACAACGTTCTCAGCAATTGATATCAGTGTTTTGTAATTATATGAAACTGAAATCATAATAATGTTATCAATTTTGATATCCTTCAAGAATTTATTCAATTAACTAGTAAGTTTTACTTATATAAAACATAAACCTTGTTTTTTAGTTTAACAAAATTGTATTTTAGCCTTGAAAAAGATAATAATAAAATTATCGAAAGCTTGGTATAGTGAAAATCGAATTTTCTCAACCACCCATACATTTTGGCTGTACCCCATAATATTTAAAAGTTATATTATAATATATATATTTTATTTAAATAAACAATTCTATTTTTTATTTCATATTATAAACTAGATATTTTAATTATTTATTTAATTTATTATTATTCTATTGATAATTCATCTATTTGATTCTATATGTTTGTTTTGCTAGCTCATTTCTTTTTATTTGGGAGCATGAGACTCATTCTGCTCTTTGGGTTCCAGCATATATTATTTTATATTCTTCTATTAAATAAAATAATAGTACATTGTTTACCGGGTAGGAAAAGCTTAACATTCCTGGACGACTGTGAAGACTGCTAAGTCGAGGCGCAAGCCGAGACTTAGCAACACAGAGTCCAGGAATGTGGCTTTTCCTACGAGGTAAACATACTATTTTGCCGCAAATCGTTTGAAATTCGACAGATATTGATTGATTTAAAAAAAAACGCGATAATTTTATTCCCAAATAAATGGTGCTTTGAAATTCCTAATAAAATTACTTGGGTTACTATGGAAGCGTATTGTGGTTGAATTGTCAAACTTGACGCTTATAAATTTAATTGCTGGTGTTCTCGAAAGTAAAATGATAAGTGACGATGGAATTTCCATTCCTGGGACTCCTCCAGAGCTGGTTGAGGCAGTGAATACTGCTTCATTAGAATTATTGCCAAAGAAATCGAGAGAAAAGTACGAAAATGCATACAGACGTTTTATGGATTATCGCATGAGTAAAAATACGAGTTCTTTCTCAGAAAATGTTGTAATGGCATACTTCCTAGACCTTTGTTTAAAGATGAAATCTTCAACATTATGGGCCAATTATTCAATGCTGAAGTCAACCCTTGCACTTAAACACAATGTAGATATATCTACATACTCAAAACTTCGTTCTTTATTGAAACGGCAAGCTCAAGGTTATAGGGCAAAGAAATCTAAGATTTTAACGAAGGAAGAAATTGAAAAATTTATCCAGGAAGCTCCAGATAAAGAAAATTTATTGATTAAGGTAATTTACAAGGTTTTAATTTCTATTTAGATTATACTTTTATTTATTTTTTAGGTGGCTGTAATATTTGGTATTTCTGGGGCCTGTAGAATGGATGAGTTAGTCCGAATGACTGTACACGATATAGAAGACTTAGAATCCAAGCTTTTAATCAGCATACCTGATTCGAAAACCAACAAACCAAGATCATTTGTAATTAATCAGATCTACTTGAATGTTTATCGAAAGTATGTTTCGTTAAGACCAGAAAATATGAACAGTGACCGATTTTTCTTCAAATATCAAAGCGGAAAGGGTTGTAGACAAGTGGTAGGAATTCATCAATTTAGAAAAATGCCCAAAATAGTTGCTACTTATTTGAACTTGGTAAATCCGACAGAATATACTGGTCACTGCTTTCGTCGGTCTTCTGCAACAATATTGGTTGACTCTGGTGCCGACATAACTAGTTTAAAGAGGCATGGCGGATGGAAGTCATCAAACGTTGCTGAAGGATATATCGAAGAATCGCTTAACAATAAGGTTGAGGTGGCAAATAAAATTTTCACAGTACAAAATATTCAACAAAATGACCCTACCACCCTGCATGTTGTCCAAAATGTTTCTCATAGTTCTAAGAGTGTTCCTCCAATGTTCAATAATTGTACTAACTGTCAAATTACTGTAAATATAACAAATTGATCTTAAAAATGTATTCAGCAATGACTTGATGTTTTCAAAATATAAATTAATTCCTTATAAGCAATGTGTTTTCAATCATTTATGTAGAACACTAACAACTGTACGGAAATATCATTTCCTTACAGTAAGGAAATGACATTTCCTTACAGTAAGGAAGTCCTGACTTTTTCTTCAAGAAATTTTGACAGGAATGTCAAAATTTCCTAGCGATTTGCGGAAAAACACATTAATTGCTAATATTTTAATTTATCAAAGAAATTTTATTTCAAAAATAGATATTCGATACGCCACTGGCATAATAAGACCTCAGTAACAATCTGTACATCCAACCATACTGTGCGCATGCTCATATAAGCGAGATTACGCGAACAAATTCAAACGTTCGTGTTATAATAGAGACGCGTGCTAGCTTCTATGGATATCATTTACACCAGAATTGTTCTCTTCATAATAATAATGGTGATGGTGAATATTATAAAAGGATTTATGTGTAGGAATTACATATACATACTATTAGATAATCAGAATTAAATAGACACTACATATACGGTTTGGATAGACTATCTCTATACATTGAAATACAATTTTGCCATACGATTATTAATCACGTAAGTAGTCACCGTTATCTTTTAACAAAATGAAGAATGCTCATGAAATTTTCTATCACTAATCTCAATTTAAAATCTATTGAATTATCATATAAATGTCTTCCTTCTTTAGTTCGATCGATCTTTTTTAATGCAAATATACTTTATAATTGGTAATTATCACTGGATTTAGATTTATATTGTTATTATTGGCCAATAATATTGAAATCACACTGACCTGGACTCTGTAGTCTGGATATTACCACAGCTGGTAACAGGAACAAGCCGACTGGAAAAAACGCTTCCCTATTTCTGGAGATATCTTGGAGATTACCGGGAGTTACAGGCCATAAACAATTGTAAGCACTTGGAGTATGTTTCTTATTATTATTTTCTTACTTTCTCTAGTTTTTTAATTAAAATTAACTTAAATTTTTGTTGGAGACTAACATAGCCTTGTTGTCCACGACTCACGCCACGCACTTCCTTCTCAGCTTTTTCCCGATTGTCGATTTTTTTATCAACAAGCTACATGCTCCAAAGCTCACTGTTCAATCAAATTTTTGTTTCATTTCCGCTTTAGCAAATATATATATATATATATATATATATATAAATATATATATATATATATATATATATATTATAATATTTTTAATTTATTAATTATTTAATATTCTTTAAATTGTAATTGCCCCGCGTTGTGAGCCAAGTTATAATATGTTGTCGCAGCGACAATTATTCTACATGCAACTTAAGAACGTATTCAATTTCAATTTTGACAGTGGTTGTCAAAAAATATGCCCGGCGCCAATAAATATCAATCCAGAGATGAATTTATATATAATCGACCTATTACTCCTATCTCAGGGTGAGATCAAAGTTGTTCAAAATTAAATCTTCAAATTTATTTGTTTTTTAACGTATTTCTAAATTAAATGTTTCACTATTATCAAACTCTCGAATAACTGTTAATTCAATATAATAAAAGGCCCTTTAATTATTTTATGAAATTTACTATTTTACTGTCACTAAAAAATCAACCAAATGTCACTGATCAAATTGAAAATTCTATGAATGTAAAATGATAAGTTCAACCAGATTGGATACTGAATGAATACTACAGGTAGTTAGAATCAAATTATATATTATACTATCAGATACGCAAATTCAACAAAATCATTATTCACGAAAAATACCATAAAAGAACAACACTCATAATCTCTACAAAAACTTAAAATTAGAATACAACTATGCTAGAATTTAGCTAATTAATTATTATTATCAAAACGTTCAACTTGTGTAATTTACACTTGACGTGTATCAATGTCAAATAACGAAATTTCTGCTCAAATTGTCTATTCACTTGATGTTGAAACTGATATATGTATCGATAATTTTGATATATTTCAAAATTTCTTATATAGATGCATCTAAATTTTCAACTGTATTTAAAAAGGCCTGATATTTCTCGAGAAATAAATTTAAAAAAACTGGAGTGGACTCACCAAATGGATCAGGAAAACTCGTACTTATTCGAAACGTATTTAGAATTCTGCTAACTTTCTAAATATATACAATTTAGAAAACTGGAACCACATACAGTTTTTACGATGCAATTCTCATCCGAATTATACACGCACTGGCTTTATTATATGGGTTATTTATCTGATTGTATGATATACAATTTATACAATCTACCAAAAAATTGAGAACTCTAATTCTGATGTTGTCTCTTCAAAGGATAAAAAACTACTGACTAAATTTTAATAAAATAAATAATCCTCCTTTCCGTTGGTTACCGATTTTTTTTGTTTTTTAAAAAAAATTACTAATCTAAGATTTTCAATAACCAAGTGAGATTTTGAAATTCTTTTATTACATTTTTAATGTTGCTAGCAGAGACCTCTATATTTTGCAATTTCAAATATTTTCTCTAAATCTTATTATGTTCTATCTATCATTAGATATATTCTACACAAATGTCATCGAAATTTTGAAATGTCATGTTTGATATTTCTACTGAATCTTTCAAAATTTAATAATTTACATATAGTACAGTGTGTATCGAAAGTATGGCAGCCAAAATAAAATAAATTTCCTTATGTTTTACTTATTCTTTAAATTTCAAATAGAGGATCTGTATATATATATATATATATATATATATATATATATATCTATTTCAGAAATATTGTTCTTGGGATTATATGGGTCAGTACGAAATTGGAAAGTTTTGTGGATTTTTTTATTTACATTTTAGTTTGACGTTTCGGACTGTCAGTGTCCTTCATCTGAAACTTATTCTACAAACAGAACGCTTACAATCAACAGATTATACAATATAAACTTCTTTTTAAAAACTTACCATAAAACAAACGCTTGCAAGTGCAATGTCAAAAACATATATGATAACATAACATTTCAATTAAAAACATTTAGAATTAAACAACCACTCTCACTAATGACAGTATAATACACTATGTTAGACCGTCACAGATTTTGCAAGTAAACCAACATTTATCGATTGTAAGTACAACTAGTATTTGTATCGTAGGTTAGGTTTAATTTTATTTCGTGGTTCCATATCTAAATATACGACATCTGTTTTTGGGATATCGTCTGTTTGTTTACTATTAATTTAATTCAATTGTTCGGTTCTTTTTGTTAATGGTTTTTGATAAAAATCGTCGAAAAATGGCATAATTTCTGTTTTTCGATATTCGTTGTAATTTTGGAATACTTGTTTATGGGGATCTATTTCATGAAGATTTATTTTTTCGTATAGTCCATAAAGAAGTGAAAATGGGGTAAAATTTGTTACGGAATGAATGGATTGGTTATATATAAGAATAGCAGTTGTAACTGAGTCGGTAATATTTTCTTTTGATTTTTGTCTTAGGACCCTTAATTTTTCGATTAAAGTTGAATGTGCTCTTTCTATCCGAGAATTGCCGGTATGAGATTGGGGTGTTGTATAATGAATTTTTATATGAAAGAGTGACATGAATCCTTTAAAGGTTTCGCTAGTGAATTCTCTGGCATTGTCGCAAGTTATTTGCGAAGGGCAGTTATGACGAGAAAAATAATGACAGAGTTCACTAAGTATAGTGATAAAATTTGAGTCACTAATTTCGTAAGCTTGAAGGTACCTAGAGAATAAATCGAGTATTGTAAGAAATTGTTTATTTTCTATAGAGAATACGTCTATGTGAAGATTTTTGAAAGGTCTTTTAGAAATAAGTGGGCCGGAAAATGGAATTTTTCGGGGGTTTCTATCATATTTTGAGGTGAGACATAATTCGCAATTATTAACGTGATTCGTTACTAATTCTTGGATTTTTGGAAAATAATACAGGGACTTTATATGTTTCATAGTTTCTGTGATACCGTTATGAGTTTCTGAATGATAGTCTGAAATTAAACGGACTTGTTCTTCCTTATTAATTATGTCTTTCAGAAAAATATTTGTTTTAATGATGTTTACGTTTGTTTCCAAGATTTTTGAGCATTCTGTAGAAGCAATACTAAGTAATGAATCACTGTGGCAGTATATATAGTATGTTTTTGTTGGATTAACTATTTCTGAAAACATATTACTTATAACGTTTTAGTCGGATCCTTTTCTATTAGTAAGAATATAGCGATTTTTGCCAAATGGCTTGGAATAATGTTGGGAACTTCCAAATAGAATGGTATTTTGATAGAATTAATTTGTAATAAATGATTTTCGAAATTAATAAGTGCCTTTAATCTATCAAAGTCCTGACTACCTATTAATGCATCGAATCTGTCGTGCCAAGGTACGATAAACATATGGAACATGTATGTAATGCCGAATTCTTTCAAAAGAGGGTATTTTCAGCTAAAATTGCCATTGTCAGTTGTTTTAATTGATTGAACGGAAAATTTTGATTCATAAATGGAATCTGAAAATAATCTATAGGCTGGTTCTGGGTTTATAATGGAATTGCTTGCACCGGGGTCAATCAATATTTTTAAGTCTAGATTTGAGAGGTATATAAATGGAAATTAAGGGACTGAATTTATATTATTTATATCAATTCCGAGGCTCGTAATTAAAAAAATTGAGTTTCATCTCATTGTTCGTTTTGGGGGTTAGCATATGATGATTCATCAGAATTTTCGTCATTATCCTCAATATTGAACAATTCTTCGACAACTACGTTCGGAGGTCCTGTTTGTCTAAAAGAATGACGTTGTGGAGGTTTATGAGTAATTGCTGTAGATATACTCATTGGAGTTGGTTTGTAATTACTTGTGGAAGGTTGAGAGAGACGATTAAAATTTTGATTATTAGGAGATTGTGTTTATCTATCATTTGATTGATTATTTGGTCTTTGATAGTTATTTAGGTAATGGAATCTTTGATTGTTATCATTATATCTATTAAATGGTCTATAATTGGGGTTTTGAGGAACTTATGGTCTTTGAAACGCATTATAATTATTAAATGAAGGTTGGTTTCTTGGTGATTGATTGTATGAAGTATTATGTTTTGGAGGTGAGCGATTTCTTTGACCTTTTTAAGATCTAAGAATGTTAACAAATTCAATGAGGAATCTTTCGTTATCTAATCTCCTACATTCGTACAATGCTTGTTCTAGAGATGAAATTGATATATGAAGTAAATGATATCTGTAGGGATTCAAGAGACCTGCTTTGAAAACCATAAGGGCTTGGTCAGTATACATAGTTTCCTTAGAAATTCTAACTTCTCTGTTATCAGAATTTATAGCTAGGTGTTCTTTATGGACTTGTAATTTTTGAGAAATTTCGTCATGAAATTCCGAGAATGATTGGAGAATGAGTTTGAATAGAAGTGATAAGAGCTGTTTTTAAATTGGACGATTTATCAAAAGATCTATTTATGATTACGTCTCTAGCGGGACCTAATAATTTAGATTTGACTTGCTCTAACAGAAGATTGTTGAATAAATCATTATTTTCGGTTTTTAATAGAATTAAATATTTTTCGGATTGTCTTAAATAATATGCTAAATCTTTAGAACCACCGTTATATGTTGGGACAATATTGCTTGCTAGAGATAATTCGATTAGTGAAATTGCAGTAGACATCTCGGTAAAAGTATTTAAGTCACGACTTGGAGGTAATGGAGATCTGGATCGACGTACAGATAATGGAGATCTAGATCGATCACGATTTTGTGACATTAAGAGATTGACTTTAATAATATATTAATTTTATACAACCATTAGAATTGGAATGTTTAAATTGCAATTCAAATAACACTTATATTGTAGTAAAAAAATATTATAATATTCAAAACAATTATTAGCCGATAAAAAAAAATTATAGGAAAAACTTACAGGAGGATGCACTGAAGGATCATCTGCGAGCTTGTTACTTGTCTCTAATTCTCCGAAGGAGGTTGAGCTGTCTTCTTGAACAACCGTCTTCTTCACTGGAGGAATGATCGGGTTGGAGTCAGCCTTTTCATACACCGTAACTTGTTTCACACAGTTTATTGGTTCGGATACTATCTTAATTTCTTGATAGAAACCGTAGAAACTTTACCACACAGAAAGGGTATTTTCTACTGACATTATCCTGTTCGCAGCGCCAGTTAAATTTAATAAGTGAAAATATACTTTTTAAAAAGATTTAATTAAACTTTATGATTAGTTACAGTTGATGTTACAATTATGACTGACTTCTTTTTTAGTTTACAAAAATAAGGAAGATGTATAATGCTGAATACAGAAGAAAAAATATATGATAAGAAAATTATAACAATTGTGTAAACAGGATGTCTCCACGTGTTAGCTGATTAAGGTTAAAATTATAAATCCAATAATGTGGGAAACGTCCTGTTAGAAATTTAACAATAATATTATATGAGTTTAACAGGATGTCTCCATATGACTCCTGCAAAATCTGTGACGGTCTAACATAGTATTTTGTACAGTCATTAGTTGGTGTTTGACATTGCACATGGAAGCGTTTGTTTTACAGTAAGTTTTTAAGAAGAAGTTTATATTGTATAATCTGTTGACTGTAAACGATTTGTTTGTAGAATAAGTTTCTGACGAAGGACACTGACAGTCCGAAACGTCAGACTAAAATGTAGATAAAAACCCACGAAACTTTCCAATTTCGTACTGAACCATATAATCTCAAGAACAATATTTCCGAAAAGTATAACAAAATGTGGTTCAATAAATAAAACGAACTCCATATATATATATATATATATATATATATATATATATATATAACAGCTTTTCAGCTATATATATATATATATATATATATATTGAAGCAGTTTCATTTGGTTGTATTCAATTTAATAAGGATTAATAGTATTACTGAAATAAGTCATATGAATTTTTCCATCTTGTACTTTATTAGCCATCATTTTAACGAATATTTATGAACTGTAGAGAAAAACATGTCTAAATTTATTATAGATGCTGATAGTAAAAACAGTGAACAAAATCCTCACTATAATACTGAAGAAAATCTGACCAAAGATATTGAAACAGACTATCAGAATCGAAAATATTAAAATCTGATTCAGATACAACGGAAATTAAAATGAATAATGCAGTACATGATGTAATTTCAAAAGCATCCGTTGAAATTAGAATGAAATTCAAAATAATTTAAAAGAAACGCGTCAAATTTTCATATAGTTAGTAATTAGGTTATTTTATGCAAGGGATTTCAGGAACTTTAATAAATAGTAAATAAGTTATGGTAATATTTATATGTATAAAAATCTTCATCTCTATATATGCTAATTTCTAATACAAAAATGTCATTTTCATGTTTCATATACGGCTTAAAAATTCATGGTTTATTGTAATATAAACAGCGAATCGTCGTTAACCACACAATATTTATACAATTCATACGATATAGAAAATTTCGATAGCAACCCGCAACGAGATGGATTATTATAGAAAATCAAAAAAGTCGGTTGGATTGAAAATGTCAAAGTTGGAAGTCGTATTATAATTGATCTCGTCAATAAGAACGATACAAAAAGTTGATACTCGAAGTACAGTAGAAAGAAATTTAATCCAATTTTATAATAATAATAATAATAATTTGAAGATAATTGCAATATACAGGAGAGAAAAGTCATTCTGATTAAAAAACGTCAAAAAAGAGGCAAGGGATATTGTAATTTATTTCGACAAGGACGATAAAACACGTTTATATTTGATAAACATGGTAATTCAAACCAATTTTATAATCATCAGAAGAAGAGAGAAGATAATTGTATATCCAGTTAAAGGATAGATATCTGGGGAAAGAAATCAAGGCATTGCGTGTGAAATTTAAGAAGAGCTTTTCAATAATATTTTGGACAGTACAACAGAAAAAAATTGATAGTGAAGATTAGTTTGAAGTGGATACAAACTTAGTAAATAAAAGGTACCGTTTTAAAATATTATATTAGAGATCTCTAAATCAAAATAGGCCATTATTTAAAAAAAATATTTTAATTGTTCCACCGTAATAGTAGTTTATTTTTTTGTAGTATATCTGTACACATTTTCTGTTTATAAATTTCTATGTTTAAAAAATTCCTGAAATCATAAGTTTGTTAATTTTAATTTCACAATCCAATAATTAGAGTAAATTTGAATGGCGCAATTGAACCCTACCCTTTGATAGAGTTGGTATACATGTTTAATGATTTTTCAGATTCAAATAATAAAATAAATATAGAAACCAATATAATATATATATATATATATATATATATATATATATATATATATATATATATATATATATATATATATAGTGCTCAACATAATTGGAAGAAACACATATTTATATCTTAATAATTATATTGATTTTTATAATATAGAAATCCAACAACGCAAGTTTGAAAGAATCATGTTTTGTGTGAATATAAGTTTGGCAACAATATTTTACTAATTACAGAATAATTTCCAGTTTAAAAACTACAATGAAGTACGTAACGAAAACACACAATTACAAAAAAATCGTCCAGACAGTTAGTAATAGGGAAAGCCAACTTGAGACCAAGAAGACGTGTGTGAAAACCTGTTTTAACTCGTAACCACATAAGGTTGCGTTTAAATTTTGCTCGTGAACATGTCGTTTGGCAATTTCGACAGTGGAGACCAATACTTTTTACTGATGTATCACGATATCGTTTAACTCGTTGTGATCAACGAGTACATGTGTACCGATGTCCACATGAACGCTATTATGCAGCAACCATTTAAAAAGTTGAAGTATTTAGTGGTGGATGTGTGATGGTTGGAGTTGGAATAACTTTTGATGAAAGAACAGATCTTATTGTAATTCCAGGAAAATGAAACGATCAACGGCACATATATCTCGTTTTGAAGGATTTTGTTATACCGGCAGCTTATAGTCACCCATTCCCCTCCGTAGCCAAATCTCCGTCTATCATGGTATAAGCCTGAATTTTGTTTTATACAAGATAACGTCGGCAATCATCATGAACTTCTTTCAGCACCATGAAGTCTGATCTAATCCACATAGAACATATTTGAGATGTGTTAGACAGTTGTGTTTGGAAGCACCCGAATGCACCTCAGACCCTTTAACAACTAAAGAAAGCTCAAATCGAGGAATGAGATAACAAGATATCCGTAGGTTTATACACAGCATGCCATGAAGATGTGTAGCATTAATTCCTGCTGGTGAAAAAACTACACGTTATTAAGAACCGAATGTTCTACTCTTTCGAGTTGGTACGTATAATTTTTTTGTGTTTGTAAATGTATTTGCGAAAAACGTACCTATTTGAAACCACCGTTATTAGATTTCTGTATTGTTAGAATTATTAAGACGTGAATATGTATATCTAATTATTTTGATGTATATATTTATATATGGAATTGAGTAAGATCATGGGCTGAACCGCGTTAAGAGTTTCATTCTCAATGTTCCGGTTTCCCTTTTGAAGCCATTTTCAAGATGTTTTTTAACAACGAGGCCCGAATCTGCTTATTCCTTATCTGTCAGCGTCTTATTAGTTGTCTCAATCTGCTTTATCTCTTATCTTGAAAGTTGGCTTGGGGGTGCTGTGTGTTTATACCATGTTCAGTGGGGGGTGTTGCGTATTTCCGCTGTTGGTTTGTTTAACGGGGATGGAATCATTGGGCGTGACATTTGGAGAAGGCGGATCATGCTGTGCGATAATAGGGAGAAGCGAGTTCCAGAAGTAATTTAATTTTCGACTGTTCAACTAGTATGGTCTTTTTTCTATTTGGATTGCTTCTCTTATGAATTTGGAGGTTGATGAACAGACTGGGGTGATGTTTTTGTTATATCACAATCTACGGAATGGCTGGTTTGGATTTGGTTCTACTGAACGATTGTCCCTATTCTGATTGAAAGTGAATGCTGATAGGCTCGAAAATGGATGTGCTTGGAAGTTTTCTCAATGAAGGAGCGAGGGCAAGCAATTTTGTCTTGTGTTCATGATAACCTGGAAATGTTTCTGCTCGGTTGTAAAAGCAGTTTTTATTTTGAAGGTTTTGAAAATTGGCTAATTTTATCGGTTGAGCCTTTCATGGAATATAGAAAAACGTATGCAGATGTTGTTGCTTTGGTTTCTGGTTGAGGTGGGTTTTGTTGGGTCTTCTGAAGTCCTAAAGTAGTTAGAGAAATAGCCATTTTCAAGGAGAGCTTGTGTGAAAATTAGGGGTTCAGAATGTCTGTTGTGATGATCTATTACGAATAGAGTGGGATTTCAGTGTTTTTACTATTGGATTGAGTTGATCGATACAATGTGGAAAATGACCAAAATGTCAGAATTTGTGATGTTGAATTGTTTAATACGGTTAATAAAGTGATAGGAGTTTGGATTCGGCTTTTCAAAATATAGGTTGAAGAATATCAGAGACGTGTTTGTCTAAATTTAGTGTGTACACTTATAATAAATCTGAGGGGGACGTCAGGTTTCCGAATTTTGGGAAAGCCATACATTTCTGGAATAAGAGAAGATCTTTCTTTGGGGATTGGGGATAAGTGCACGTTTTATATCTAGGGAAAGATCTGATTTGTGAATCTGAGCTTTGATGGTATTCTGTAGATATGTGGTGTTGTCATTCGAAACATTCTTGTACTCAGTTTTCTTGAGCAAGGGGGGATCATTTTATTGAAGTAATCGGAAGATTTTCGGATGGCGTTTGTATTGCCTTTATTGGTTGGAAGAGTGACTAGATTTCTGTGTCGGCTTAATTTTTTGAGAACGCCTCTTTTTGAGAGCGCCTCTTTTTTAAAGCGCCTCTTTTTGAGAGCGCCGCTTTCTACGGAGCGTAGATTTGTAGAGGGGGGGGGGTTGGATACAGAAAGAATTCTGGCAACTTCACGCCTGACGTTTTCAGCTTGATTTGTTGTGGGTTTAGTGGACATGACATTCTCCAGATCGAGTATTGATATTTTCTATTGGAATATTTACAAGAATAACAGAAAAATTAAACCCTTTAGAAAGAGCCGAGTGAGCAACATCTGAGATTGAAAAATCAAACAAGTTTTCAACGAAGTTCAGTTTGGTGGTGTTCTGGGTTATCAAATTATGTGTTTGAATAAGGTGTGAAATTTAACGCTTTTGGATTAAAGTTCTTCGGGTAGAAGTTTGGAGGGCTTTGTTGTGAGAAAGGCAGAATGTATCCCAGAGAATTGAGTGGATGTGGAAAGGAGGAATTTGTAGGTGTACCTGAAGTAACTTGAAATTAGTAAGGTTTAAACTGTACCCAGTGGTGTGTATAGTTTCCAATTAAACATTTTATATAGAGGCATCTGGAATAAATGGGAACTGGTACTTCTTGATTAAACTCAAAATATGTAAAAAATACTAAGATCGAAAGTAAGTTTCAGGATAATGACAAGAAAAATACTGTTGCAGTATATTTGTTGAAAATCTGAACATAATACATATGATAAAGTATCAGAGAAAACCGAGAAAAAACATTCAGAACTTGTTATATCAAACTATACATTAGAGAATTATGCGAGAACTATTATAATGTAAGTGATTGTCTCCATTTTGCTCTGGATATTGAAAAACGTCTCCAATATTGTACTAAAAGAGCTTTGGTATGAATTGGAAACAAGGGATGTTGGGAGAAAATTAGTAAAATCCAGGGACGAATGTAGATAGTAACATTAGAATATTAGAATATATATATATATATATATATATATATATATATATATATATATATATATATATATATTCTTTGATAATGATAATAATAAAGTATCGAAAGCTTAGGATTATCTAAACAGAGTTTCCTTTCTCACATTGCCACATTCCCCAATTAAAAAAGTTTACCCTATATATAAATATATATATATATATATATATATATATATATATATATATATATATATATATATATATATATACTACCAATTTACAGATTCAGAACAAGTGGTAAACTTAAAAATATTAGTAAAATATCAGAGAACTTACATAATATCAGATAAAATTTGGCTTTTCATTTTACGAGGACTATAAACTCTCTTTCAGATTGGTTGCCACTAATATGAATCAATCATAATTTGTCAATTTAAAGCAAAATATTCGATTGCCAGTATACTTCAATCTGAAATGAACAAACAAGAAAAATGTACTTGAATGACGAAGAAACGAACGCGTGAAGAGTTTTGATGTTTTCAGACACTATAGGTATTTGTCCTTCCGTCAACAAGTACAACTGAAGTTTGATTTCACTTACCTCTGAAACGCTCAGAAACTGTGTAACTTGCTCTATTTCTCAAGTCTATATCGTAAATGTACAGCGATTTTATTATCTGAAATTACAATAACTTCTGTTTTGTTGTTGTTGAGCCATAAGCCCATTTGTTTTGTTTATTTTGCTTCTTAATTCCAGACTTGAAGGTTTGCTTGTGAATCTTGTTTATTGAGTGTCAAAAATTACAATATCGTTTGCAAACCTGGATTTCCTGGATTTCGTAATTATATATATATATATATATATATATATATATATATATGTATATATACAAAAGTAGTTCATTGCCGAAACTAGTTAGGGTAAATATTTTTAATTGGGGAATGTGGCAATGTGAGAAAGAAAACTCTGTTTAGATAATTCTAAGCTTTCGATAATTTATTATTATCATTATCAAAGAATCTACAAAAATAAATATTATATAAATTTAAAATATGTTTTAAAGTAAAAATATTCTTCACTTACTCTAATTGAGGTTGTTTACAAAAATATAATATTTATTTATATGAAGAAACATCATATTGTTTTAACGTAAAAATATTCAAATTGGCATATTCTCAATTGATGACAATTTGTGACAGTTTGATGTTGTCCTAGAAAACTTTTTATATATATTCAGTACATTAGTATAGGATATTATAAAATGTTTACTACACTCTTACCATTTTTAAATGAAATATTAGTAAATCACTAAAAATAATTCTCCTCTATAACGCCTTGATCTCCATTTTTATCTTTTTTGTCAAATGCTAATAAATAACTATTAAAAAAAAATGAAAAAAAAAAGAATAAAATTTGGGACGTATTCGTTTATATTGTAACAATAATGAAAATACTTTTTTAGAAATTATTACTAATTTATTCCATAATACTTTTTTCACTTTTGATAATAAGTCTTATAAACAAACTTTTGGTACACCAATGGGAGCAAATATATCTCCAATTTTAGCTACATATATTATGGATGAATTGTTAAGCAGTGTTATTCCTCTACTATCTTTTCGTCTTTCTTTTATAAAAAAGTATGTAAAAGATATAATATTGGCATTACCTAGTACAGGCATCAATGAGATATTGGAAAAGTTCAATAGTTATAATCACTATATCCAATTTACTATCGAGACAGAAGATAAAGAACAATCTGTTCCATTTCTAGACACCAGACTTATAAGAAGTGATGATATAGTTACAGTAGACTGGTATAGAAAACCTTGTAGTTCAGGAAGATATATGAACTATTTTTCATATCATAAATATTCAACGAAAATTAATTTGATAAAGCAAATGAAAAAAAGAGTAATCAATATCTCAGATTATACGATGCACAATAAAAATTTGAATATATTATCTAATCTATTCATAAATAATGGATATCCAGAATCATTTGTAAGGAAAATACTATTTAACACTCCTCACCCAATACCATTATCTAATGAACCTAATTTATTAACTGATAACGTAGAAAATATAACGAATACAAATTTAAATAATACCTTTTTTGCATCTCTACCATATTTTAGAGAGCTAACACCTAGAATTTCCAAAATTTTAAAAGAAGTAACTAACATAAAACTTGCAAATAAAAATGTTCTGACAATGAATCATGTTTTTAGTAAATTGAAAAAAATTGATCCTTATACTGAACGTTCTAATGTTGTATATAGATTAACATGTTCTACATGTGAATATGTATGGGTAGGTCAGACTTCTCAAAAAATTACTAAGCGCTTAGCTCTACATAAGAGTGATTCAAGATTATACCCAGAACGTTCAGCATTAGCAGAACACGTTTTCTCAACGAAACATGTAATTGATTATAAAACCTTCAAAATTTTGTGTAAAGAAGACAATTTTACTCTGAAAGGATTTTCCTGGAAATTACATTCATTGCTCAAGAGAATAATTGTTTAAATAAAAGAACTGATAATCAGAATCTGAATACAATTTATAGTTATTTACTATCATTTGACAAGAAAGATAAAAATGAAGATCAAGGCAGGTATAGTAAACATTTAATAGTATCCTATACTAATGTACTGAATATAATATATATATATATATATATATATATATATATATATATATATATATATAAAGTGTTTTCTATGACATCAAACTGTCACAAATGGTCATTGTAATGTATTGAGTCAACCCCTGCACGTAGATAACCTTGGCTTGTCAACTATCATATGTCAGAACCATATATGTTACTAACCTAGATATAAGATCTAAGATATAAAAACACATGTCTCATAAATTGTATTCTTATAATTACAATAGTTGTTACAAATAAAGACTATAGTGTAGGAAGGTAGTGTTTCCATATACCTCTAAAGTGTCCGATATCACAATTGGCGACGAGATATGGTTAATAATTTCCTGATATGAGTGAAAACAATCAGGACGAAGCCGCAAGCATGCAACCGGTTATGACCATGAGAGGCACAATTGGGTCATTAAACGAATTCAGAATAGTGAATGACTGGTGTGTTTATGAAGAAAGGATGGAGCAATATTTTGCAGCCAACTATGTAGAAGAAAATAAAAAAGTACCGGTTTTATTAACAATAATAGGAGAGCAGGCTTATGAGATTTTACGAGGATTATGTGATCCCCAGTTACCCATGTTAAAGACTTATACACAACTTTGCACAATTTTAAGGAAGCAGTTTTCCAAAAAAGTATCTGTGTTTAAAGAAAGAATTAATTTCTACGAAATAAAACAAGCAGAAAATGAATCCATAAAAAATTTCTACGTCAGATTAAAGAATAAAGCAATAGATTGCAAATTTGGTAGCATACTAAATGAAGTTTTAAAAGACCGGTTCGTATCGGGGTTAAGCAGAGGCCCCATTTTGGACAGAGTAGTGGAGGAAGATCATACGAAAGACTTAAATGATATAGTAGAGGTAGCACTAAATAAAGAAGCCACCATAGTCACATCTTATGCACCAATCCACAAACTGAGCATCAAACCGAAATATTCACAAGTGGATAGAAAAGAGAAAAATGGAGCCAGCTCAAGTTCAGTTAACAACAAAAAAGAAGCCAAATGTAACAGCTGTGGTGAGACAAATCATAATTTTAGTACTTGTAAATATAAAACTTTTAAATGTAACAATTGTAAGAAGGTAGGTCATCTTGCTAAAGTTTGTTTTTACAAAAATGATGTGTCCAATCATTATGTAGAACCGGACATGGCAGAAAGTCAACTAGATTTTATCGAAATGTATTTTATATCTGAAAACAATATTGTTAAACCGGTCAAAGTTGAAATGTCTGTAAATGATAGGGTAGTGACATTTGAACTCGATTCTGGAGCAGGAATATCTGTCATTCCTGACAATCTATATAGGGAATTATTCCAAAATAATTCAAAATCATTACAAGCTAGAGTACGTTTAAAGACATATGATGGCAGTATCATTACACCTGAAGGTGAAATTTATGTTAAAATTAAGTATAAAGATTTGTGCATAGAAAATTGTAGATTAGTAGTTATAAAGAATGGCTCTATTCCATTAGTAGGTAGGGATCTAATGAAACTTTTTAATTTTAATATACAGGGTATTATCTCTAACATAAATAATCTGTCCGAAAATAGCAATAATGGGAGTTCACAGGAGATTTTAAAGAAATATGAAAGTTTATTTGAAAAAAAATTGGGGATTTATAAGTATGAGAAGGTTGAGTTAAAAGTTGACCCAGGAACTAAGCCGATCTTTTGCAAGCCTCGTCCAATTCCCTTTTTATTTAGAGACTCAATAAATAAGGAACTGGATGAGTTGGAAAAATTAAAAGTAATTTCATTGGTAGAAACATCACAGTGGGGTACCTCATTAGTTCCAGTTGTAAAGGATGTTGAAGGCCAGCGTAAGTTAAGATTATGTGCAGACTACAAAACTACAGTAAATAAATATTTACAGGATGTGAGGCACCCTCTGCCTCGTATCAAGGAACTGTTTGCAGCGTTGGAAGGGGGACAATGTTATAGTAAGCTAGATTTCTCTAATGCATACAACCAAATTGAACTAACTGATACTACCTAAAAATTATTTAGTTGGAGTACACATAGAGGAATTTACCAATGTAATCGCCTTTCATATGGTACAAAACCTGCTTGTGCAATATTTCAGAAAACAGTTGAAAAAGTATTACAGGGTCTAAATGGGGTTATAAACTTTATGGACGACATTGTCGTTACATGAGGGAATGAAGTAGAACATTTAAAAAACTTGGAAAGAGTTTTCGATAGATTGTCAAAGGCAGAGTTTCAGTTAAATTTAAAAAAATGTATGTTCTTTTAACCTGAAATAAAGTATTTGGGCCATATTATAAACAAAACGGGATTACATAAGGATCCAGAAAAAACAAGAGCAATTAATGAGTGTCCAAGACCATCAGATGTTAGTCAAGTAAAGGCATATATAGGTATGATTAACTATTATGGTAAGTTTTATGAGTCTACAAACGATTATTTTGCAAAACAGTCTAATATTGTAAATAATAATGTTAGCATAGAGTTGGATACACCAGATTTGGTTGACATTGAAAATGGCAATGAAGGCAATGTAGAACAGGCAAGGGAAATAAACAAAAAATCTCTTCAGAACGGTCTTAAGGAAAAATCGGAAGTGCTGGAGGTGAAGGAGAATGAGGTAAGTAGGGAAAATAAGAAACTAGAAGAAAAGGCAGTGGAATCAGAAAGTTTTGGAAGTACCAGACCCCGACGAGTCATTAAGCCACCTGATCGTCTAAATTTGTAAATTCGTAACTTGCGAGGAAGGGAATGTAATGTATTGAGTCAACCCCTGCACGTAGATAACCTTGGCTTGTCAACTATCATATGTCAGAACCATATATGTTACTAACCTAGATATAAGATCTAAGATATAAAAACACATGTCTCATAAATTGTATTCTTATAATTACAATAGTTGTTACAAATAAAGACCATAGTGTAGGAAGGTAGTGTTTCCATATACCTCTAAAGTGTCCGATATCACAGTCATCAATTGAGAATATGCCAATTTGAATATTTTTACGTTAAAATAATACAATGATGTTTCTTCATATAAATAAATATTATATTTTTGTGAACAACCTCAATTAGAGTAAGTAAAAAATATTTTTACTTTAAAACATATTTTAAATTTATATAATATTCATTTTCGTAGATTCTTTGATAATGATAATAATAAAATAATAAATTAACGAAAGCTTAGGATTATCTAAACAGAGTTTTCTTTCTCACATTGCCGCATTCCCTAATTAAAAAAAAGTTTACCCTAACTAGTTTCGGCAATGAACTACTTTTGTCTATATATATCCAGAAAATCCAGGTTTGCAAACGATATTGTAATTTTTGACAATCAATAAACAAGATTCACAAGCAAACCTTCAAGTCTGGAATTAAGAAGCAAAACAAAAAAAAACAAATGGGCTTATAGGCTCAACAACAACAAAACAGAAGTTATTGTAATTTCAGATAATAAAATCGCTGTACATTTACGATATAGACTTGAGAAATAGAGCAAGCTACACAGTTTCTGAGCGTTTCAGAGGTAAGTGATCGTTTCTTCGTCATTCGAGTACATTTTTCTTGTTTGCTCATTTCAGATTGAAGTATACTTGCATTCAAATATTTCGCTTTAAATTGACAAATTATATTATATTTATAGTCCTCGTAAAATGAGAAAAGCCAAATTTTATCTGATATTACGTAAGTTCTCTGATATTTTATTAATATTCTTAAGACAACCACTTGTTCTTATTCTTTTTTTTTCATTTTTTTTCAATAGTTATTTATTAGCATTTGACAAAAAAGATAAAAATGGAGATCAAGGCGTTATAGAGGAGAATTATTTTTATTGATTTACTAATATTTCATTTAAAAATGGTAAGAGTATAGTAAACATTTTATAATATCCTATACTAATGTACTGAATATATATATATAAAAAAATGTTTTCTAGGACAACATCAAACTGTCACAAACTGTCATCAATTGAGAATATGCCAATTTGAATATTTTTACGTTAAAACAATATGATGTTTCTTCATATAAATAAATATTATATTTTTGTAAACAACCTCAATTAGAGTAAGTGAAAAATATTTTTACTTTAAAACATATTTTAAATTTATATAATATTTATTTTTGTAGATTCTTTGATAATGATAATAATAAATTATCGAAAGCAGAGTTTTTTTTCTCACATTGCCACATTCACCAATTAAAAATGTTTACCCTAACTAGTTTCGGCAATGAAATACTTTTGTCTATATACATATATAAATATATATATATATATACATATATATATATATATATATATATATATATATATATATATATATATATATATATACGAAATCCAGGTTTGCAAACGATATTGTAATTTTTGACACTCAATAAACAAGATTCACACGCAAACCTTCAAGTCTGGAATTAAGAAGCAAAACAAACAAAACAAATGGGCTTATGGCTCAACAACAACAAAACACAAGCTATTGTAATTTCAGATAATAAAATCGCTGTACATTTACGATATAGACTTGAGAAATAGATCAAGTTACACAGTTTCTGAGCGTTTCAGAGGTAAGTGAAATCAAACTTCAGTTATACTTGTTGACGAAAGGACAAATACCTATAGTGTCTGGAAACATCAAAACTCTTCACGCGTTCGTTTCTTCGTCATTCAAGTACATTTTTCTTGTTTATTCATTTCAGATTGAAGTATACTGGCAATCAAATATTTTGCTTTAAATTGACAAATTATGATTGATTCATATTAGGGGCAACCAATGTGAAAGAGAGTTTATAGTCCTCGTAAAATGAAAAGCTAAATTTTATCTGATATTATGTAAGTTCTCTGATATTTTACTAATATTTTTAAGATTACCACTTGTTCTGAATCTGTAAATTGGTAGTATACATTAGTTTCAAATATATTATGGAAATTTCTACGAAGAACCTGATTGTAAATATGAGTAGGATATTGTTGATTGTGTTTGTAAAAATCAAAAAATAAAGAAATAATTATTTTACCAATAGAAGGAATTCCTCCCTGTTGTCGGTGACTGGTGGAGTTGGGAAATATTTCTTTGTCGCTCAAATTTTCCTCTGGTTCGATGACCTGTTAAAAGATCAATACAATCGATCAATTGGTTAAAAATTGAACAATTTTTTTAATCATAGCTTCACGAATCGCCGCGAATTCCATCGACTAAAAAGTAGTCCCTTAAAGTGGAAATTATAAAGAAAACAGTACGCCAGAGCTTCATCAGGAACATAAGAGGGTTGTTCGATAAGTTTTTGGGCAGAAATTCATTCACAATTATAGCCTTATGATATGACGTATTATTGTAGTGTCCAAACAATCTTTAAAAATGGTACTAATTTATCCGTGAGACTGACATTTCAGCAGTAATCTTGCACAAACGACAAAAAAATGTGATTTTCAGTTACCATTTCCTGTACTTGACGATGTTGAGTTCAGTTGATGACGTCAATTAATCTTCAAAACGACACAAATCATTCACAGGATCTCTAGCACATTTTTAATCTACTGTGTCACTCCTACCCACATATTCATGATAGTTGATTGATTATTAGGGGGCTAAATGGTTAGTACTGTGCCTCGGAGGATGATAGGGATTGTCGACGTCTCTATTCCAATAAAACCCTGAGAAATGCACACTAACAAATCCTACTACCACGTCCACATCGTAGCCTCTGGGCAATGCATGGCGTACAATGGGTGTACGTTATGTAGCTAACGGTAGAGGGTAAAGGCGAATTTCTGGCGCCTAAAAACTGGAACAGGTCGACTAAGGGAAGAAACCCTGACAGAAAACTCTGGTCCTCCAGGTTGGGGGTTTAGGCGTTAGGTTAGCTACCTATCACTAGTAAAAAAATATTTGTGCTAAACAGTCTAACAACTGCCTCGGAAATTCGGACGGATCAAAAAGTGAACGACATTGGCTACGAAAAAGGATAATGAACATTGGTACTTGGAATGTGAGAGGAATAAGGAACAAGATTGATGAAGTTATTCACGAAGTATCTGCTTTAAACATGGATATTGCAGTCTTGACGGAGACCAAAAAGAAAGGCACCGGTACAGAAATACTAGACAAATATGTGCATATATTTATTGGTGTCCCTAAATACCAAAGAGCAAGTCGAGGAGTTTCTATTTTGATTCATAAAAAACATCGCCACAAAATTACGGATTTCGAAGCCATAGATGAAAATATACTACGAGTAAACCTAATTTTAAATCAAAAATCTGTTACAATCTTGGGAGTATATGGTATTTCCGATGACGAACCCAATAACATAAAGGAGGAATTTTTTGAAAAGATTAACGATGAAATTATCAAAATTGGAAACCTAAGAGAGATCATTTTAATGGGAGACCTAAATGGAAGAGTCAGAAGAGAACTACAGAGCAAAATAGTAGGCCCATATGGGGAACTGACTAGAAACAATAATGGAGAAAGAATAATTGAAATTTGCGAAAATAACAAACTAAAAATAGCAAACGGATTCTATAAACATAAGGACATTCATACATATTCATGGATACAAATTACAAGAAACTTAAGATCAGTCATAGACTACATTATTATTAGACAAGCCTCAACGATAAAAATAAATGATGTACGAGTGTACAGAGGTGTAACATGCGACTCAGATCATTATATAGTCAAGTCAAAAATATTCTTACCATACAGACGCACGAGAACAAAACCCAATATTGATGTCGAAACAGAGGACATAATAAAAATAACACCCAAACACTACAACTTAGACAGCCTAATAAATGAAAGTACTAAAATGCTGTACCAACGCAGACTAGATAGCAGACTATTGAGTTTAGCAGCTGACCAAACTGTAGAAATTGTTTATGATAATATAATTGCCAGTATGCATGAAGCAGCAGAGGAATCCCTAGGAGAAAGATATAAAACTAGTAGTAGTAAATTGTGGATAAATGAAGAGATAGAAACACTTGCAAAACAAAAGAAGGAAGCTTACGGTAAATGGTTAAGTATCAAACAACCAGATGACCGAGATAAATACCTAGAACTGAAGAGAACGACGAGAAGAACAGTAAATCAATCAAAAAGGGACATGTGGGACCAAAAATGCCAAGAAATAAATACCTATTTAGGAGACAAAAAATGTACAGAAACATGGAAGTTTATAAACAGAGTGAAAACAACAGAAAAGAAAGACACAAATTTACAATTAATCTCTATCAACAAATGGAAACAACATTACGAGACGCTCCTGACAGAAAATAGAGACGAATATATGATAACCACACCGACGGATGTTGTTATTGAAGGCGAAATGATTAAAATCGATAATGATAAAGTGAAGGAAGCTATAAAACACTTGAAAAACAATAGAGCATCAGGACCAGGAGACATTCCGGCCGAGTTACTTAAGAACGGAACGAATAAACTTTTTGAAGCAATAACATGGTACATGAATCAATTTTTAAATGGCGCTTCTATACCAAAAGAATGGAAAATCGCCTACATTTCGTCTATTCATAAGAAGGGAAACAAACTTGACTGTGCAAACTATAGGGGTATATCTGTTACTAGTACCATGAGCCGCTTATATGGAAGAATCCTTCAAATTTAATAGAATCTGAACACAGGGAACAAGAAGAAGAGGAGCAATCGGGTTTTAGAGCTGGAAGAACCTGCACAGACAACGTTTTTTGCTTAAAACAGATGATAGAAAAAAAAATGGGTACCAATCAGGATGTACATCTCATGTTTATTGACCTCCAAAAAGCATATGATACGGTTCCTGTAAATAAGTTATGGAAAGTCCTACAAGAAACTAATGTTAGTCATACCCTAATAAAAGCCTTGAAAAATCTCTACGACCAAACGATATCACAAGTAAAAGTAGGCAATAAATTGTCACCAGAATTTATAGTAAATAAAGGACTACGCCAGGGATGCTGTGTCTCACCCACACTATTTAAAATCTACGTAGCCCGAGCACTAAACCTGTGGAAGAGAAAGTGTAAGGGAATGGGTGTTGACCTTGGCGGTGTCTGTCTATATACCTTACAGTTTGCGGATGATCAAGTCTTAATAGCAAATGACAAAGATGATTTAGAATATATGACACGTAAACTGCAGGAAGAATACGAAAAATGGGGTTTGCAACTTAATACCCAAAAAACTAAATATTTACCTATAGCACAAGAGAAGATGAACATAGAACTGGAAAAGGAGGAAATTGAGGCTTGCGATGAATATACATATTTAGGTGTAACTTTCGACATAACAGGGAAGGACGACAAAGAAATAAATAAACGTATCACACAAGCCAGACGGATAATTGGGTGTTTGAATGGGATATTTTGGAGTAAGGAAATCGGAAAACATAGAAAATATAATATCTACGAAACCCTCATAAAGAGCAGCCTATTATATGGGTCAGAATAACAGAAAACAACAAAAGACGATTAGAAGCTGTAGAAATGGATGTATTCAGAAGATCGTTAGGAATCAGCAGAAGACAAAGAATACGAAATGAGGACGTACGTCTCCAAATGGGGATAGAAGGCTCCTTAATAACGGACATCGAGAGAAAACAATTAGTGTGGTACGGGCATGTTCAGAGGATGGAAGAGAAAAGACTTCCCAAGAAAGTAATGAACTGGATGCCGCCTAATCGTCGAAAACGCGGAAGACCTAGGAAAACATGGAAAGAAGGAATAGCGAAGGCGATGAGCTCACGAGACCTGAGAGAGGGCCAATGGGACGATAGGAAGAGATGGAAGTTAGACATCGGACAACGTCGAAAGACGTTTTAAAACCGATATATATATATAATTGATTATTAGCCTAACGTTACAGTAAGCTTACAGGGTTGAAACATTTTTTTCATGATCCTATTGAACTCAGTCGTCCCGATCAACCAACACATAGTTTGTTTTTATCTTATCAATGACATGTTTATGTAGACTTTCATCTTTCGTGCTTTCCTGCTACTCTCTTGATTTTTCCTGTTGCATACGAGCTTCAAGATCTCCATGTACCTATATAATTTTTAAGAACTTTTGCAATTACTGAATACTGGTGGTACCATATTTCTTGTGCCTATTATAAGTTCAACGAACTAGATCCGTGTAGGCTATTTGTTGATAGACTTATTTTCATTCAACTTGGATTCTATATTTTTTGTCCGGGTACCCATGATATGAGTTGATCATTGCAGTTTCTTTATGATATATTATACAGTGCTATTCAAAAGTCCTCTCCCCCCCTCGTATCTTTTGAACGGCTACACTTACATTAATAAAATTTGGAGGGTGAAAATAAAGTGTGTCTACGAATGGTGACAGGTGACGTAATAGTAATGGATGACGTCACAGTGCAACTCTGGCCAATAGTGTTTAATAGGACCTTATGGCAAGTGATATCTCGTTTGGAAGGCATTGACATTGGCTACAGAGCTATATTAATTTTGTTTGGGTTTAAATTAATTTTGACGTATAAATTAAATAAATACCAAAATTATTGAAATTATTTTTTTAAATTTAATTAATCAAATATCAACAATGGATTCTCATAGCAAGTGTTCGAAATGTGCTCCGTCTACTTCCTGATAGTCATACATCCTATTTGTAAACTTTTGTCGTACTCGTTCGAATGTGTCAGCTGAAATAGCATTGCATTCTTCAGTAATTCTTTCTTTCAAAACGCCAATGCTATTTGGTGCCGTAGTATAAACCTTGGATTTCAAGTACCCACATAAAAAAATTTAATGGTGTCAGATCTGGTGACCGAGGTGGCCATTCTATATTCTATGTTCCAGAATTTTAAGAATTAACGGCTCAATTACGTCTCCAGATACACTTCACCGCTTAAATTTGAATTTAGGAAAACAGGACCAACTATGTGGTTTCCCAAAATACCTTCCCAAATATTGACGTTTTCTTGAAATTGGGTAAGTTTTTCACGAAAGGTGTGAAGATTTGTGTCACTCCAATACCTTACATTTTGTGTATTCACATTTCCATTGAGGCAAAAAGTACTTTCGTCACTAAAACAAATTGTTTTTGTGTAATGTGTGTTTTGACTAATTTTATTTGTCATACATTCACAGAATTCGAGTCTTCTGCCTGGGTCGTCATCCGAAAGGTGGTGCACCATTTTTAACTTGTATGGATGAAATTTATTTTTAACCAACACTCTCTGTACTATACTTTTACTTACTTCACAGATAGACGCAACTTTAGTTGAAGAGGAGGTAGGGTCTACTACCATTTCAGCAACTATATCAATTTTTTTATCATCACTAAATGTTGGTCGACCAGATCGTTTGGCATCTTGAACACTACCTGTTGCTTCAAACTTGTGAAGAAGCTACCTCAAATAAGTTCTCGAGATATGGCGATCTGGGTATCTCTCAATAAATAAACGTTCCGCTTCATGGAGATTCTTTCTAGATTCACCAATTATTAAGATGGCTGCAACTTTGTCGGCCATTTTGCCTATTTAAACTCTTAAAAGTCTCGTTAAACAATAATAAAATTAAATATTTGAGCTATTTAGAAGAACTTTACAAAGCAACAAATACTATTAAATTAAAAACGTCAATTTTTTTGACAACTAACCAGAGGCGGACTGAAAAATCTTCAATATTTAAATGTGAAGTAATAATTTTGGTATTTATTCAATTTATCCGTCAAATTTATTCAAACCCAAACAAAATTAATATAGCTATGTAGCCAATATAAATGCCTTTCAAACGAGATATCACTTTCAATAAGGTCCTATTTAAAATTATTGGCCAGCGTGGCACTGTGACGTCATCTATTACTATTACGTCACCTGTTACCATTCGTAGAGAAGTTTAGAACACTTCATTTTCACCCTCCAAATTTTATTAATGTAAGTATAGCCGTTCAAAAGATACGAGGGGGGAGGGGACTTTTGAATAGCACTGTATATTCTTTCCACCACAAAAATAGTAGTAACGTCTTCAATTCAAAGGTTAGTCTCTGTTTTTGGAATGTGTCCCAGTGTGGATCAAGTTGGTAAGGCCCCAGAACATCACCCAAATGAAATTATATTCTGTCGACAATTTGAAGTGTTTATAGCATTTGTATCTTATAGCATGCCACCGCTATGTCTAAAAATAAGGCTGAACGTATATTTTCGTCTAAAGATGACTTTTCAATTATAACTATACAACTGCAATTTGCAAATAATAGGAAATTATGATATAAGCTTGTATAAAGGTAATTCGTTTTCACGTTCCTCTGTCTTGAGTACCTTAATCACATCGTTGATCTTTCATCAATAGGTTTCCGTTTTACAATTGCATCTATCAAGTGTGTCATATTTTTTGTCAGTTTTTGGAACATCGTTCCTCATACTAGTTCATAATCTAGTGATTTCTTGAGATTAACATTCCCTTCAATATTTTTAGTTTCTCCACTAGTGTTTTGCTCGTCTACTTAGAAGAACAAATTTAAATACTGCATGAACTTGATTTGAAGTGTTGCATTGAATGAATGTTGGTGTGACTGTATAATTTGTTGGAATATTTCAGCATACAACTTCTAAATTAGATGTATTCCAGTATTTGAAATCTCATAGAGATGTTATACAAACTATCAAAAACAATTCATGACAACCTTTTAAAAAAATGTATCGAGATTTTTCGCTTAAGGGATATTCAACTAATTTATTAATGAAAATTAACTAACCTGTTGTCCTGACTGTTGCTGTTGTTGTCTTGGCATTTGCTGCCGAAGATGGGCAGGCATCACTGCAGAATGTGGTTGTTGTCTAGATTTTGCAGCTCCACCTCTCAGAACGCTAAGCGGAATAGGAGTAGGAACGCTATCGGTAGACTGGCTATCTCTAGCTTTAGTGCGTACAGTTACGTGCTTAGGATTTAAACCAAGTAGCTTGCTGATATCGATTAGTGCATGATCACCAGTGGGACTGTCGACATCAGTTACTTTTTTCCCATCAGCGTATACAGCGTAACCTGTTATTGCTGAGCCCGGATGGTGAGGGTTTAAAATGGGATGCCAAGTAACTAAGAGAGTTCCATCCTGTGGACCTAACGAAAAAGTTCCACCTTTAATAACAGAAGTAAAGTAGGTCATATTTGTAAATATCATTACGGCTACATCTTTTTCTCATTTCCGTTTACCTTCTCAGGTGCCGATTACTTCAAAAGATGAAAATAACAAGATGTTCAAGTAAGGAAGTGAGAGCACAAATTAATGAAGAAGGCATATGAAATATTTGAAGAACAAAATAAAATATGAGAGAAAATAGAATTCAACCAAAGTAGTAGCAGAAATAGCAGAAGACGAATTTGAAAAAGATGATGATGAAGTGTGGGAATGAATAAAGGATTATATACAATTGTAAGATTAACAAGATATAAATACATACAAATCAAAGATAAAATAAATGAGAATGGCATACTACAAAAACAAAGTCGAAAGTCGAAAAGGAGAGAAGAGAGATTATCAGTGTGAGAAAAATAGAACAAGCTTTATAGAGAATCTTATTTAAGTAATACGGAATAAGAGAATAATGGCAGTAGTGATGTACTATCTAATACCAACAAAGGAAAATAATCAAAAGGTGGAGATATGGAAGAATACCCAAGCAGTTAGCAAACAATTTGAAGGAATATATCATATTACGAGAACATAAAAAGGGAGCACATCGTGATAATGGAAACTATGGAGCAACATACCTTTCATCAATATGGTGATTACACCTAGAAATATGAATATTTTAAGTATGTTGGAATAATACAAATGGAGGAATAAAAGTGATCCAAAAAAGAGAACATTTTTAATGGAAAAACGAGTGAAAGGAGACAGTCTCAGTCCATTACTATCGATTGTATTGAGAGATTAAATGATAGAGGAAACCACAAAACGATCACATAGTATAGCTTAAGTACTTAATATGAAAGACCAACAATAACCTACACAAATTGAATATGAAAATCACAAAAAAAGCGAAAAAAATTAAATTCAAAACGCATATAGTCGGAAATTCAAGTGGTACATAGAAATAAGAGAAATATCAACTGGAAAAAAGAGGTGGATTCCACATATAGCGAGAAAGGGATATAACAATAGTTCAAAGAGTAATAGAAGCAAGAAGAGAGAAGGATGGAGCATTTTACGAAAGACGGGAGAAGCCGAGACGTTACAAGTAATCGTGCAATCACTTACCATTTCATTAAAAAAAAATGAGAGAAGTTTCCCTTAAAAAGAGATATGAGAAATGTTTTGACCTAACAAGATCAAATTCACAACATCCCACGCGACGGTCAAGGATCAATACAAAAAAGTAAGAGATATATTTTAAAAGTATCAGAAAAAACTAATTAAGATGAACTTTTTCTTAATATCCAATATAAAATGTTATAGTACAGGGTCAAAAACGATCCGGGAAATGATCAATGATATACAAAATATGTACTATTTATCCAAATTCAGAATAGGTCTCGGAAATATTCAGAATACCCTCATGCCAACGAATAATTCTTCCATCAAAACGTATTAGTGTCATGTACAGCAAACTATCTCCTATGTCTTCTATCGACTGCGAACTGCCGCACCGAAGTGGTGACGTCTGTTTTGGGAAAAGAAGAAAATCGACCAGACCTTTATTAGGAGAATTTATCAGTTGTTCGTTACGAATTGTTGAATTTTTGATCAGGCATTATAGCCACAGAAACTTCCAATGACCATTTTTTTCAATTCATCGATAAAAAATTCAGTTTAAAATGTTGATATCGGCCAGAGTAAAACAAATAATCTACATTATCTAAACTGATATTGAATGCTCTGTACACTCGATAGGCACGTGTTTTTTTATACAGTCCATTGACCATAAGCCTAATGTTATGTAACGATGCTCAAAGCATGTGTATACAGGACAGTGGTGAAAACTTAGCACAATACCTTCAAGTGGTCTTTAAAATGATCAATTCGCTGAACTTTCTTGACTAGTTTATCCAATCAATGAAATTATGGAATATTGGCTATTATTTTATTATTTCCAGTATTCTACTTTCACTGTTCTACAAATTATATACAACAGTTCGTCAAAGTATTTATTTGATATCCATATGTTTTTAAAACAGTTAAACTGAACATAATATCCAATAATTGACCACTTACAAATTGGTCCTTTAATTTTATAATATTTTTGTCCCACCTTCTACTAAAAAGTGAGTTGTATTCTGAGTTGATATATGTATTACATTGACCATATTTGCTAAAACAAATTTTTAGCTAGTAATAAGTGTCGCCTCCAGACGCCTTTTGTGCTGTGTGTATAATTGTCTTTTTTTTGTAAGTATTTTTAATACTAAATGTCATTTTACAATACTGCGTTCATTTTATAATGTTTGCTTTTTCGAAATTTCTCTACCATTGCGTGCGATATATCCCTGTCTGCGCGAGAAGAGAGAAATAAGCCGCATTCAAAAATCGAAATAGAGATTCAAATCGCACTAATATTAAACCTTCTCTTAAATACTGTGTATTGTGCATGTGTGGTGTCTCCAATTTACATACAAGAAAGGGGCCCCAGGAATCTTCATATACCTACGAGACCGCAGATCAGGCACGCAATAGGACACGGGCTTTTCTGATAATTGATTTGATTTAATTTGATTATTTTATTGGCGTAAAATAATCCATTTTCTCTCAACCGTAGCAGCTATCGAAGCGTTTCCAGTGTTCTCTCAATCTTAGTCGCACAATGTGCGATCAAGTATGAGTAGTGGAAGTCAGATTATATTTTAGAACTATAAAAAGTTTCTTTCCAACAGAAAAGTTATGGTATCCTAATCATAAGGATCATTCAAGAAACTATGAAGAGGGCGGATATTCTAAAGTTCTTGAAATATTAACGAAAATGTGGAAAGTTTCTGTCAGGATATGACACATTTAACTACATGCTTTCAATCAAATTTACCTGGTTCAACTAAAATATCACTTGGTGGATCAGGCAAACCCTTCGGTAGAGTCCTAAAATCAGTATGAGCGGCTGCCGGCATGGGTAATTCTTCAGCCAAATTGGCTACATTTTGTGCAGTTCTGTGATGTTTTGCTCTTACAGTAACCCTGTATTGAGTATTAGCAGCTAATCCGGTGATAGTATGACGGTAAACTCCTGGTTTTACAGTCCTTACTTCCACATTATTTACGCAAACTACATGTTGGTGATTTGAATTAGCTGGCAACCAACTTATTACCGCTGATGTTGAAGTTATATTCGAAGCTCTCACTGCACTGGGGCCCAAGGAATGAGTGTCCCTACCAATTATCATAGTGCAAGCTGCATCTCTGGAAGTTCTTCTATTAGCAGTGACTGATCGCACACTGATACGATGCGGCTATAAAAAAATGTATTCTTAATCTGTAATTTGGAAGAGTTTAATTTCAAAATATTGATTAAACAGTCTGAATACAATGTCTAATTTGGAATTATATCTGTTAGAATCACATGCAAGTTCGGAAAATACGAAAAAATGTTCACAAAATAAATACGATTAAGGTTTTGAATGGAATTATTTTTGGATTTTGAACTTCCATTGAACTTCAAAACTTATCCAGCATAAAGTACTTAATGTTGAGCTGAATATGTCGAAATCAAAAATTCAATAATAAATATAAAGTGGTCACCACCATCGTACACGAATATGTTGACCATTATTTGTTATATAAAGTGGCCATGAAAGGTACAATGGCGTGAAAAGTATCCTAATTCCACGTTGTATGTAATATTAGCTAGTGCCTTGTATGAAGAATTTAGTTATCAATGCTAGAACATATTTTCAATCTACTTCTATACTGGAGGATATTGCAATAAACATTATATTCAATTATTGTGACTGAATGGGCCAATCATTTAGGGAACAGGTGGAATCTGCCAACGCTGCTGAAATATCATTCTTAGACTATTTCAGGCAAAATGCAGAATAAATGATTTTCAATAACGTAATGTATTTTCAGGAATAAAATGTAACACACTTCATTTTATTCTCCAATACTTAATGCCTTATGCATATTATATTTATGACTGATATATAATTTATTCAATGTATATATATATATATATATATATATATATATATATATATATATATATATATATATACAAGGTGTCCCAAGTTATCGTTTACAGGCAATACCTGGCTTAATTCGAAAGATAATACAATACTGTAAAAACTGTTGTGAATGGCATATATACAAGGTGTCCCAAGTTATCGTTTACAGGCAATACCTGGCTTAATTTAAAAGATAATACAATACTGTAAAAACTGTTGTGAATGGCATCAAAATTCCTTCCTAATGACTTATCAGAAACTTTTTCTCACTTAAAAGTCCTTTGGCAGCCACCACTCACTTTCTATTTTCACATGACACCCCCTATATATTTTCGTTGAAAATTGCTTGTCATTATATTTGGCATATAACGATGTAACATACGTGTAGGCTTTTTATTATTAGTTCCAAAAAAATTTACATTGTATGATATTTTGATTTGCCTAATTATCCTTATTGCTTCCGCCACTTTTTTTAAAAACTTCACGAGGAAAGATTAATCTTTTGTTTAAAAAAACTGATGCTTTTTATGTCAAATAATTAATGACAGTTAATAATAATAAGTGTAAAACAGCAATCATTTGCGAATAGTACCGAGGCTGCTGTAGTTAATCGACGAATTAATTTTTTATACTATCCACAAATTTGAATTCAAAATTATTAATCTTGTCTTAAGCACAATGCCATTTACATTCAGTCCAGACAAGTATATTGATATCCTATTGGTTTATGGTGAATGGAGGAAAAATGCTCGTCTATACCAAGAACGTTTTCCTCAATGTCCTCGGGTATCACACATGGTGTTTCCTAAATTGGAAAGGAAGATGCGCAGCGGTTCGGTCCCAAACAAAAACAGTGCACCGCACCGATATCCAGTGAGAACTGATGATAATGTAATTAATGTGCATGCGTATACTGGTATCAGTCTATCAATCCTCATACTTCTCTTAGAAACATAGCTGAAGGTCTGGGAATAAGCAAGAGCAAGATACAGACGATTTTGAAGCAACACAAATATCGACCATTCAAACTACAATTAGTTCAAGGACTGAGGTCTACTGATTTCGACAGAAGATTAGAATTCATATCTCTAATCGATGTTATGATTGCTGACAATCCCTTGTCCATCCTTATTTGTATTTTATTTTAATAAGGAAATTTAGAAATTACAAAATGTAATTTTTTTTAGGTGCTTATAATGAAAAACCAACAAGTATGTTACATTGTTGTATTCCAAATAGAATCACAAGCAATTTCCAACGAAAATATACAGGGAGTGCCATTTGAAAATAGAAAGCTGCCAAAGGACTGTTCAGTAAAATAAAGTTTTTGCTACGTTATTAGGAAGGAATTTTGATGCCATTCACAACAGTTTTCACAGTATCGAATTAACTCTTAAATTAAGCGAGATATTGCCTGTAAACAATAACTTGGGACACCTTCTATATATTTATTCGCTAGTCATGACGCATCAATTGTGATCATTCATGCTGCCATGTCGATCAAATTCGTTATATAACATATAACCAAAACATATCATATGAATTATTATTTATCAATTGAAACTTACCCGATTGCTCTCAACTCCTTCAACTAAAGCTCTAGTTCTTTCTGTAGCTTTTATTGTTGTTTTGAGCACACCATCTACGTAAACATGATAACTCTCTATATGATTCCCTGGTCCGACGCCCTCCGGTGCTGTCCAAGAAATGAGGACACTCTTATTCAGTTGTCGCTCTAGCGTGAGCTGTCGTGGCGCCGGCACTAACACCGAGAAGAAAAGGTCAGCTGAGGGTCAAATTTGGGTCAGTCTAATGCTAAAGGTGCTAAAGTGTGTACCCAATGTTCGGAAGGTCGTCTCTTAATAATCTTAGTCAGCTCCCAATTGGAGATATCAAAATATAATATATTACAATCATTTGTTGGTAGGTGATATTTTGTAATAAGTTATACTATATACAAACTTTTTATTCTCAACAAGTGATAGACACGATTCTCAATAAAGCAGTCGTAATAAATACTTCTGTAACTATTGCTTGGAGGAATCTGTGTTTTCTTGATATACAGATATTCATGATAACAAATGACGAATACTGGATTAAACTTGGTAATGTTCTAACTATACAATATTCTTTTAAATTTTTAAGTTTAAGTGTACGAATGGAGGGCTACTTAGTATTAAAGTTTCCTATTATTTAAAGAAATTAAAAACTATATATCGTCGGCTTAGAGTGTAAACCTGCTAACGTTATATTACGTAAATTTACATGAGAAACAAAAAACATTCTCAAATAAATATAATTAAATTTAAGAACGGTCCTTGATACAGTTATTTTATGTTTTTATTCTTCATGAGGTGAAATAAAAGAAAAGTTACTTAATTCAGTATTTATTTGTTTATTAACAATTTTGTGACTTAGCAGGTTCCTGTAATCTAGTAATGATTTTAATAAAGGGGTTAGCAGTTTTTCATTAAGACAAAAGTAACAAAATATTTTTGTAGTCTATCTATTCACCTTAATGCAACTTAAACTTACTTTTCGGTTATGTATTTAAAATCTACATTTTAATCACATAGAATAGGAACACATTTTTCAGTCTCTATAAGGAATCGATACATATTTCCAGTCCTGAGCTAAACTATCACAAATTTCAATTCTAGTTCTAAATGAACAATTAAGGATAATGGGTTCCCTAAACTAAATAACAAAAGAAAATTTCTCTCAAGATTTATAAAAAATATTGTTCTAGTATTTATACTTTGAGGAACTACTTAGATTAGGCACACCCAGTCTCAACAATTACATAATACGAGTAGTTACTAACTCATCATGAGGTAAATTATCATTAGAGGTGGAATTTTTAGTTTTAAGCAAATCCGACTCTTTGTTGCACCTTTCTGAAACAGGACGTACTTGTTTATTTTTCCAATTGAGCATTGTTCATCTTGCGATTCCAAGAGTTTTCAGAAACATAGTTCTACAGACTGATTGACTGATCTCCTTTTTTTAAATAATATAACAAAGATTGTGATCTTTTCGATTTTTTATCGTTGTTCCTCCCCCTTGGTCGCTTAACAGGTGTGAATGTCACAAGACTATATATTAGCGTATATTTTTTTTCTGGCCAGCTCATACTTCAAAATTCTTTGAATATATTCAGCCTATCTGTTTCTGTAAATGTTGAACATATTAAAGATCATTTTCGAGTTTCTTTACGCGCGCATCTATTCTCCAATACTCTAGGCTTCCTTGGTATTTCGTAATTGCATTTTTCTTACTTTTTTCCATTTTCTCTCAAATTTCTGGTTTTTTCGGCAAACCAATTTGATTTTTGAAACTGGATACGTTTCTTCCTTTTCTTGCTTTTCTCTGGATAGTTTTCATAATCAGAGACCGAGTCAGAATTAATTTTATACGGTATTAAGCATTCTTGTATGCTTCCATCTGATATCAAATCTACTATTTGATTGGATATGTTTGAGAAACTATGACCAACACTATCGATAGCACTCTGCAAGGAGTAATTGTTTTCAGTTTCTTGGAAAGAACACTGCTCGATAGTATCTACAGATACCAGAATTTTTTTTACGGTAGTGAAGTTGACCAAGCTCAACAAGAGCGAGTTTGAAGGTGAAAGGTTCACATTCCTGTCTTTGAATTGAACTTCTTGTTCTACATTTTCAGTGACAACGTCATCATTTATGTTTAAATTCTCTGTGGCATCAAAAAATGTCGATGAATCATTAGGTACAAGAATACTAGAAATATCTTCCAATGTTACCTCATTTGATATGGACGGAGAGAGACGGTTGCAATGAACACTGTTTGTGTACATCATACTTTCAACATTAATCATATTTTAGCTAAAGTCATGAGATACCGTTTTAGATAAATTTATGTATTCAAGTTTCACATTTTGAACTACAGACCACTCTAGAAATTACCGTTTTAGATGGTTCCGGCTTCTTTTGTTCATTTTGTGCTTTACTTGTATTACACAAGTCCAAGATTTTTTGGCTTCGCCAATGAATCCTTGAAAGCAACTGAAAATAAAGCAAAAATTAACAAGTTATGTAGCTGATAATCATAAGAATAACAAAGGTGAATATGAAATTATGAACTATGTTTGAATATAAATATCCCGCCTAAATATAAAAAATGTATTGTATAACACACATTTTTGAATGTGACTAAAACTAAAATTGAACAAACAGATAAGGAAGTGAGATATGAATCAAAGCACTAAAACAACTGTTAAAATGTTAATAATTAATAACAATACATAATACCTGCTATTAGTACAATAATTCTATGATTTACTTTGAAGAAAAACTGCTAACTCCAATCTGTTCAAATTGTAGGTTAAGTTACTTTTCAATGGCAATTATGCTCATTTTTCATTAAAGTTTACGCAAAGTAATAATTTGATAACAATAAAAATACATACCTCTTCAATGTTCCAATAATTCTAAAACCTTCATTTATACCAGTAACACCGAACTGAGTAATTTTTGAAAGAGCACACGCCGACATCGAAAACTCAGTGGAAAATACCAATTAAGGTAGATTTAGCCGCACACTTTAGAAGTTATGAATTTGAGTGTTTTACTGATCAGGCGTAATTATTAATTTAAAAAGAAAAATGACAAAAGCTGTTTTTCTAGACTGTGATTTTTTTTCTCTTTTGAATGATAGGAAAAACGTAATAACGGCGAAAAATAGATTTAGCAGGTTTACACTCTAAGCCGACAACTTGTAACCCTTATAACCTAATCTTTTATTACTATAATCGTTTTGTTCTTAACATTTTTTAATATCTACGATTCCCATAGTTTCCAGAATATGTTCTATAACACTTATAATTATTGATTAAAGGTTAGGTCATTGACATTCAAATCCACAATTTGAAATTTTTTATTGAAATCATAATTAGCTTATTAGCTTTAAATTTCTAATATATCATACCTATTACTGATAATCAGTTTGTTCCCTTTTGAGATAATTAATCTACATACTATAGGTGCGTTAAGAAGAAACTTATAATAGTATAAATGTTTATGTACAATTATAACTAAAATTATGAAAAATATTAAAATTGATTGAAGCTATGTTAGAGGAATACAGGTAAATTTCTTTAATCATATGTTATTATTTTATACCATTTTTTTCTGGAATAATAAAATCATAAAGTGGTTTTATGAGTTTTAAAAAATATAGCAAATATCGATAATTCGAAATGATAGGCGCAAGCAAAGCTTGGGAATGTAAATTATGAATTGGACAACGTATATCGAAATATGTATATGTTTGTGTGTTCACATTATTTAAGCAATAAGATTACATTTCAAGAAGTATATTGTCATCGGCAGGAATTAAAGAAGTTAAAAAAGAACATCCGACCTGTAGGTACGTTTAACAACCCTAACGAAATTGAATTTACTGAGAATGATGATTATTAATAAAAGAAAATATAATGCAGAAAAGGGCGTAAAACACTAAGCCACACAATTAACACCACATAAACAAGCAATTTTACCACATCTAGAGTAGTTTGGACTTGCCAGTTAGGTAGCGCAGCGATCTTAATCTCGGTTCCCAGTATGTAATTAGACTCTGAACAAGTGAATTTCTATATTGCAAACGTAACGAGCAATGGAATATTCGCAAAATATATCTGGGGTAAGTTTTATTTCAAAATTTGGCATACTCTAACCATTCCATAAATTATTCAGTCCCGAACAATGTTACCCGCCATTTTTTGACAAACTTAATACCATTATCCACAAGTTTTCTCATGTAATTAGAATATTTATAAATAAATGTTATGTATACGATTCAGTCTGAATTTGTAGAGTTGTTTTTTTCTGAAACTTGCAACACCTTGAGAAATACATTAACTACAACAGTGCGTAACAACTAGTCTCAAACTAGTTGCATGATTCATACATATTGTTCTTGCACTGATCACGACGTATTGGAAATATTTCTTTTCCGACGACCACTATGAAATATGGCACATATCATATAGTTTTCTCTTAGTGAGAATTTAAAATTGCAAACGAAGGGCGTACCCGTGTGAAATGAAAAAGTTCAGAAATCTGATTGGTCGACAGCTGTGTGTAATTATTTTGCACACGGGTCGACGATTATCGATGTCTACCTGACATTTTGAGTTTGACTTTTGAACTGTTAGCAAGTGAAACAGCGAATTGGAGAGAATTATTGAATTTTATGTAATTGTGAGTCTGATATGCATAAAATTCAAAACTTTGTATCAGCTAAAGAACATTAAATGGTCAACTATGATCTTGAAGTATACCAACTCTGCTTTTTTTGTGGTCTTCGTAAACATATCGTGTACAACATGTGTTGAAAATTCGATTTCACACTCTCTTGCTTAACCAATACTGCAAACTCGTGTGAAATTTCTCATTTTCAACAATTGTTATCCATAGAAACATTTGATGATAGGGGTGAATGGGATCCCATGTGTTTTTAAGATATAGTCAAGTGCAATGAAATCAATAGTGCTTTTGTCTGGGGCTTAGGAGACGTCAAACTGAGAATCTTCTTCAATGTATCATTTCGTAACGTAGGTATGAGTTATCATACAGGATTTGTGATAATGTGGGCGTACATTTTTGCTGAAAGTAATACATAACTGATCTTTATGGAAACCAACGCATTTTATCGGAGAAGGTTACTTATTATTATATTAGAACGCATGCTCGTTACACTGATTGTTAATGATTCTCTAGACGCAATGATGGGCAAAGTATGACCTGGGGCTCAGCTCCGGCCCGCGAAAGGATATAATCTGGCCCGCCTTCGAAGTGAATGATGTATGGTCCGCGATAATAATAATTTGCCGGTTAGGTAGTATAAAGTAGAATAATTCACAAAACTATATTTTTATCGAATACTGCCGAAACGTGAATACCCAAAGGTGATTGCTAACGCACCGAAAATTATGGCGATGTTAGGGTCGTCGTATATGTGCGAACAGACTTTTTCTACTATGAAATCAGAATCCTACTTACTGTTAAACACCTTTTCTCGTTGCTGAGAGCTACTTCGTCGCAGCTCGATCCAGCATCCGAACATATTTTGACAACTCAAAAGCAATTTCATATGTCTCACACACCTACCATGCTAGTGCCTTCGAATACAAATTAAATTGTAATTTATAACCAATGAGCAATTGTGTGTAATGTTTATAATACAAAAATATTGCAAAACAAAATGCATTTTTCTATAATTCTGACACACTGAAATTTCTGTCGTCCTGATGTCACAAATGCTAGTATCTGAATTCCAGCACAATGTGTGATTTGATGTTTCAATTAAAACAATAATATATTCTAACCCACTCAGCTTTTTATCTAAAAACACAATGTATTTTTTGTAACAATTGGGTATTAGGAGAGGGATGGGTTCAATAGCAATGCTTATCACAAAAGATCACCACGAAGTTCATTTAATATTCTATTCATTAATTTGATTAAATTGGCTTATTTATTTCCATTGTGATTGAGTCAAAAAGTGCTATAAGTGACTTAAATTAACGTGCAGAATTATAAAAAGCGTGAAACATTCCATTTGTGCTATTATAGGAGGTTAATATAATCTTATTTACATTAGAAAATCAGTATACATGAGTTACATTCAATAGAAATGGATCTGACTCACAAAGGTTGCAGTCGATAAATTGAACCCATTCGTGGTTGGAAGTGGATTGCTTAAGGCTCTTAGATCAGTTCAAGAATTCAAAATGCAATGTCGCAAAATGTAGAGATTAGATAAGGGCTATCGGAATGGAGCTTTTAAGATTTTTTCTGCAACAGTAGTGAAAATACACATAAATATGTAGAGATGAGAATCAAGGCAAGCTATGTTCTAAATGTAATTTTGTAGCATGTGCAAAATGTTTACAGATCTTTGACACACGGAAATTTGTAGTATTTTCGCATACCTTATTTTACAGTCTAAATGATTGTAAAATAAGAATAAACAGGTAGCAAAAACGATGGATTAGTAATCGTTTTTTAACCACACTTTAATTTTGTAAAATCGTTACGTCTAAAACTATCAAAACTGATTAATAAACCATTGCTATCTGATCCAATTCATCATGAATGAAATTATTATAAAAAATATATAGAATGATATTATACATTCATTAATCCTTGTTTAAAAGTGAGATATGGGAAAAAACACAATATTTACCATACCAATATTTTATTTGGTTGAATTATAACACAAAACGGAAACAATTCACAATTCGACGAAAAACGTTATGGTAACTACTTTTATTAATTATAGTTGCATAGTTTTCTTAGAAATTATAAGCAAGTTCATGCATACAATGAAAAACTATTCGAATAATGCAACCGATAAATGGTCAATAGTTTTTTGAATATATGATAAAATATATTATTCAAATTATTCTTCAATTTTTCATGAATAATTTCTATACCTTTCTCTATTTGAGAAACTATCAGAATTTGGTTTATAATAATTCAATTTATCCAATAATTATAAACGTTTAAACAAAGATAATGTTACACAGAAAATTTAGTTTATCTAATAATAATTAACGGGGGCAGAGGTTCAAGCCAAACTGACGTACTGGAAACTCTCAACGAAATTTTTTACTAATACAGATAAATATTTTTTAACAAAAACAAAAAATTCTAGTCGAGCTGAAGCCAAAGTTACCAATATGCTCTGAAAAAAGCGAATAGCACCGTGAATAATAATATTAGAGTAAACTTGTAAACAATGATACAATGTATAGGAACAGAGGTGTATTGCTTGGTAACAGTACCTTTCTTTGCAAATTTTCAGCATAAATGGGTATACAGAACTTCTATAAACCAGTCAATTCAATTGGAAATAGGAGTAAACCACGATAATGTGTACAAGCGTCTGTTTTCCATCCTTGAAGTTGGTCAAATAGTCTCATAAAAGCTCGTGTATCCATTTGGAGATATTATAATTAAAAAATGGTAATTATGTGTTTTCTGTAAATATTCCTCCAATGTATTCATTATGAGTTACCAAAATATATACTTTAATGGTTCCCACTTATTCCTTGTCATTGATAAAATACGTGACTGAATGGAATACTTTGAGTATATTCCAATCAATATCACAATTATCCTACTCACATGAACTGACTACGCTCAAAATGATCTCGATTGAGAAGACTCATACAAACCTTAACATTTGGCGAATATAATTGAACAAAGATATTGAGGATGAATTAGAATTTTCCGAGTGATCGGTGAATGAAGGAACAAAAAAGAAGAAAACACAGTTTGCTACTGATAATTAAATTTTCTATTTAGAATATAATAATTTCATTTGATATTTTAATATTTCCTGGATATGAGTATTATCAAATCAATATATCTAAGTTATGACTGCTACATGTGAACAGTAGAAATGGTGAAGCTTTTCCATCACGTGACTTAGTTGACGATATTATTCAACACATACTATGTTGGTACTGTCTTCTTCTAATAACAGAAAAAGAGCGAAACTCAATACAAGTGTTTGTCGTATTGTTTTTATTAAGATGCATATGGTTAATGTCGTATCAGTCACTTTATGGAAAAGATTCAGCGATTCTCCTGTAACTGAAGTTATTGAATAGGTTTATTTCTTGTAGTAGAAAATGAAGTATTTACAACGTACTAATCACTGGTATTCGAGTCATGAAATACTATGTGCTGTTGACACTACGCTACATCTCGAAAACGGTTGACTGTTCTAAAGATGTTTTCTAACAAAAGCCGTGGAAAACTTTATGCTTCAAAACATTGATGCTTCTGGCAAATATCGTTTTAGACACAGGGATGACGGAAAGAAAATTCCACAACATATTGCAAAAATAGTAAAAATTCTAAATAATTGACATTTGTTACGATCAGAAGGACAGAAGTTACATTTCTTGTGACGCCTACCTGATGAATAATTATTTTTGGCTAGACCAAGAAGTCACCTACCTTGTGATTGACTCAATATATATGAAAAAGAAAAAGAAGAAGTAATGATATTACAAATATTAAAGCTTCGATATTATTAGCCCCATGGGGATTTCCTAGATATCTTTTTCCCATTTAAGATCAGTATAACTGTGCAACGATATAGATTTATCTGTTCATTGACGACTTCGTATTGTGGGTCTCTGTGTCTTCTAATATCTAGCTCTTCAAGGAAATCCAATTCTTGTTTCTTATCACAAATATTTACTTCTAGTTCTGTGTCAGGTGTCAAGCAGATATTTTGGGTAGTGGGATTTCTCTGTTTGTTTTAATCTGTATGCTCGCAAGTGTTCACTGTATCTAATTTCGAAATTTGACACAAATAGACAGCGTTACATTCTGTACAATTAAGTCTATACCAGACTCCTTCAATGGAGATATTTTTGTTTTCACATTTAACAATTTTGTACTCACATTACTTTCTGTTTCAAAAGAAATTGTTGCATTTGTTGCTAAATATATAGTCTTAGAAATATTATTAGAAATATTTCTAGCATATGTGATGGTTATGTACTTTTTCATTTCTTTAGTTTCAAGTTCAAGTTCGAAAGAGTAAGGGTCGAAACAGTAAGAATACAATAAAGCTCATTTCCTTCAATCCCGAGATAAAACCATTGCAATCACGAGGCTGTGAGATACAGAGTTATGTCATAGTATTGGTTCTTTAGTCTACCAATAAATATTTGTACAAGGTGATTCATCAAGGATGATGACGTGTCTTTGAATTCAACAAAACAATTTTTATTACAAAATCAGCCTCAAGTAAATGTTCAACATATATTTCAATTTGTTCCAGTTTACTTATTATAATTCCATTCTTATGAAATACTGGTATTATTGGATACATTTTGTTATCCATTCTGTGTATCTTTTATTCTGATGTGGTTTGATTCAAAGAGCTTAAAAGTATATTGTACGAACAAATGAGAATATAAATTAAATTTTTCATTGGAAGCTAGGTATATGATTATTAACTACTTCAAATGCAATACTATAACCTATCACTCTAGCCAGCTTACAAATAGGAAAATAAATGAATATCAGTTATTGATCTTTAAAAGCAGCATTCTGATATATCAAGATACTGGAATGTTCTTTCAATTTTGATGAGGAATAGTGTTGCTCAAATGAATTTGACAACTAAATAACAAGTGAAATGCATTAACAACATTCTAATGTCATAGTCAATGGAACATAGAGGAACAATAATATTATTGTTAACAGCATTTGCTATGGACAATTTCACTCTTCCTGCGATAAAAATTCAATTACAGATGGGTAGGTAATTTTATGTGTTTGAGCTGTTATATAACAAATAATGTCAACATACAACTATCTATCGAAAATCATTCAGATTTTCTTTAAACGATAGTCACAGTTTAAATGACGTGTAGTTAACAAAACGATTCGAAGTTTATTAATTTGAAAGTTGGTTCAAAATTTTATTGCATTTTGTAACGAGTTATTTTTTTTAAGCATTTCCGATGGTGTTTTAATTCTAATAAGTGGATATAACTCGTTACTTACTTTCCAACTTTGATTTCTGTCACCGTTTCAGTCCCGTAACATTGATTTACGTATTTATTCCATTATTAATTCAAAAGCCATGAAATACCATCTAAAGAAATATGTAAAATTTATTAAATTTTGCTTTTCAAAATTTAAATTATCGAAGACGCCCAGTATATAAACTATTTTAATTAAAACTAAAGCCGTCCAGTATAGTAGGAACATTTCTTGTTGTAAGTAAATCAATTCAAGTTAATTCCCTCACCACCGCTATCGCCAAAAGTTTTAGGTAGGAATTAAAAATTATAAATTCCAAAAACCGAGAGTTGAATCCAGATATCTCTCGCAGTGATCAAGTATCAAATTGATAGTTTCGAAGTCCAGTGTCCGACCGTCCCTTATTTTTTTGAGTAAGTGAAAATTTATTTTTGAAAACCGAATCAAATATTTTGCCGAGTTTTAAAAGTTTTAATTTCAATGAACGATTTAGTAGTTTGGCTATTTAAGATGATAATACCGTATTTTGATAAGCCAGCGTTTTTTTTGAAGCGATAAAAACAAAACTTATTTACAGTTTTTATTATCGCGTTCTTTATATTGTTTCTTTGGAATTAGTGTCTGAGCCTTCAATACATTGAAATAACATTTTGATTTTAATTTAGCGATTTAGATTGTTATACCTATTGTCCTGATTCAAATTACCCAAATACATATTAGATTTTTTTTTGCTTTTTCTCCTCGATAATTGGATTCTATTTCGACTGTGATCTCTTGGTTTTTTTATTTAGGAATTACTTCCTCTGCTATACAATATTATTGAAAACCGACTGTGAGACGGATCAGAGGCTGTTGCCACCAGCCGCCTCCCTTTCGGAACGCGCATAATTTTCTCTAAATTACTCAGATTTATTTTTGTTCAAAATTATATATAGTTTTACCTGACCGGAAATTTGGAAAATTGAAAACCGACTGGGAGACGGATCAGAGGCTGTTGCCACCAGCCGTCTCCCTTTCGGAACGAGCATCCTTTTCTCTAAACTACCTTGATTCATTTTAGGTCTAAATTGTGTATAGTTTTGTCTGACCGGCAATTTGGAAAAGTTAAAACTGAGTGTGGGGCGGATCAGAGGCTATTACCACCAGCTGTTACACTCTCAGCTGGTAATAATTTGGTTTATATTAATCTATTCAAAGACAGAGTTTTATTTTGCTTGTATTTGGGTAACCGTTGTCCTATCTTCCAAACAAAATTTTAGAATAATTTTAACCGATAATCTGAAAATTTAAAAACTGATTGCGGGGCAGATCAGAGGCTGTTGCCACCAGCTGCCTAACCGTCAGCCGGGAGTAACTTATTTTATCTTCACTCATTTTGTTTAGAAAAATGTATATTCTCCTACAATAATAAGATTCTCAACCAAGTCTGAGGCTGTTGCCACCGATTGATTGATAATCTAGTTTAAGTTCATTAGTTTTTTTTTGTTATAAACTGGTCTGGTCACATTTTCCTACCTATCCCGATTGACCATCCCTACCGCGAAGATAGTTATATCCCGTTGACTACTGTGATAGGTAATTATTGTTTTACTGCTGCTTATCACATAATTACAAACTGCGTATACCGCTTCAGCTGTTATTAACAATTACATTTGCTTGCTTACACCTGGTTTATTGTGTCATTGCTCACATTCCTTAATACCGGCAAATTTCGCATGGTGCATAATAACATAAGGCTTGAACACATTTGCATACTGTATATATTTAACTGATTCGGTACCGTTTGAAAATACTCAGAAATTGTTAAGTGTTATTTTGTAGATATATTCTAAATAGGATTCGTAGCATACAAATAAATACGATCAATGTTTTCTTCATATCCCGTAACATTGTCGTCTAAGGTTTATAGGTTTTCTAGGCGTGGAAAATTCAACGAGACCCCTGGGATTTTCCGTAACCTCCATCTGAGGCTATCTGGAACTCTTGACGCTGAGGGTCACGGGGCCGTGGACTAAACCACGTAAAATAATCTGGCGCCCGAGCATTTGTTTAAAAAACTTTGCATCGAGTGTGTCCAAAGTGACGCGTCAGTTGGTAAGAACCTGTGCGAGGTGAAGGACGCAGCGCAGCGGGTCACAATTTGTTTAGTTCAACATTTAGAAACAGGTATTGCTCAGTACAAATTTGTTTGAAAATGGTTGATGCACAATTATTACTGAAAGTTATTTAACGATGGAATAAAACAATTTAATTTGTTTAAAACTCTATTTATTTGAACTGATGTTCAATTTAAACTGGTTGACGCGTTTCACTAACACACTAGCTTTCTCAAAACGAATTAAGGTATAATTTAAATTTTTTTTATTATATACAGTGCATAAATACAGAATTCTGCTATAGCAGTAAAGATGGTTTGATTATGAGCAACCCACTCAGCCCCCTACTAGCAGAAATTTGTATGGATAATATAGATAAAATAATTCATAAACACCCCCTTAGTAAAAAATGTATGTACTAGCACCGATATATGGACGACATTTTAGCTAGCTTCACCGGTACAAATAGACAATTAGATAGCTTCATTACTTACATAAGCTCAATTCACAATAATATCAAATTTACCGTAGAGTTTGAACAAAATAAGTCTATAAACTTTTTAGACCTTACAATTTCAAATATAAATAATAAACATGATTATTCTATATTTCATAAGCCATCACATACAGATATTACAATTCATAATAGTTCGGTCCACCCATTCAGTCATAAACTAGCAGCATTCAATAGTATGATACACAGACTCCTAACAGTCCCATTAAATACTAATAATTATAACCAAGAATTAAATATCATAAAACAAATAGCAGTTAATAATAATTACGATCCAAATTTAATTGACAATATCATAAATAAAAAGATAAAACAACATACTTTAGAACAAGTATTCCCTTCTGGTAAAAATTATAATCAACAATTTAAAAGCTTAACATACTTTGGAACACAATAATTAAAAATTAAATCATGTTTAGAAACTTTAGACATACATATTTGCTTTAAAACTGATTACAATGTATTCAAACTCATTAAAAATAACACATCTGAATCTTCAAAATTAAACAAATCAGGAGTTTATGAATTAAAATGTGGTAATGACAACTGTAATAAAATTTATATCGGTAGAACTTCTAGAGATGTTAAATCTAGAATTTCGGAACACAAACGTAGCTATGATAACAAAAAATTAGATTCTAAATATTCAAATCATTTATTTGAAAACCAACACATTTTCGACCCAAATTTTTAAATGTTACATGTAGTCGGCAAATCCTTTAGTTTAAATATACTAGAGGCTCTTGAGATAAACAAATATTCAGGTAACCTTCTTAACGACCAAATAGATATCAATAACTTTCCTGTATTATACCTTTTTACCTAGAAGATAGCTTAGGAATTTTGTGGTGAATGAATTTCCAGGTAATTTCTTTCAATACCTTTCTTAACATTAGCCTAATAGAATTCTGTATTTACGCACTGTATATATTAAAACATTTCTAAATTCACCATCATTTGTTTTGAGGAAGCTACTGTGTTAGTGAAACGCGTCAACCAGTTTAAATTGAACATTAGTTGAAATAAATGAAGTTTTAAACAAATTAAATTATTTTATTTCATCGTTCTGTATAGATCTTCATCAAATAAAAACCTCATCTATTCAATTTTCGAAAGTTATTCAATTATAAATCACTACAATAATTAGTACAGCCGAAGAGATACAGCAATGATGACAAATTAATGTATCATCAAATCAACTGTTCAATTCATTATTGAATGTTATCGATATGAAGATAGTCCTGAATGACTGAAGGTTGGCTCCAAATATATTTAACGATCCTGAGAAGAGATATATCGTGATATAAATTACTATTAACACAACCAAATTGTTGTAGGGACAATTTATGGAAGGAAAAAAAGGGTAATTCGCTAGATTTTGCATAGTCGAACTAGAAATACACCTTTTAGTAGCCGTCTATTACGTAGCTCTTTGGAGTTTGCCATAAAATATATCCATAAGATCTATGGAAAAATCTCAGCCTAAAGAGAAGCGAACGAGGAGCTAAAAATAATAAAAATAAGAGCTACGGTAAAGGATAGTGTATGTAATGTCATCTAATAAGGGCATCAGTGGTCTGCAGAATAATTACATATTGAGACAACATAAAATTGCGACTGTAAAAAATTGGATATTGCTGATAGTTTATCACGATAACGTTCCAAAGCACAAGTCATATCGTGTTCGATGTTTATTGCTGCATAACTTCCCAAACATTATTAAAATACCAGCCCTGTGACCAGATTTGATTGTAATCGAGAACTTGTGGCTAACTTGAAAGCTAATATCACCGAAGCCGAAGCACGACTTCATACGAGTACGCTAGAAAGTTAGTTGAATCAATACCTAGATATCTGCAGGTAGTAGTTGACATTCAAAGAGAACTACAAAAGTGTTGGCATGCGATCTTTTATCGGTATAATATTATTCCCTAATTAACTTTGTTATTTCCAATGTATCGTCAGTAAAGCGGTCACATAAAAATTGCATGTAAGTTTTCAAGATATTGCTATCTAAATAATAGGGATGTTGAGACATGTTACAATTTCAAGTAGAGTTATGTTTTACACATTATAAAGACAGTTTTTAAAAACATAAAATTACATTTTATGAAAATTATTACTCGTCTCAAATTAAATAAAGCTAATTTAAGTTGCGATAGTTATTACCCATTATCACGTGACTGCGAACACCAATCAAACCGCAATAACGTCACTGACCAGGAAACAAGCAATTTAAGATTCTCAACGACAAAATACTTCTCTGGATAAATTGTTAGAACAACGAAAATATCTTATGATTCACAATGCAGACTGGACTCATCAAAAGAAGAATTAATTTAAAGATGACTGAGTCTTTGATGGTAGTGAGTCTGTTTGCTAGAAACAAGGATTTTTGTGCAGCAGAGCTAAGAAACGTGAAAATGTCTTTTTTCTTAGTAGTATATCGCAACTATTAGGCCTATTCCAGATCTTCAAGAGAATATTATGGCAAATATGCTGTAGGATACGTAAAGTTGAAAAGATTGAATAATTCTAAGCAATTAGTTACTTAAAAATAGCCCAGTAAACAAACAAAAACTGATAAATATTTGATACTCTACTATTTCCACCGTATAGGTTATATATATATATATATATATATATATATATATATATATATATATATATATTATAATATTGTGTATAAATTGGTTTAAATGTTTTATACGTTATGGTGCAATATGTTAATACGGCTAGCTCAAATTATTTATTGATTTAAATTTTTGTATAGTTATGATTTGTACGGATTTGGGAGCATGGAACCCTCTCTGCTCTTTGAATTCCTGTTGCTGTGAATATCTTAGTTATTAAATGAAAAGAAACACTTTACTTGTAAACATAATTTGATTTTTTAATAATGAGAATTTTTATTGTAAAATTTATCATACGACGCCTATGTATGGCGGAGCTAAAATTATTGATCCATTTTTTGTATGGCATGCTATGCGCATGCTTAAAACATCAGGTGCTGATGCGTTAAGGGAAGCATTTCATAGACGCGTTGCGTCTGTTCAATTTTACAACGTGCTTTCCGTTGTATCACCGAATATTTCATGCGTAATGCACATGTAAAAGAATTTATGTTGAAAAAATTATAGAATTGAAATATTACATAAATGAATTCAGATGCATCTTTCTTAAGTTTTTTTAGAAATGAGTAAGTATTTGATTTTGTCTATTTAGATTGGCCATTTATTATTGAAAATTATCTAATTGTATAGTTATATTAAGTCTCTATTATAATTCTTTTTCAGATAGATCTTTTTCGCAAAGTCTATTTTACTCATGATTTTTAAACACTGGATTGTAATTAGTGAGTTCTTTAACTCTTGTTATATAACAATACGCACTGACCTTGTGTCCTGGAATCAGGATATGCCTCTCTGGACTCTGGAACGCTGCTTCCGAAGCTTAAAGTCGGATAAATTTGAGAAAAATTGATTCTCTCTCAGGAAAATTAGCTGTAGATATTTGGTAAGTACTGTTGTATGTTTTGTTAGTGGTTTATTACTTTTTAATGATGATTTTGGGGATAATTTATCAAAATTTCTGGAACGCTGCTCCAACCAACATCCTCGAACCGACGCCAAGCTACCAACCCTTTTTTCTTCAACTTTTTTCAATAAACAATCAGTCTTTTGTTTTTTCCAGCTCACTATTTTGAAAATGTTTGTTACACTTTGTTTATTGATTGAAAATTTGTTCTGTCATGTCTCGAATAACCAATCACCTTTGTTTAACGCACTCAAAATTATGATTTCATTTTTATTTACTCTTAAATATTTTCACTTATATATCAAAATAAGTTTCACTTGATTGTTAGTTTAATATTAAAGTTCATTTGATTATAATGGGACGAATAGTTTATACTGGCGATATACAATAGTCTTTAATATATCAATGTTTAGTTTAATTTTTTATATTACAATTAATTATTGTTACGATTGTATTTATCCATTCACATAAATTCTTTTAAACAATTTGTCAACATTCTCTATTCTGACTATTTACATTCATTTTATATTCTTTTAAATTCATTAATCAATTTCTATTTATTTACTCTATGGAATTACTCTAATGTCAGCGTTTGTCGCTGAAACATATTGACATTACAGCGTCAAATATTCTAACCATATATCTTTGTAAACATTGTGTTATAATATTGAACAATATCCTTTATGTTTTGAATATTTATTGATTCTTATTTCTTTTTTAGATTTTGTGTTCAATGTTATTTTCTTATAAAATATTTGATACAAATGGATGATCTTTATTCTATGGTTTCGGATTTATGATTAAAGGTAATGTTTCTTTTTGTTTAATTCTTTGCAAGTTGTAAAGTTTCCTTGAATTATAAATTATATAAATGCTGTATTAGCAAATTGAGTGAAGATATTTACAATTGTCTAATAAACATGAGCAATTTCAATGCCTCATTCTTATCATCCTAGTAAAGTATGGTCTACTGTTTTATTATTTAGCAATTTCCAATTATTCTGTTTCACGACAATGTTTCTACCTTACATATTCATATATATATATATATATATATATATATATATATATATATATATATATATATATATATTGAAAAAATATTGCAGCTTACCATATTTAGGTATTCATCAGATTCAAAGATATCAAGGACTAACCTATTCGTTCTTAAACAGGATTTGAGGATAATAAAATGGATGTCATGCTGTGTTATACTAAGTATTGAAGATAAATAGGTTTTGACTGACAATTGGACCATTGCAATCAGTTGGAAGAAATTTTGAACGATAATCCATAGTTCTTGTTTGAAATTTTGTGGTCGAATGAAGCTCCGTTTTCTACCAAAGGAAAAGTAAAATTGCTTAACAACCACTACAAGTCAAATTCCAACGTAAGCTTGAAAAGTGACACATTATCAAAATCGTTAAAGTCTAAATTATTATTATGTTATTTCAGTGAAATTATTATCGCAAAAATATGAAATATTCAAGGAAATGTGAAAACTAGTTTAATCAAAAATTCAAACAGCTAAAGCAAAAGAAGAAAACCAACAATCCTTTTACAGAACTCTGAAACAATATGGGAGGCGAAGAAAATCTGCATCGGCAAAATAACTAAAAACGGAGGAGGAACAATCATTAGAAAAACAGAAGACATACTAGCAAGATCGAAAAACGTCGTCGACCAATTATTTAAAACAGTGTGAAGCAGCCGCTAGAGGGAATAATTGGTCCGATAAGGAGAAGGTAGTGAACTTCGCCGCTTCGTAGAGATGTCTTAGATGTACTTCAGAAGAAACCCCTTGAAGAAACGGATGACTTCCAGCAGCTGAAGAAGAGATTGGACATGCGACTTTGTGACGAACATTTTGAACACTTGTACCAATTCCAGCTAAAGGACCTAAGGCGTAAACGTAACGAAACCCTTCAAGAGTATGGAGTGGATATTGCCCGACTAGTTAGATTTGCTTTTCCATTATTACCAGAGAACGTGCTGGAATGTTTAGGTATCTAGGTCTTAATTGACGGCTTACCTGACCTGAATACGAAGAGGCTTCGTTTAGCCCATCCCAAAACATTTGTTGATGCATTGACTGCTGCTATTGAATATGAAGTAGCCATGAAGACTTCGGTATACAAAAAAGTTAGGGCCATCCCAGAAGAAGGGGACGAAGACAGACTTGATCAGATCGTCAACTTGATAAAAAGTATGATGGACAAGAAAACGAAGAAGATCAGATGCCAGAGTTTGACAAGATAAGCCATGAACGCAGTTCGTATAGGGGCCTCAGAACTCCTGCAACCCAAAAACCTCAGTCACAGTGAAAACTAGACAGGGCCGAACAACCAGTTGATGTGACTTACCGAAATCACGACTCCCTGTCTATACGACCGTAGCCTGCAGAGTATTTTCACCGCAACAAGGTGGCATTTAACGGAGCTCCAGTTTCAAGAACTACAGTAGTCAACGATGAATGGTCACCCACCAGGATCAGAGACCAGGAAAATTATCCTCACCTAAAGATGATTCGGCAATGAAAGGAAGAAAATCGGCGACGAAATGTCAAGATTTTCACTGATACTCGAGGAATATTGGGCTCAGTGGGACTACTTTGTCCTGGAAGAAGGCATATTACAGAGAATCCTTCAAAACGATGGTGGTTCTAAGTAGAGAAGATAGCCGATTATCCCAAGAACTAGAGTAGCTGAGGTACTGATGAATTTACAAGTGGACATCTGGGAGTGAAAATAAACCCTTCAGAAAGTCCGTAAAATGTTTTGTTGAACAGTTTCGACGATGTAAAGGACTGGTGTAAGCAATTTACGACTTGTGCTACGAATAATGGATCACATCGCAACAGAAAGGCATCCATGAAACAATATAATGTTGGGAGCCCTTCCTAAATGATTGTCATCTATATCACTGGACCATTTCCAACGACAAAAATATGGTGGTAAATACATAATGGTTGTAATGGATTATTTCACAAAGTGGTTGGAAGTTGACGTAATTCCGAATGAAGAGGCCCAAATCGTGATTGTATATGTGAAATATTCCATCAGTCGATATGGTGTGCCCTTGGAACTCCACACCGAGCAGAAAATAAATTTCGAGAGCCAGGTGTTCCAGGAAATTTGTAACAAGCTGGAATCAAGAAGACCTCAAGAAGGCCAGGACAATAGCTTTGCATCCACAGTCAGATGGAATGGTCGAGACAATGAACAGGACCAATGGAAAATACCTATCCTATTCATATATATATATATATATATATATATATATATATATATATATACTTGAAATTTTTTTTCACTCCGTCAAAAAAATACTGTCAGCTTCTCTTTACAAACTTAGACAATATCTTCCCAGAGATATCCTTTAAATAGGACCACTACCATCTTCTTATAGGGATATAATTTTCTTTATATATCAGCGCAACTTTAACACTTTAACAAACTTAACAAACTTTGCTTGTCCAAATATACTATTATTATCACAACAATTTATGGTGAGTACTTGTAGAAATTTCAGATGGTTATTTCAAATACTGCATTATTTTATATTATATTACTCAACTCCTTTTAGTTTCGATTTCAATGTTCGCTGGTTTTTGTTTCAAAACTTCTCAAGTAATTTCAGTTTTCGATTTCCGTCTACCTTTTTATATCTTTCAAATCTTCAAAACTCACAATCTTTTTCTTCATTCCAATATCAATAATCGATAATTTATTTTATCGTTTTTGATAACCAAATATTTGACTATTATTTTTCCTAAAATCATCCCATCAGTTCAAAGTATCATCTGAAAACTTCCTACAGGTTTATTTTACTTATTTAGTTTAGAAAGCCGGGAATAATTAATCAATTAATTCAAACTAAACTACCATATAGCATATTAGCATACTGCATATTTTGAATTAAATCATTTGTTTGTTATATTCATATTGTTTTTGGTCTATTTTAACAAAAAACGTATTTCATTTTTTAGAACTATTTTTTGACGTTTTCGCTCAATTTTTCCCTTATTGAAAGATTATTCATAAACTCAGTATACGTAATTGAATATGGAAAATTGATTGCATTTGCCATCCTTAAATTGACTATTCATCGTGGTAATGGTGATTAGTTAACATGTAAAGCCGTGTTGCCTAAGATTTGTAAGCTCAATAAAATTGTTAATGCATTAAAGCCAATTCCAAAATAATAGACTGAACTAAGCGTTCTATGACACGTCATAAATTTTCTCTATTTACTTTTCTCAATATTCAAACTATGGGTTCTATTTTCTAAAATAAGCCATCAGAGATTGGTGATTTAAACGATGAGCATAACATCGTACACGTTCTGTTGATAAAAAACAGTTCTAAAATATTGGAAACTCTAAAACCACATAACCTTAATTCAATTTGTTTATGAATAAAACTAAACTGTATTGGATTTTGAAAATGTTTTTATCATATAACACTAATAAACACGATTTTTACTAATACGATTCGACCAATTTGATAAAAGTAAATAATATTTATGAGCTCCTAATGGGCCTAATTTTCAGTGGACTCCATATCTAGATTCATAAATTGGATTATCCACATATTAAGTCATGGCAACCAAATTTTGGGGTTAATTGGAATGTTTGCAGTGGGTTTTTTGGGGTGAATATTGCTTGTTTAATTTGTTTGGCGGTGAGGCATGTGGTGAAGGAATAAATATTAAGTAACGAGAAGTTGGCCAAATATTAGTTTATTTCAATACAGATCTGAAAATAGTAGTAGATCCAGAAAATATCTTCTCCTCCACATTAAGCTTGACTCTACATTTTTTGAGGTTCTGTGCAGAAAGTGCGAAAGAAGGGAGGTTTTTCTATAAATATGATCGCCGTAGCGAAAAAAGGATTTTTGTAGTTCCAGAAATTAGGAAATTGTTAGACAATGTTAATTATACAGGGTGTCCCGAGACTAATGGGAAAAAGTCGGGAGCGTATCATCTGAGCTAAAATAATGTTAGTACTTCATATAAACTTTTACTATGCAGGCCCTCGTTTTCGAGTTATAGGCCTCCAAAGTTTTAATTTTGAATTTGGTTTTTATTTGTATTTTTTGTACTAGTCATTTGATCTTTATAAAATTTACGGCAAAGCTATAATGTATGTGTATGTTTATTTTGGTAAGGTAAACAGATTTACAGTAGTGCATTGAAGCCAGGGACGGACTACTCGCTATGGTTAGTGATCCAAAAATTTTGCAGGTATGGCACACCCTGTATGAAAATATCGAAATTCACTTCCCCACACATTAAGCTAACGAAAAAGTACTCTTGTTGGAATTCGATAAAATAAGCCGTTTGGCTAATATTTACAGTTTTATTAATGCACTACGTACCAGTTTACGCATTCACCATTTTCATAAGTACACAACGAGGTAAAACTAACTTTTAATAGATGTCCAAAATTTACCTAGAGTACTACAAAAAAATAATTTAACGATAGCAGAAGATGGAAAACATTAACGATTTATTAATTGGAAAGTTGGTAAAAACTTTTTATAAGTGTTTTTACCGTTTATCAAGTTACCAAAGGATTAGTTGTCAAACGTTGTGTAGAATAGTTCGTAGTCAGTACTTGTCAATAATTCATAAGTCCTCAATTTAACAGTTACAATAGCAGAATTCGCTTTTATTGAGTACGCAGATAAACATCTAATGTATGGACTGGCTTCTCGACACTGTTAAGAGGCCAAAAGGCTTTATGAAGAACATTTTGCAAACAGAGCATTGCCAGACAGAAGAATGTTTGGGCGTATTGATCTCAGGTTACGAGAAACAGGTATGAATAAGTAAATGTAATTTTCCATGTATACAAAACAAAATTTTAAATTTTAGGAAGATTTTCGCCAGAAAAAGCTGGAGAAGGTCCAGTACGAAGCATACGTACTGTGGCAGTTGAACAAGACTTGTTAAATGCAGTTGATAATGAACCATCGAGTTTTAGAAAATTATCAAGAGAACATAACGTCTCGAAATCAGTTGTTCATCGCGTCCTAAAAGAACAGCTCTTATATCCTTTTCACATGAAAAAAGTACACCGTATGACAGTGGCTGATTATCCTGCTCGACGTGAGTATAGCCAGTGGTTTCTGCGACAACAACAAGCAGTCAACACATTTATTAGTAACGTTCTCTTTACGAACGAACCGGGTTTCACCAGAGATGGAATCATAAATTATCATAATATGCATTTATGGGATGATGTGAATCCACATGGCATTATCCAAACTAGGATCCAGCATAGATTCATAGTTAATGTTTGGCAGGAATAGTTGGCAATAATTTGATACAGCCATACTTTATTGACGGTAGTTTGACCGGTCAGAGATATTTGGAGTTTTTTGCAAAATGAGTTTCTGGAACCTGTTTGATGATGTGCTACTACAAACTCGTAGGAATTTATGGTTCATACATGATGGGGCCCCTCCTCATTTCAGTTTAGATGTACGACAACATTTACACACAAGGCTTCCTAATAGATGGATTGGTCGTGGAGGCCCTTTTCAATGGCCACCGAGATCAGGAGACGTTAATCCTATGGATTTCTTTCTCTAGGGTTATCTCAAAAGTAAGGTATACGCAACACCTGTGCAAACAAGGCAAGATTTATTAGACAGAATTGTGTTACACTGCAATGTTATTGGAAATACTGTGAAATTGCTCTTTCAAGTGCAAAGAAACAACCTTCGTAGACTTAGAATGTGCGTGGAAGTGGGAGGAGCTCATATTGAACATTTATTAGAATAACGTTAGTTTTTGTTGTTGTTTAGGAATTAGTTTTAGTCTAATGTTTTATAACTTGTGATTTTTGAGGTTTTCTTAATGGTTTAATGATGTTATGTTCGTAATTTTGATGAAAAGCAAGTAAATTCTGGACATCGTATTAATAAGTTAGTTAGGTAGATTTGTACGTAGTGCATTAATGAAACTGTAAATATTAGCCAAACGGCTTATTTTATCGAATTCCAACAAGAGTACCTTTTCGTTAGCTTAATGTGTGGGGAAGTGAATTTCGATAATTTCATACAGGGTGTGCCATACCTGCAAAATTTTTGGATCACTAACCATTGCGAGTAGTCCGTCACTGGCTTCAATGCACTACTGTAAATCTGTTTACCTTACCAAAATAAACATACACTTACATCATAGCTTCGCCGTAAATTTTATGAAGATCAAATAACTAGTACAAAAAATAAAAATAAAAACCAAATTCAAAATTAAAACTTTGGAGGCCTATAACTCGAAAACGAGGGCCTGCATAGTAAAAGTTTATATGAAGTACTAACATTATTTTGGCTCATATTATACTCTCCTGACTTTTTTCCCATTAGTCCCGGGACACCCTGTATAGAAAAGCGTACCATCGAAAACGTCGAATCTAGCAGAATAATTTTAGATTGGATGAGAAATCGCTCGTGGAAAATTTGGTATGAAGGATATAGAAATTCATCCATGATGGATGATGATTGTTGGTTTCTGAGGAAAGGGCACAAAAGGGAAAATAAGATTGGTTTGTTTCCAATAAATTTTTGTGGTCAAATATAACTAGATTTCAGCTATATTCGCAGAATTAGGAGAATTTGCAAAACCTCCATTTTAATACTCATCAGATACTACAATTTTCCCGTCAACGTTCTTGATAATTCCACACTTTTCAGTTACATTAACAAGAAAAAAATTGTTAGTTAATTTTTACCTTCAAATTTAAGTCCTACTTTTCTACTCTTGATAATGCATATTGGCAAACACAATTTTATTTTTTTCATCATGTCCCTACATCTGTTCATCTGTGAGATGTCCTGAACAATAATTAATGACAACATCGACGACATACAGATAGGATTTTTTTCCAAAAATCCTTTCTTTCGCTTTTTTTCTCGCTGAAAAACGAAAAAATAACTCAAAAAATGGAAAATTCCAGCTTTTTTTGGGCAAATTTCACAATAACTACAGTATTTCATCCAGAATGCCGTCATATAAACGAATAATATTGGGTTATGAATGTCAAAATAAGCAGTGTTAAAAGTCAAAATTATCTTTTCCGCACTTCGGAAGCTGTATTGTGCTAACAAACCGAAAATTGTCCTAGAATGACCAAAAATGTGGTATATCTGGATTTAAAATATCCGTTGAACTGGCTCTAGTCAGCTGTAAATGACTAGGATTCATCTGTGAGATACCCTGAAGAATACCTAATGATGACTTGTATGGACTCCAGAGGCTGTATCGTGCTAACAAACCGAACTTTCTCCAAAAATTAACAAAAATGTTGTATATCTCGATTTATAGGACCCGTTGTACTGGGTCTGGTAAGCTGAAAATTAATAGGGTTCATATGTCAGACGCTCTGAATAATATCCAATCATAAAATTGGTCACTTGTATACACTCCGGAGGCTGAAATTTCTCTAAAAATCACAAAAATGTCGTCCTTCAAGTACCATAGCACCCGCTGTACTGGTCCTGGTAAGCTTAAAATCAATAAAGTTCATCTGTGAGATGTCCCGTACAATATTCAATCATAAAATTGGTGACTTATTTCAATCCGGAGGCTGTATCCTGCTAACAAACTGAAATTTCTCCAGAAATGTCGTACTTCAAGTATCATAGCATCCGTTGTACTGGTTCTGGTGAGCTGAAAATCCTTACAGTTCATCTGTTAGATGTTCTTAACAAAACTGAATCATAAAATTCATGACTTGTTGCTCTCCGGATACTGCATCGTGCTAACAAGATATGTTACAAAAAGCGGCCGACGACGACGACGACGTCGAGAGCATACACACATAATTTATTTTCTAAAAACTTTTTTTCGTGTTTTTCTCGTTGAAAACCAGAACTGATTTGCCAACTACCTAAAATCTGCCAGAATAGGTCAGCACCTATCAACATTTCTACTGGAGCAGGTTTTGAGAAATCAGGGTCAGCAAGCGACGGAATTGAGAATATAGCATGATAAATCTGCCTTTAAAGAATGAATAGATTTTAATTTTAAATCACATCAAGTTTTGATAGAGGATACCTTGTTGTTCATGCCAAAAATATTTAAATTAGGTTCTAGAAATGGAAAACTCAATTTTCTTCTGGTTGCGTTCGTATTGAATGAAGTTTGAGAGCAGCAATTGAGGAGTGTGCGTATCGGAATTTAATCATTTTGTCTGTTTGTGTTGTAACCTAGGAGGTTACGTATATTTTATTTTACTATTACCTTACTATTATCCTATATATATTTTCCATGTTAATTACTAATGCATTCTATTTAAATAGTTATTATCTCTTTTAATCATATTTTCATTATTTCATATCTTTATCAGTACTTTTGCCCACTGCTGTCTCGAGTAAAAGCCATGTTATTTAAGACTCATTCTTATCTATCTAGTTTTTACCTTTAATGTCACGAATTAAATATGATATTAACTACAATTTTATATACAATGTAATTTTTTGTTAAGTCAAGTTCTCTTCTTAGAATGCATTTCAGACTCAATGGGAAATAAGTTTTAGTTTCACTTTTTCTCATACAAACTGCCTATTTTTGCATATTTCGCTACTTTCAAAATATCAAAACTTATTTTCTTCTTGAGTGGAAACTATTGTTTAAACACATAATGTAGATAATAAATATATAAGATGATTATTAGACTAGCTCTTGGGAGTGTAACATCAAAAGTAGTTACAGGGAATAAAGGAAGTATTGATATCCAAGTGTTTTATCTCAATCACTGTTGATCTACGGATCACAACATTAGCCACTGGCACAACTGCTGTAGATAAGACTACTTGGCCCATTGGAGAATTAATGGATGTGCTTGTCCCTCCTTCTAAATTACCATGATTTTGATTTGACGAATATCGCGATATAGAAGCCGAAGAACAGGCCGGTTTCAGAGCAGGAAGATCTACCACCGATCATCTCTTCACAATAACGCAGATAATAGAAAAGAAACTGGCACGAAATCAACAAGTTCACCTACTGTTTGTCGACCTCAAGAAAGCCTACGACAGCATCCCTCAAATAAAACTTTGGGAAGCACTTGAGAAAACCAACGTCAACGTAACGCTTATAAAGGCTGTCCAAGAACTATATAAAAACAATACCAGTAAAATAAAGCAGGGACATGCAATGTCAAAAGGTTTCAACATCAACAAAGGACTTAATCAGGGATGCTGCTTATCGCCGACTCTATTCAAAATCTATTTAGAACAAGCTTTGAAGTTGTGGAAAGGGCAGTGTAGAAATATGGGAATACCATTAAATGATGGCTACACACTATACACGTTGTGCTTTGCAGATGATCAAGTTGTCCTAGCATAAGATTATGAAGACCTAGAATATATGACACAAAAATTAACGGAGGAATATGACAAGTGGGGACTGCAGGTGAACGTCAAAAAAACCGAGTATATGTGCGTTGGGGGAGAACAAAGGAATTTACTTCTAGAACAACAAGAACAGATTAAACACACAAGAAAATACAAATACCTAGGAGTTCACATCACCTGCGAAGGTAGCATGGACGAAGAAATTAGATACCGAAATAACCTGGGAAGACAGGCGATTAGAAAACTTAATAATATACTGTGGGATAAAACGATATCAAAGGATAACAAACCTAAAATTTATAACAGTATAGTTAAAAGTATCGTCTCCTATGGAAGTGAAGTATGGCCGTTAAAGGAAAATGCACTTAAAATGATAGAAGCCACTGAAATGGATTACTGGAGGCGTGCTGCTGGAAAATCGAAGCTGGATAAAGTCAGAAATGAGAAAATCCGGGAAATAATGGGGACTAAACACAATTTAACAGAAGATATCCGAGTTAATCAACTTAGGTGATATGGACACGTACAGAGGATGGAACAAACTAGAATACCAAGAAAAGTGCTGGATTGGACGCCATACGGCAGAAGGAAGAGAGGGACACCTATGTTGAGTTGGAGAGAAGGAGTAGAAAAGGACATACAAGCAAGAGAAATATAGGAGAATCTATGTACCGATCGAGATAGATGGAAGCTGGAAATCAGAAAACGGCGAAGAACGTTATGAACTGATATATATATATATATATATATATATATATATATATATATATATATATATATATATATACATATATTGATTTGATTGAGTTTTTGAAATCTCGTGTTTATAACATTTGTCTTCATCGTGACGAAGCGTGTCTTAACTTGTATTTCCTGCAAGGTTCTCCCAACTCACACTTATTTGAAGAGTGTTCCGACCACAGACATATTGTCTGCTAAGAACTGCAGTTGTTCTCACGTACCCTTCTGTATTTATTCGAGCGAAAATAGTGCACCGATGTGATCATTCAATAGTTTTGTTGTATTATTGAATCTATCACACAGCGTATCCCACACTACTGGATTTGGGTATGCGGTGTATTCAATATTATTAATTGGTGCCATTAAAATAAACTCGTTCCCGTGGAGAATTTCAATTTTTAAAATTACAACAGTCAACTAGCAGATCATCCGAATATCCGTCGGTTGATTGCTCGAGTTACCGTCCATGTATTGCTAATATATAATGTATATCTGCCAAATGAAATTAACTGGATCATAAATAAATGGATGCGTACTTGAAACAACTTTTCGACACGTTGATCGCTGTTTCCAGTGTCGCATTTGTTGAACAAAATTTTTCATACAGGCTAAAAATGTCCACTTGGGATTCAACACCCTATATACTTCGATATGTGAGGAATATGAAGAAGCAGCTGCCCTTACAATGAGTGCTGATATCAAATTGGACATGATTTAAGTTCCATAAGAAAAGAAACCCTTAATGTTTAATTTTAGTTTTACGAACAATAAAAGCAAATTAAATGCATCTATAAAATTATACCAGCTAAGGTGTTCATGGGAAACTATTTCTTTAGATTAACGTATTTTTGTGAACAAATGACTACATTGTTATTCAACAATGTAATCTGATCAGGACAGTTCACGATCATGCCAAGCGTGACAATTGCCACTGTTGGTTTAGGATGAGAGGAGAGCATAAACCAGGGGTGTCAAACTCAATTTACACGAGTGCCATTTTTTCTTCGAGGCATGCTTGGGGGGCCGGCTTAAAAAAAGTTTGTTTATATATCATAACGGAAATCTTTATTCAACGAAATATATAAAATAACATAAAATAAAAAAAAGTTATATCTATACAATAGATAAATGAAAGTTTAGTATAGTAACTATTTCGATGACCCAGATAATCGACATCGTTTCAGCTTCATTATGTCGTCGATGTTCGGTGTCAAATCAGATGTACTAATTTTCAGAATAGCTTGAAGATGTTCATCTGTCAGTCTCGAACGGTGTTTAGACTGGTTGATTTTCATTATTGAAAACATCTGTTCACATATATATGAACTTCCAAACATACATAAAATACGAGCAGCGTGTTTGCTCATGTTGGGATAGTTACCATGACTTTTAAAATATTCTGAGTAGAATGTCAAAATATCAACTTCCTTGAACTTGTCTTTTAAAACAGTGTCACATTGCAAGTCTATTAGTTCCATTTGCATATTTGTTGGCGCCTTGGCAACTTCAAAGGTGAATGGATTATTAAACAAAGGAAATTCACAGGAGTTCAATTCGCGAAAATCTGCGAAACAACCTTCATATAAGATCAAGTAGAAGAGTAGCAAACTCTGTTAGTTTCTCTGCACTGTACGTACCACGTGCTCGAATACTAGGAAAGTGGTGAAGTACTTGATCTCGCAATTGGGACTCCAACAACTTTAATTTTATCTCAAACGCCTGTATATTTGAGTACATTTGCGTGACAATCATGTTTTTGCCTTGAAGCTTAACGTTCAAGTTATTGAAATGCTCCGTCATATCCACCAGAAAAGCACAATCAAGCCACCATTCGTCGCTATGATTAATTGGTTTTCCCTTTTGATCCATAAAATTAATAATATGTTCACGCAATTCGGAAAATCGCTTTAACATTGAACCGCGACTAAGCCAACGAACTTCTGTAAAGTATATAATATCAGAATGTGCTTCATCGAGATCTTTTAAAAATTGTTTGAATTGACGGTGATTTAGGCCTTTGCTCCGAATGAAGTTTATAATTTTAAATATTGGCGTCATGACATGATCCATTTTAAGTATTTTAGATGCCAAGGACTCTTGATGAATCATACAGTGGATCCCCACAAATTCGTGTTCAGGTGTAGCTTCATCTGAAATTTTCTTACGTATTTTCGTTACAACACCAGCATTTTTTCCAACCATGGCTGGTGCACCATCAGTCGTAATACTGCATAATTTTCCCCAATCAAGTTCATTATTTTGAATTAATTGTTCAATCGCCTGGTAAATATCTTGAGCTGTAGTAGTATCCTTCAAAGGTACACATTTCAATAGTTCTTCAGTAATGAAAAAGTTTTTATCGATTCCGCGAATAAACACAGCAAGCTGCGCTGTATCTTTGATATCGGTACTTTCATCGACAGCAATGGAATAAAAAATAAATTCTTTTACTTTTTCTCTAAGTTGCTTATGCAAATTATCCGCCAACTCATTTACTCTGCCAGCAATTGTATTTCTGGACAGGGGTATATCTTGAATAGATTGTTTCTGGGATGGGAACGAAATCTCAGCCACATCTAACATACATTCCTTGACAAATTCGCCGTCACTAAAAGGTTTCGATTTCTTTGCAATTTTTAGTGCAATTACATAACTCGCTCTCATAGCATTCTCACTACCAACTTTGGCCTTTGTAAAGAACTATTGCTGTCCCTTCAATTTACTTTTAAAACATTCTAGTTTTTCTAGTCTGATCTCGTCAGAGAATTTGTCAAACTTCTCTTTATGATGGGTTTCATAGTGTCTTTTCAAGTTGAATTCTTTGCAAACAGCAATAGTTTGATTACAAATCAAGCAAAGTGGTTTGCCTTTCCATTCAATGAAAAAATACAATAGTTCCCACTTACTTTGAAAAACTCGACACTCGCTATCAACTTTCCGTCGTTTATTAGAAGACATTGCAACAGACGCAAGGCGCACTCAAATAAATTACACACAACAAGCACAATCAACGCAAAAGAATAAATATTCTTGTGAACAACGTTTGTCTGGCTACTGACTGAGCTGACTGCTGCACTGTTCACAGCACACTCCCCCGCCCTGTTGTTCGTCTCTGGCATTGCATCGGCGACGTTGCCGTAGAGTACAGTAAAATGCTCGGGTTGGCCATGATTGGTTAGACACGTTTGGTTAATACACCCGTGGAGGATGTTCAATTATATCAATTAATTATAATATTTATAGAATATAAATATAAAATTACAAGATTTTAAAACATAATAACATTAATTTCTAACTATTGTTGGCATATTTGCAACCATTCACAGCAGGCCTATGTGATTGGTTGACTTCAGCAAAGCGGGCCGGATTAGAATGTCTTGAGGGCCGGTCACCACTGGCATAAACAATTCCTGGAAAGATGAATAACTTGCGATTATATCGATCAGGGCCGAGATACTGAGTAACGTAAATAACTGAACAATAAAAAAACTGAATTAAATATGGGGCATTTTATCTAAAATTAGAGAAGTGGTATTGTCTAGGGGAGACCGGGGCTTTTGCCGTAGGAGTAAATCGCTGCACCGGGTTTATCTTGTAAAAGTTAGTTATGGCAATGCTGCATATTATGTCTACGTGATACTGAATAGAGACCCATACCACAGCATACCCATTCTCTGTACATACTTTCAGTAATGCCAGAGCAGTAGTGCGGAGTACACGTGAACAAGTTCAAACATATTACAGGTAAGTTTTTACATTCACAGTATATTTGTAATATTATTTAATTACCTTATTCTAAACGGTAGTCTTTCTGCTTCACTATACAATTATTGAGAGCATGTATTCAGTTACATTTTTAGGTTAAAAATAAAAACTATGTTCAAAATATCACTGGGGCTATTCGCCGCATTATTTCCGGGTGAAATTGCCGCCCTCAGCTACATTCCCCGAGGTGAGTTGCAATTAATTAATTTGTAATTTTAGAAATATGAGATATGATACGAACAGCTCGGCTTGTGAGATTAGAAAACAGATCAATTAGGGGTGCGGCAAAAGACTTTGATATTGCCGAGAGAAGTCTGAGCAGATTCTTGTTATAAGTAAGTGAAGATGAGTTAAACGGATCTTCCGCGATATCAACAACACGTATCGGTTATTCCAAACTACGGCAGGTAAGACGTGTCTTTGTGCGTGTGCCTATTTTTTGTTTCATATGACTTTATCAATTTTAGGTCTTTACCGATTTCCAAGAAATTCTCTTAGCGAGTTACATTCTTAAATCTTGAGACATATACTATGGCTTAGCACCGAAAAAAGTGACCCCAAGATATATATAATGTCAACAAAACGGAGATCACTACAGTGCAAAAACCAGACCGTATTGTAGCCAGAAGAGGTTTTATACAAATTGGCAGAATTACTTCCCAAGAAAGAAGCACTACGATGCACAAACCAGACGGTATTGTAGCCAGAAGAGGTGTTAAACAAATTGGCAGAATTAATTCCCAAGAAAGTAGCTCGTTGGTGACTTTGAACGTTGCAGTTTCAGCTATAGGGAATAGCGTTCCCATCACATTTTATATTCCCTAGAGTAAATTTCAGACAACATATATTAAACAACGCTCCCCCAAGAAGTATTAATAATAATAATAATAATAATAAATAATAAATTTTATTGTTCCTTTGTATACATATAATACATGAACAAGAGAGCCAGCTGGTACTACATAAGATATTCTACAATAAGCAACTCTGAGTTTGAGCATATAGGTACTGAACGATTGCTCTGTAATTTTGTATAAACATACCCACGTAGTCATATATATGTACAACACATACGTATACAAATCATTTTTGGCTCATTATTCATTGATTATGAATGATCTGATTTTCATTGCCTCGTTCATAAATCGATATAATTCCTTCAGTTGCTTTCTGTCTGTTGAGGTAAGTAGTGAGTCTAAGTCATCTGAATGGCCCCGGGGTTTAATGAAGTGAGCTCTTATGCTCTGATACATTGGACACACTAAAATTATATGCTCAAGCGTTTCTGGTAATAGTTTATTACAGATTGAACAGATTACGGTTGTATTTATTTTGTGAGACATATTATTTAAATATATATACAGTACTTCGGAGTTAGCGGTTCGGAGTTGTGCGACGAGCCTTTTAATATGTAATGGAGAATCCCCCTGTAGATAATTGCTTGATTCATTTTTTTTACAAGAAGTATTGGAGGTGCGAATCCTTCGGGATGGATGACAGCAGTCCATTTTTCAGAATTCTGTAAGCATTTTGTTGAACACGTGAAATGTTCCCCCGATAAACCAGTTCTGCTTCTTCTCGATAACCATGACTCGCACCTGTCCACCTATCCATCGCTGCTTTAGATTTCCTACAACAAAATGGTGTAACAGTGTTGTCTTTTCCTCCTCACTGTTCCCATAAGTTGCAGCCGCTAGACAGATCGCTCTATGGGCCACTAAAAAAATATGTCAACTCGGCCTGTGATTCCTGGATTACAAATCATCCTGGTTCAACCATGTCAATGAATGACATCCCAAAAATTGTACAACTGCATTGCCAGTAGCGGTTATCCTTAAAAATATCATGTAAGGCTTTCAGGTGACAGGAACATATCACTGGAATAGAGATATATCCCCAGAAGAAGAATTTATAACATCATATTCGACAGATCGTCCAAACACACAAAGTGATTTAAACAAAAATGGAAACGCTCAACCAGAAAGCTGTGATCAGGATAAGAGTAAACAAATTGGTAAAGTTAGTCTCGAAAGGGAATCTCAACCAGGCACTTCGAACGATATTATAAGAGAATATACACCAGAAATAACTCCTGTTAAAATTACACATCTTAAATTAAAGCCTCCTCCAATAGCGGGTATACGAAAAGAGTCAATACGAGGAAGAAAATGTCTCCACACGGCAATATTGACAGATGCCCCTGAGAAAGGGGCTCTTTGGGAAGAACAGAACAAGAAGATCCCATCTAGAAAGAAAGCTATTCAATATAATGACGAAGAGAACATAAATAAAAATGTTCCTAAAAATAGAAGTAAGCCTACAAAAGACAAACAAATTGACAGTTTGAATCGTTCTACTTATGACGAAGACGGTCCATGGGTGTACTGTTTTGATACATTCAAAAGCAGTAAGCCTGGCGAAAACTGGACCTAATGTGATTCCTGTCACCGGTGGGTACATTGTGACTGCGCTGAGGGAGATAACTCTTATTTTCGTTGTATTCATTGTTTAAGTAAGAGAATATAACGTTTATATATTTTATCATCGATTTTTCAAAAAATAAAAATGTTTCCTTAGACTCGATGTATTTGTAATTTTAAAGAAAAAACGAAGTCCGCGGCAACGTACACTATCTCTGTGGCAATATACTCCAAATCAGGGTAGGTTGCCGCTTCGTACATGTCAATAATTTTTTCCAAAAACTTGTAGTGTCTAATAATATTGAGCATGTCAGAACACAACTAAGTCAAAGCATTCAATAGACCAATTTAATTTTTTTTTCGTTAAACACATAATAATATATATTAAAAAAAATCAAAAGTGCAGCTATTAACCCCGGTCTCCCCTACTGTCATACACTGTAGAAGAAATATATGTTACACATCTTTATATATCTATGGTTACACTTAATTGGAGTAGTAGAAGGAGGTAAATGAGATGGAAAATGAAGAAATAATATTTCTCTCCCATCCGGACAACGCCATCTTCACAAGTTCAATATATTAGCAAAAGAGATCAACATAGTTATTTTGACCAAAATAAATTAAACACTTGTCATTAATAAACAACGTAAACGACGTATAGTAGAAATAACGGGCGCCAGCATTGAACGGATTATGGACATAATTTATTTAGGTATCATATTATCTGGCAATAAATATATGAAAATAAAAGATGGAAACCAGATACATATAGCCAATTTGGAGAAATATATCAGAACGAAATCTACGACAAGATGAAGACCAATAATGAGATGCACAGAGCAAACAAATGATCGCACTTCCAAGACACGAAGAATGCTGTAGACAGCATAACTAAAAATAGTAGGGAAAAGGGAGGAGGGGCCCGGAACATCCTAAGGTACCAGGTGAGAAGTAACGAAATCAGTACAGCATACAAGGTTGAAAGGATAAACCAGTAGATAGGGACAGAGAATAGAACAATTATATAAGCAGGACTATAAAAAACAGGGTAGTCAAGAAAGTAAGAGATAAGCCACCCACAGATGGGAGAAGTATGAGTGAACCCTGAGAGAGATAAAACAATAATATAATTTGAAGATACAGCCCTATGGAGAAACGGGTATAATTGCTTGGTGATAACATGGAAGAAGAAGATGATACGAGCACGACAGTATGAAAGAAAAAAAAATTCTGTTAGAAGAGAACACAAAATACAAGTAATCTCAGTACTTGCTTCTGTAATCAATCATTATCAGCGATATTTTTACCTTGACACATTTTGGGCGTCCTATTGAAAATCTCGTAAGCCATAGTGTGTCTGGCTTTAGAATTGTCAACATTTTAAATTTGAAACAGATACTGTCAATAATAAGCAAACAGATTCAAGTGAATGAGATACATTTTACAAATTCTAGTTGAACTATGACAAACAGTACCGAATTGTGAAAATCATATATTGTGCAACAAGTGAAGAAAGCTCAACTTTTCTCTCGAGTGTGGAAGTTTGTGGCACGAGCCAGAAGGGCAAACACACGACCAGAGAAAAGTACTTTACCCACAGATTGTATACTATACTTTTTCTACGATACAAATTTAATGAATACAAATAAATAGTTGTGTAGAGAAAGTCTAGGAGTTGAGGATCCCTCATCGAAAAAGTCTAGGCATCGAGGATCCCCTGCTGAAAAGTTTGGGCAACGAGGATCCCCTTACTGGATTCTCCATATAACTGTATGTGGTATGTGCCAAGTGCCGTGAGAAATAATATTTCTCACAGTATGAGCAATATATGGTTTTGAAATTAAGTGAGCTATGAGAAATACGCTACTTTTCATAGCAGTTGTAGGAAAAATAACTTTCTTCACAAGTGACAAAGTAAGTGACTTTAGTGCTAGAATCAGTTCGGAATTATACAACGCATGCTGGTCTGCAATGTACCTTTCGGACTAACTCCCAACTGATTATGAACTGAAACAGTAATCTGTTCGAACAAACAAGAACAGTTCAAGAACGGTGCAAACAGTTCTTGGTTCAAATGAGAACTGAAAAGGGTAGTATGTATATATTCTACTACACATTAATAAATTAGATAAGTATCGCTAATAACAGTAACAAATCAAAATGGATTTTATTAATGACGAGATTAAAAGGAGAGGATAATAATATTGATTGTTTTTCGAAAATGCATTTTACCTTTTATTATATTCGAATACATGGCGGGGTTGGTTGTAAGTTGGCCATTGCTTTGTAGTTGGTTTGCTTATTTGCTTGCATGCGCTTTGCTTGTCTGCTTGTAGGTAGCTTTCTGCAGCCCAATGGAGAAATGCAACCATCGAGTGTCTGCCTCCTCGTGGCACCGCTGGATACGTTAGCACTGTTGGTCATCAGTGACAGCAGCGTTGACCAACCAAATGACACTCCAACAACCCAAGCTAAGGTGTGAGGAACGTGCCGATGGCTGAATGGCCGCAGGGAATACGACCACGAACGTCCCCCTGGGGGTACCAGGCGACACCCCCTAGCAAAACAGCCTTTCCCTGGCATGCGGGGCTCTACCAGGGATGACGAACATTTCCCTAGCTACTCGTGGGACCAAAATGGACCAAAAATAAATAAAAAAAAACAAAAACCGGAGGATGAGCGAGAGCGCTCACCTCCACCAAAGCACCGCCGAGGGAAAAGAATCTGCGGTGCTGAGGCAAAGAGAAGGAGGAAAGCGAGGCAGCAAGCTGGCGTCTCCACATACACCACTAGCGCCACTCGCCCCTTCCTCTCTAAACCTGGCACCAGCGGCCAAAAACTTAAGGGTGGCGAAGGCAGTTCCTCCTCCAAAAGAGGCCCGGAACGCGTCGCCCCCCAAGTAAAGAAGCGCATCCGCTCCAACACCTCAGAGGAAAACTCCTCAAGAGGAAAGAGGACGCGGATGGACGCTAAAACCATAGATAAAAGCTACAGCCAAGCAGCTACCAGCCACTTACGCGTAGCCATTATAGATAAGGCCGATCCATACGGTAAAATAATTACCGATAATGGAGATCTTATCAAAAAACAACTAATGGAGGCTTCGGACATAACCCTTATGTCCGCCTCCAGCAGTCTGAAAAAGCCACCTACTTTCAGGTCATGGTCGCACTCTGGTGAAATAATCAGAGTCACCTGCGATAATGACGAAACGCTAGAGTGGCTAAGAAATACAGTTTCAAAACTGAAACCGTGGAAGGAGGCTAAGCTCGACGTGGTGCACGTCGACAACCTCCCCCAGCTGACAAAAGCCACCCTCTGGGTCCCCAGCGAAGCTCACGCTGACCTGGGTGACAAAGAGGATGTGCTGCGCCGGCTGGATAAACAAAACCCAGACCTTCGGGTGGATGCATGGTTTTCCTTCCACCACGAAGCAAAGGTCAACCCCGAAGGACACCTATTCGTCTTTGGCGTAAGAGACGAGGAAATGGGTGCCCTAAAAAACGATCAATGAGGATGAGCTACGCGTTCACCTCATTGATTGTCAAAACCATAAACTGGACCTGGAACGGAAGGGATCGAGCACGGACCCCCCTCTCCCACCCGAGGAACTCCAAGAAGCTGTTGCTTCTGCGGAGACTGTCGAACCATCCTCCAAGATGGCGACTGACACTCTCCTGGCAGAACTAACAGCTCTAAGCCAGGACACAGGCGACGTCAACACACCTCCAAGTGAGGAAGTGGAGATGGCGTAAAAGAAATATCCATCTCACCACCATCAAGCCGAGATGGACAATGAAAAGGTAAGATTCATACAGTGCAACCTTCAACACAAAAAGGTGGCGTCGGCAACACTTTGCCGCCACCTGGATGTGATGCAGGACACAATAGCACTTATCCAATAACCCTGGATAAGACAAACCAAAATCATGGGTCTAAATAATCCAAAAGGTTTAATTTTCAGCTTTCCAAGCAATCAGCAACCTAGGACGGCCATATACGTCCCTAGAAATTTTAAGACCTACCCACTGACGCATTTTTCGTCCTCCGACCTAACGGTAGTGAAGGTTGAATATGCACAGAAAGGTCAAAAGGAAGTGGTTATACTGGCATCCGCATACCTCCCCTCAGACGCAGCTAAACCACCACCAACTAAGGAGCTGGAGGACCTTGTGGAACACTGTCTCACCAAGAAGCTTGAACTGGTAATAGGCTGCGATTCAAACTCTCACCACGTAAGCTGGGGCAGCAAAGATATTAACACTAGAGGTAAGTCTTTTTATGATTATATAACTAACAAAAATCTTTGCATTCTAAATAGAGGTACTGAACCAACTTTTATTAACTCTCGTAGTCAAACGCGAATAGATATTACCCTATCTACTATTAATACTTCGAATAAAATCTCCGGTTGGCATGTATTCGAGGATATTTCAATGTCGGACCACCGCTGGATAAAATTCGAAATAAAACTTGCGCTCACAACCTCCACAATGACTCGCGACCCCAGGAAAACGGATAGGACAAAATATGTCCACTGCTTGAAAGGGGATCTGCGAGGAGTCGAGGATGTGTTGCCCAACAATAAAGGAGATTTGGAAAGTTATTATGAAACAATTCGAAACTCCATTATTAATGCCTACAAGATGTCTTGCCCACTCAGGCGGATCGATCTCGATGGAGCCTCCACTTCGTGGTGGTGCCATGAGATTGGCCAGCTCAGGGGGACGGCGAGGAAATCTTTCAATAAGGCTAAAAGAACAAAACTCAAAGAGGATTGGAACTCATACAAGTCTCACCTCAAAGAGTATAAAAAAGTCATCAGACAAAAGCAAAGAGAGGCATGGAGAATCTACTGCGAGGAAATCGAGGATTTCCCCCAAGCAGCTAGACTCCAAAAAGCCCTCTCAAAAGATCCCCACCGTCATATCGGTATACTAACCAGAGAGGATGGCACTAAATTTGCCAACCTAAAGGAAAGTCTACAATTATTGATGTCAACTCACTTCCCTGACTCCAGAACCACAAATACGGCGGCCTGGGAGGATGAGGAGAATCACTACCCGACGGACGATGACTGGCGTTTATCACGACAGATCGTCGACGCGGACAGACTGAGGTGGGCCATCTTGGGCTTCTCCCCCTTTAAATCCCCGGGAACGGACGGCATTCATCCAGCCCTACTTCAGTGGGGCCTGGATGAACTAATGCCGCACCTGGTAGGAATCCTCAGATCCTTACTGGCACTGAGGTATATTCCAAAAGGTTGGAGAGAAGTCAAAGTTGTGTTCATACCAAAACCAGGAAGAATGGACTATTCCTTCCCAAAAGCATATCGACCCATTAGCCTCACATCGTTTACAATGAAGACTTTAGAGAGGCTGTGCGAACGATACATAAGAGATGTGGTGATAACACGAAATCCACTGCATCCAAATCAACATGCATACACTCCAGGGAGATCCACGGATTCGGCTCTTCATCTCGTGGCGGGCCGCATCGAGAAATCGTTGGAAAATAAGGAGTCCACCCTGGGTGTATTCATAGACATAGAAGGCGCATTTGATAGAACCACTTTTCCTAAAATAACAAATGCACTTTCCAATAAGAATATCCCCCAAACCATAAATGGCTGGATATATAACATGCTCTCAAAAAGAGCAATCAAAATCAGTGTAGATGATGTAACCATCAGAGGCTTGGTTGTAAAAGGTTGTCCACAGGGAGGGGTGCTCTCACCACTACTATGGAACATGGTCTTAGACTCCTTGGTCAGCCACCTCAATGATAACAACTACTACACAATAGCATACGCAGATGACTTAGTGATTCTGCTAACAGGAAGATTCGAGGAGACACTCTGCGCTTTAATGCAGGAGGCCCTCAATATAATAGAATAATGGTGCAGAGACCATTCGCTGTCAATAAATCCAAAAAAGACTGAGATGGTCCTCTTCACGAAAAAAAAGAAGCTTGCAAAACATCAAGCCCCAAAGCTCCTAGATACCAAACTTAATTTCTCTTCAGAGGTGAAATATTTAGGGGTCACCTTTGAAAATAAGTTAACATGGAACTTCCACTTAGAAAACAGAGATAAAAAAGCATATATTTCTTATGAGCAGTGTCGTAGAAACATCGGCCGCACCTGGGGAATGTCACCTAAGGTTGCTGCCTGGATCTACACTGCCATCATCAGACCTATGCTAACGTACGGTGCGATTGCCTGGGGAGCTAAGGCAAACCAGCTGACAGTCGTCCGTAAACTGGACCAAATCCAAAGAACAGCATGCCTCAACACAACTGGAGGCATGAGAACCACACCAACAAGAGCTATGGAGGTAATCCTCGGTCTCACTCCCCTTGACATATACATCAAGGAGGTTGTTTTGATGACCATGGCACGTCTGCGCTCTACTGGTATACAACCTGATGTAGGATCCGGTAAACTGAGACGTAACTTGTGGCATGAGGCCCTCAGGGAGATCCCACTGCTGCAGGCCAATACGGACTCGATTCCACCGCGATATGCCTTCAACAAGCCCTACAAGGTAATCTTTAAAAACAACTCACAAGACCCATTGGAAGAAGGCGCAATCCGCATCTTCACAGATGGGTCTAAATCCAATGTAGGCTCAGGATGTGGTATTTTTTCCAGATCCCTGAATCTAAACATAAAATGGGCAATGGGCTGCAATGCAGGTGTTTCTCAAACAGAGCTCACTGCTATCTGCATCGCTGCTAAAGAGATTACCAAAAGGAAAACCACAGGTAATAACATATACATCCTTACGGACAGTAGACAAACACTACTAGCCCTGAACAGACCACGTATTACATCAGGCCTAGTACTAGAATGTCACATGGCCTTAATCGAAGCCTGTAACAACAACACGGTCACTTTAGGCTGGATCAAGGGCCATGAGAAATCGAAAGGAAACTGTATTGCAGACTCGCTTGCCAAGAAGGCAGCCTCCCAAAAACTCTTGGGACCAGGCACTTTTATTGGTCTATCGGCGTCAGCAACGGCCGACCTATTAAAGGAACACTCCCTTAATAAGTTTAAGGGTAGATGGGACGACGCAGAAGGCTGCAGGCTTGCCAAGGAACTGCTACAGTACCCGGACAGCAAAGTAGCCAAAAAATACGTGACTATGAACAGGCGGAACCTACGAACAATCACGGGAATTCTGACTGGTCACTGCCACCTACGAAAACACCTTCACAGACTGGGTTTATCTAACACCCCACTTTGTAGAGGATGTGAACATGAAGATGAGACTGTCGAACACATTCTTTGCGAATGTCAGACACTCTCTCAATTTAGGTTTCAAGTATTCGGCGAGTACAGGCTAACATACGCCAATATGAGGGAACTTAATTCAGGCGACGTTATCGCCTACTTCAAGGAAGTAGGCTGGATGACGAGCTTGAAGGAAGTTTTGAACCTCAGAATTATGCACAATGGGCCAATTGTGGCCTAAGTGCTGTGGGGCCACCCACCCTTCAAATCTTTACAGATACAGATACAGATATTCGAATACATGCTTATTATTCTTATATTTGAATTTTTCCTACAATCACGATCACGCGTGAGAAGAAGACATACTTTGCTCATTTGTACTAAAAACATCTTATTCTCACAGTATGAGCAATATATAGCAATACATATTTTTTTCTACAATAGCTATGAAAAGTAGCGTATTTCTCATAGTTTACGTAATTTCAAAACTATATATTGCTCATACAGTGAGAATTATCATTTCTCACGGCACTTTGCCCACACCACATACATTTATATGCAAAGTCAACAAAAATAGACAAAAACTTAGATGGCTACTGTTCAGTTGTCACAACTGTGAGATTATAGAAGTTTTTGAAATTCTCAAAGTAGTTTCGTGATTTGATATAAATCGCAATTGCCATTCAATATAATTTTGAAGACATAAATATAACCATGCATAGGTAACTCTTATGAACCAGCTTGTTCCATAAGATCTGTTTGCGACTACACTCGCCAGAGGCGCTGTAATCACCTTAAATTTGAACGTCGTCAAATCGGTAAAGAAAAATTCCTCAGTTTTTCGTCACTCATGTGATACATTGATTAAAGTTACTAATATGTAATATGTATAAACATTTTCATTATCATAACATAAAACTTGAATGTTAGTTTGGATTTGAATTTTAACTTATCTTTCAATACCCTACACTAGAGAAGCTATTCAAGTTGTATTTTTTAATTAAAATAAAAATCATAAGTTTTTAATGATAATTTTGAGATATGGCAACATCACAGCAGCAATACGCAGGCGCATCGATTTCTCGCCCAATGTTTATCCATAGAAAAAAGATAGATTAGGTTAGGTTGATTAATTTTTATCAACACCAATACCTAGCCCAGCTTATTATCATTATTATTTCAATTAGTGTTGTATTGAGACTAAGTTGAATTTTAATTTTTGTGTGTGTTTATTAAACTGATTTAACCAAACCAGTCCAATATGGTGTTTTCTTGTTGTGTGCCAACATGCAGAAGCCGGGACGATACTGTGAAAATGCATCGATTTTCCAAAAACTATGAAAATGTGAGTACCGTCGTTATTTTCAATATTAAAGCTGTGATAATTATATTAACAAAATCTGTTATATGTTATTTGTTTCACTACTAACATGAGAAAACTTTATTATTTACCTGATTTGTTTAATGAGAAGTAGCTCAATATTTACCTAAAACTTTATTCAATGAAATAAACATGAAAAATAAACTCTAGGAAGTGTCCTAAGACAATGAAAATGATCAGAAAATATGAAAATTATTTAAAATAATAGTAGAAATGACGTTTATTCAATCCCCTTAGTTTCAATGATTTTATTCAATGCGTTGACAAGTATTCCGAGCTGATATTTCGATATCCTTGAATAATTGGGGAAATGACTAATTTTAAAGTAGAAATAAGGTCTTTCGGTATTAGTTCTGCGATTAGTAGTGAAAAAAATACTATATATACTTCGGTTGAGAAGGCCATATTTGTATATTATATTATATTAATTATTATATAACTTGTAAATAAACGTATGTAGTGAAACAGTTTTTTTATTCATGAATTCTTAAACAATCTTCCAGTTCCAGAAAAAAAATTTAAATTTTATATGTACAGTTCCCGCTTTTGCTTTATTTCTGACTACACTCGCCAGAGGGTGCGGTAATTAGTGAACCAAACTCTTAATACTAAGTTGCCTATCTATCTATTGAAAATAAACCTAACCTAACCAATCCTTTATCTATGAATATAACTATTTACAGTAAATGATATGGATTTTGATAATACTCCGTCAGAAATATTGAAAAAATATACTAGATACTTAGATAAATGTACTTTTAAACAAAAAATTTCAAAATTAGGGTCATGGTGAAGTGGTTCGCGTATCCTCTTGGCAACTAGGAGATCCGCGTACAAAACCCGGGTTGGGCTGATCATTTTTAAGTAAAATTTTAATTTATCATTCTAATATTTTTATTTGCAGACTGTAGGAGCATGTCATAGAAGAGAGTTGTGGGAATTAAGAAACGATAATTTAGAGGATTTAAATAGGCTTTACTAGTGAAATTAAATAACAACAAAACAAAAAAGTCAAGAAGTTCACTGTAGCGGAAGAATTACTACTGTTCGACAGATTGAGTTGCCAGAAAAATATTTGTTTTTAAATTACCAGCACGGAAATGGACTAGAACTTGTTACTCCCTTTAGTTGATAGGGATTAAACAAAATTAAACATACGACAAATTTTCTCAGGGATAGTTTTTGGGTAATTCTGCCACTTTAAACAACGAGTTGGTAGGTTCTATTAAAGAAAACAATTCAAATGAATTTGACCCAAGCTTTATCAATTGTGAATTTGAAAAGAATTCAAGTGTGTTACAAGAAAGTAGAGATACAGTTATATATACAAGGAGTATATCTACTATACCGTTTATATGCATATACCCGATATGTACAAATAAAATTTAAGTAAGTATTTGAGTTTTAATTTAGGTCCTCTATTATAGGGTTCAATCTAACAATGTTTATGTTGATAAATTTAAGTGAATTAATAATGATACTCTACTAACAATTTACTTTTCAACTATGATAATGTTATATATATGACTTGCAGTTTAGCCGAGATAATTTTGTTGGAGGTTACTGAGTGTAACGAAACCTACATTCAGAAGTCTAAAAACACTGTCCAAAATTGTGCAGAGATCAATTAAACTTATCTGCTATGCCCTGGGATACTTCGTCAGGGAAATATCATCCAGAATATGCCCAGTTCCAAAGTGGTTTCCTGTAGAGCTCATATAGAGAAAAGTACTCGTGAATTTGGGAGAACAGAAATTAACGAGAACCAAGAAAAAGTGAAACTAATAAGAAGGAAAAAAAGGCCTAAAAGGAAAAAGGTAATTGTAATAAGTCTTTAAACGAATAGTTATTTTTATTCATTGGGTCATAATTAGCTGGCGACTTACCTCGGTTGGTATGGGGCCTTAACATGTAGCTTCCAATAGAAGTTTCGTTTAAACTTGAGTTTTGCTTAGTGTTATCAGAGAAATATATCCAACTATCTGTTGCTGGCTTTAAAACATATATCCAAGCCGCTTCCTCCTCGATTGCACCACAAAATTCCTTTTTATAAATCCGCTTACAGCGTAGCACGTTGTTCCACAATCGTTGCTTTCAAAAAGGGAAAACGGAAATATCTGTCACACAAAATATCTTCTTTTGCTTTAGGCCAGTACCACTGTTGACTGTGGGAGCTTCCTAAACAAGCTAATTACCCATATAGATTGAGACCATTTTTATATCAAATAACAAGAATACACTAATTGAAGGTCAAGTTTATTTGTTTATAACTATTAAATGAGTAGTTGAATATCTGAAAGTTTTATTTATTTTTCAGGTGATTTCGAGAGACAAGGATTCCTTTTAACGAGATCTATTTATACATAAGGGAATTCGAGAGTTGAACTACTACAAGGATGAGACCCATGCTAATTAAATTTTATTTTAATACCATTCACTTAGAATTTTCCTCGTTTTGTTATTGTTTTCAACAACCTAAGCAGGTAAGATATTAAACATGTAACAAACTAGACAGGTAGAGTTGGCATTAACAAATTCGGTAGTATGGCTAAGGCAACTGCAATTTTCTTAAATTAGAGAACCCCCATCGATATACCAGTTACTGTTTCAGACGTTCTTCGGCAACAATTTTAGTAAATGCGGGAGCGAGATATTAACCTATAAATGCCATGGAGGATGGCAATCCAGTACTGTGGCAAAAGGATACGTCGGGGAGCCTATTGAGAATAAAATTGACGTTGTTAATAAAAATCGTCAGCTCTATTGAAAAACCACTCGAATCCCATACTCCCTCAACTTCTACAATTGAAATAACAGATAATTTACAAAAAAGAAATGACGTTCCGGTTTTGGCCACCCAAAACTGTACGAATTTCACTATCAAGCATAATTTTAAATACCATTATTTAACAGGTAAGACGTAGGATACTTTGATGTTATTTTAGTTTAGATAACCGTAAAAATAAATATTAAGTTACATTTCTTATAAATATTCTTTAATTTTGCGCAGTTGTAGAAAAAGTATAGCGTGCAACACGCCGCTCAGGCTAGTGCCACAAACTTCCACACTCGTGAGAAAAGTGGAACTCCTTCCACTTGTTGCACAATATACTATTTCTATGCATTCAAAACGGATAATTGAAAATACAGATTGTATATTGCTTTATTCAATTCTGGAAATGGTTTTTTATTAATTGTGATAATCTTATTATTTTCATCTATTATAAATCTATGGAAATAAAGACAACTTGGTGAATGTGTCTAGACGTTATAATAAACATGCCTGGAAGTGTTATAGCAATAAGTGAAATTAAGACCGAAATGGAAAGTGTTATTCATGAGTAACAATTATATTGTGAAAAATGTCTTGTACCGTATAGCATGCAACTTTCTAAAATAAATGTGTGTCTTCTAATTGTTTGAGAATGTAACATACCATAGGTACCGGCAATAGGGAGAATAGGAAGGCGTCCGCTCTCTCTTAGAGCAGCCAATGTCATGTCTTTCTTTCGCATATTATCTGAAATTTTCATAAAATTAATTAAGATTAAAACAATTTATTGCAATATTTTGACCTTTCCGTTTTAATATTAATAGTATTTTCCTTCATGCTATTGAATACTGTATTTAATTATTGATTTCAAATATCTCAACATGAAAAGCTCGAATCGATGGATATATTAAGCCAAATTATTCTGTCAAATGAACTAAACACTCTTAGGCAGATATATTTGTGACTCCCTTAGATTACACACCAAGCAAAACATGGAAAACATGACAGCAACTATGTTTAAAGTCAGTGGTTAGGGTAATCGACAAATTGTTGAGGAGTGGTACCATACATGCTCTTACCAATTCAATTCAGCATTGGATTGTGTCTTTGTTGAATCCCGTTATTCTCTGTTGAATAAATAATCTGGGGCTAACCTTCCTTTCTGTAGCTTTATAATATCACAATTTCTCCTAATCAGGTCCAATGTATGATATAAAAAATCGGGAATGCTCTAAAATGATGCGATTCAGAAGTAGAGTGCGTCAAACTTGGAGTATCCAATGAAGAGGGTAAAATCAAATATCCATAGTTATTCAAAAATTGATCGAATTAGGGCATTAACAAAGTCACCTATCGATTTTAGATGAAATTTCATCTAATCGAACATGTTTCGAGAGGATGATAGGCCAAAAATATATTTTGGGAGTATTGCGATAAATGTAATATTTTCCTTACTATAGTCCAGCTACATATTTGACGAAAAATGTTTTTCCTCTCAAAAAATACTGAAATTATGAGAATAAGGGTTCTTTGATACGACAAATCGACTGGTGTTGTCCATTTTTCGATAAGATAAATGTTTCAAATATTAGGAGAGCATTTAATTTAAAAGAAAACATGCCTTCATATAAAAAACGTTGCAAACCAAAATAATAGAAGTATTCATTCAATTTTCTTAGATAGTATCGTCAAAGATCCAATCAATGATATAAAAAATCGGGAGAGCTCTAAAATGATGCGATTCAGAAGTAGAGTGCGTCAAACTTTGAGTATCCAATGAAGAGGGTAAAATCAAATATCCATATTTATTCAAAAATTGATTGAATTAGGGCATTAACAAAGTCACCCATCGATTTTAGATGAAGTTTCATCTAATCGAACATTTTTCGAGAGGATGATAGGCCCAAAATATATTTTTCGAGAATTGCGAAAAATGCAATATTTTCCTTACTATATATAGTCCAGCTACATATTTGACGAAAAATGTTTTTCCTCTCAAAAAATACTGAAATTATGAGAATAAGGGTTCTTTGATACGACAAATCGACTGGTGTTGTCCATTTTTCGATAAGATAAATGTTTCAAATATTAGGAGAGCATTTAAGTTAAAAGAAAACATGCCTTCATATAAAAAATAGTACAGACCAAAATAATGGAAGTATTAATTCAATTTTCTGAGAAAATATCGTCAAAGGTCCAATCTATGATATAAAAAATCGGGAGTGCTCTAAAATGATGCGATTCAGAAGTAGAGTGCGTCAAACTTGGAGTATCCAATGAAGAGGTTAAAATCAAATATCCATAGCTATTCAAAAATTGATAGAATTAGGGCATTAACAGAGTCACCTATCGATTTTAGATGATATTTCATCTAATCGAACCTGTTTCGAGAGGATGATAGGCCAAAAATATATTTTTGGAGTATTGCGAAAAATGCAATATATTCCTTACTATATATAGTCCAGCTACATATTTGATGAAAAATGTTTTTCCTCTCAAAAAATACTGAAATTATGAGAATACGGGTTCTTTGATACGACAAATCGACTGGTGTTGTCCATTTTTCGATAAGATAAATGTTTCAAATATTAGGAGAGCATTTAAGTTGAAAGAAAACATGCCTTCATATAAAAAATAGTACAGACCAAAATAATGGGAGTATTCATTCAATTTTCTGAGAAAGTATCGTCATAGGTCCAATGTATGATATAAAAAATCGGGAATGCTCTAAAATGATGCGATTCAGAAGTAGAGTGCGTCAAACTTGGAGTATGCAATGAAGAGGGTGAAATCAAATATCCATAGTTATTCAAAAATTGATAGAATTAGGGCATTAACAAAGTCACCTATCGATATTAGATGAAATTTCATCTAATCGAACATGTTTCGAGAGGATGATAGGCCGAAAATATATTTTTGGAGTATTGCGAAAAATGCAATATTTTCCTTACTATATATAGTCCAGCTACATATTTGACGAAAAATGTTTTTCCTCTCAAAAAATACTGAAATTATGAGAATAAGGGTTCTTTGATACGACAAATCGACTGGTGTTGTCCATTTTTCGATAAGATAAATGTTTCAAATATTAGGAGAGCATTTAATTTAAAAGAAAACATGCCTTCATATAAAAAATGTTGCATACCAAAATAATAAAAGTATTCTTTCAATTTTCTTAGATAGTATCGTCAAAGGTCCAATCAATGATATAAGAAATAGGGAGAGCTCTAAAATGATGCGATTCAGAAGTAGAGTGTGTCAAATTTTGAGTATCCAATGAAGAGGGTAAAATCAAATATCCATATTCATTCAAAAATTGATAGAATTAGAGCATTAACAAAGTCACCCATCGATTTTAGATGAAGTTTCATCTAATCGAACATTTTTCGAGAGGATGATAGGCCCAAAATATATTTTTGGAGAATTGCGAAAAATGCAATATTTTCCTTACTATAGTCCAGCTACATATTTGACGAAAAATGTTTTTCCTCTCAAAAAATACTGAAATTATGAGAATAAGGGTTCTTTGATACGACAAATCGACTGGTGTTGTCCATTTTTCGATAAGATAAATGTTTCAAATATTAGGAGAGCATTTAATTTAAAAGAGAACATGCCTTCATATAAAAAATAGTACAGACCAAAATAATGGAAGTATTCATTCAATTTTCTGAGAAAGTATCGTCAAAGGTCCAATCTATGATATAAAAAATCTGGAGAGCTCTAAAATGATGCGATTCAGAAGTAGAGTGCGTCAAACTTTGAGTATCCAATGAAGAGGGTAAAATCAAATATCCATATTTATTCAAAAATTGATAGAATTAGGGCATTAACAAAGTCACCCATCGATTTTAGATGAAGTTTCATCTAATCGAACATTTTTCGAGAGGATGATAGGCCCAAAATATATTTTTCGAGAATTGCGAAAAATGCAATATTTTCCTTACTATATATAGTCCAGCTACATATTTGACGAAAAATGTTTTTCCTCTCAAAAAATACTGAAATTATGAGAATAAGGGTCCTTTGATACGACAAATCGACTGGTGTTGTCCATTTTTCGATAAGATAAATGTTTCAAATATTAGGAGAGCATTTAAGTTAAAAGAAAACATGCCTTCATATAAAAAATAGTACAGACCAAAATAATGGAAGTATTAATTCAATTTTCTGAGAAAATATCGTCAAAGGTCCAATCTATGATATAAAAAATCGGGAGTGCTCTAAAATGATGCGATTCAGAAGTAGAGTGCGTCAAACTTGGAGTATCCAATGAAGAGGTTAAAATCAAATATCCATAGCTATTCAAAAATTGATAGAATTAGGGCATTAACAGAGTCACCTATCGATTTTAGATGATATTTCATCTAATCGAACCTGTTTCGAGAGGATGATAGGCCAAAAATATATTTTTGGAGTATTGCGAAAAATGCAATATATTCCTTACTATATATAGTCCAGCTACATATTTGACGAAAAATGTTTTTCCTCTCAAAAAATACTGAAATTATGAGAATACGGGTTCTTTGATACGACAAATCGACTGGTGTTGTCCATTTTTCGATAAGATAAATGTTTCAAATATTAGGAGAGCATTTAAGTTAAAAGAAAACATGCCTTCATATAAAAAATAGTACAGACCAAAATAATGGGAGTATTCATTCAATTTTCTAAGAAAGTATCGTCATAGGTCCAATGTATGATATAAAAAAACGGGAATGCTCTAAAATGATGCGATTCAGAAGTAGAGTGCGTCAAACTTGGAGTATCCAATGAAGAGGGTGAAATCAAATATCCATAGTTATTCAAAAATTGATAGAATTAGGGCATTAACAAAGTCACCTATCGATTTTAGATGAAAATTCATCTAATCGAACATGTTTCGAGAGGATGATAGGCCGAAAATATATTTTTGGAGTATTGCGAAAAATGCAATATAGTCCAGCTACATATTTGACGAAAAATGTTTTTCCTCTCAAAAAATACTGAAATTATGAGAATAAGGGTTCTTTGATACGACAAATCGACTGGTGTTGTCCATTTTTCGATAAGATAAATGTTTCAAATATTAGGAGAGCATTTAATTTAAAAGAAAACATGCCTTCATATAAAAAATGTTGCATACCAAAATAATAAAAGTATTCTTTCAATTTTCTTAGATAGTATCGTCAAAGGTCCAATCAATGATATAAGAAATAGGGAGAGCTCTAAAATGATGCGATTCAGAAGTAGAGTGTGTCAAGTTTTGAGTATCCAATGAAGAGGGTAAAATCAAATATCCATATTTATTCAAAAATTGATAGAATTAGGGCATTAACAAAGTCACCCATCGATTTTAGATGAAGTTTCATCTAATCGAACATTTTTCGAGAGGATGATAGGCCCAAAATATATTTTTGGAGAATTGCGAAAAATGCAATATTTTCCTCACTATAGTCCAGCTACATATTTGACGAAAAATGTTTTTCCTCTCAAAAAATACTGAAATTATGAGAATAAGGGTTCCTTGATACGACAAATCGACTGGTGTTGTCCATTTTTCGATAAGATAAATGTTTCAAATATTAGGAGAGCATTTAATTTAAAAGAGAACATGCCTTCATATAAAAAATAGTACAGACCAAAATAATGGAAGTATTCATTCAATTTTCTGAGAAAGTATCGTCAAAGGTCCAATCTATGATATAAAAAATCTGGAGTGCTCTAAAATGATGCGATTCACAAGTAGAGTGCGTCAAACTTGGAGTATCCAATGAAGAGGTTAAAATCAAATATCCATAGTTATTCAAAAATTGATAGAATTAGGGCATTAACAAAGTCACCTATCGATTTTAGATGAAATTTCATCTAATCGAACCTGTTTCGAGAGGATGATAGGCCAAAAATATATTTTTGGAGTATTGCGAAAAATGCAATATTTTCCTTAGCTACATATTTGACGAAAAATGTTTTTCCTCTCAAAAAATACTGAAATTATGAGAATACGGGTTCTTTGATACGACAAATTAACTGGTGTTGTCCATTTTTCGATAAGATAAATGTTTCAAATATTAGGAGAGTATTTAAGTTAAAAGAAAACATGCCTTCATATAAAAAATAGTACAGACCAGAATAATGGAAGTATTCAATCAATTTTCTGAGAAAGTATCGTCAAAGGTCCAATGTATGATATAAAAAATCGGGAATGCTCTAAAATGATGCGATTCAGAAGTAGAGTGCGTCAAACTTGGAGTATCCAATGAAGAGGGTAAAATCAAATATCTATAGTTATTCAAAAATTGATAGAATTAGGGCATTAACAACGTCACCTATCGATTTTAGATGAAATTTCATCTAATCGAACATGTTTCGAGAGGATGATAGGCCAAAAATATATTTTGGGAGTATTGCGAAAAATGTAATATTTTCCTTACTATAGTCCAGCTACATATTTGACGAAAAATGCAATATATTCCTTACTATAGTCCAGCTACATATTTGACGAAAAATGTTTTTCCTCTCAAAAAATACTGAAATTATGAGAATACGGGTTCTTTGATACGACAAATCGACTGGTGTTGTCCATTTTTCGATAAGATAAATGTTTCAAATATTAGGAGAGCATTTAAGTTAAAAGAGAACATGCCTTCATATAAAAAATAGTACAGACCAAAATAATGGAAGTATTCATTCAATTTTCTGAGAAAGTATCGTCAAAGGTCCAATCTATGATATAAAGAATCTGGAGTGCTCTAAAATGATGCGATTCACAAGTAGAGTGCGTCAAACTTGGAGTATCCAATGAAGAGGTTAAAATCAAATATCCATAGTTATTCAAAAATTGATAGAATTAGGGCATTAACTAAGACACCTATCGATTTTAGGTGAAATTTCATCTAATCGAACATGTTTCGAGATGATGATAGGCCAAAAATATATTTTTGGACTATTGCGAAAAATGCAATATTTTCCTTACTATAGTCCAGCTACATATTTGACGAAAAATGTTTTTCCTCTCAAAAAATACTGAAATTAAGAGAATACGGGTTCTTTGATACGACAAATCGACTGGTTTTGTCCATTTTTCGATAAGATTAATGTTTCAAATATTAGGAGAGCATTTAATTTAAAAGAAAACATGCCTCCATATAAAAAATGTTGCATACCAAAATAATAAAAGTATTCATTCAATTTTCTTAAATAGTATCGTCAAAGGTCCAATCAATGACATAAGAAATCGGGAGAGCTCTAAAATGATGCGATTCAGAAGTAGAGTGCGTCAAACTTTGAATATCCAATGAAGAGGGTAAAATCAAATATCCATATTTATTCAAAAATTGATAGAATTAGGGCATTAACAAAGTCACCCATCGATTTTAGATGAAGTTTCATCTAATCGAACATTTTTCGAGAGGATGATAGGCCCAAAATATATTTTTGCTATATTTGCTACATATTTGACGAAAAATGTTTTTCCTCTCAAAAAATATTGCAATTATGAGAATAAGGGTTCTTTGATACGACAAATCGACTGGTGTTGTCCATTTTTCGATAAGATAAATGTTTCAAATGTTAGGAGAGCATTTAAGTTAAAAGAAAACATGCCTTCATATAAAAAATAGTACAGACCAAAATAATGGAGCCGTAGAAGGAATTGTAGGAATATTTTCATCCTGTTGTATCACCAATTTCGTATTTCTATCAGTTTAAAAAGTAGACATTACATTTTAACACTTAGAATGTCAATAAATAAGTAATAAAAAAATAAGAGAACAATGTATTATTTAGCTGAAAAGTATAACGTCATTTACACAGTAATTCTTAACTGCTTGTTATTGCGAGAGTTATGAGCCGACAATTTGCTAACACCTATGAAATATGACACCTCTTACTGAAAATTTAATTGTTATTTATTAATTATGTTATTCCAGTTTCTGTCTAACGTTTGTTCTGTGAACAAATTGAAATATATTTTTAAAAAAGGTCTCCAAATTTATAAATTGTTATCTATCGCAGTCAGTAGGATTCGCAAAGTCGTGAAAATACTGTAAAAGTCGCTTTCGTTATAAAACAGTGAAATTTCGGGAAGTTTCAACGTCTCTATCGCGGATCTGTCGAATCTACCCTTTTGATGACCTTAAGTTACCCTTTTTGTGGTATACCAGCTACCAACACTTCAGTGGGAACGAGACCGATTCAGCTAGAACCTCTCAGAAATAGCAGAAAATCGGAGAAGAAACTGGTATCTACAACCATCGAGGTAAGTATCGAGTTCCTTTTTGCCGTCCCAGTCCTTTCGCGGTTTTCACAGAGAATAGTTGTTAAGAGTATTGATTCTTGTTAGGACTGACAGGACAACAAAATATTAGTATTTATCAATTTATGAGTGATTCTGAATTAGTAGAATTATATTCTAACTTGACTGTTAGTGAAAGTAAATCAAAGTTAAATAAAACATCAACATACACAATACGGTAACCGCTCCTCTGGAACCGCGTACATTTAACTGGAATCTATTTCAATCACAACGTGAAAATATTAAACACAATGATAGAGATTTCAATATGTACTTTAAATATTTCTATTTCTCGAAGTGAAAGTTTATTAGCAGTTTATATTAATTATGGCGACAGAGAATTAAATGATCACATACAGGGAACACTTAATGGAAAAGCGCAATTAATGGTAGAAAATCGGGTAAAACTATCTAATTTGTTAAAAGATGCGTAAATGCAATGTTTCCTAGACAGTTTAATTCAAAAACCTAAAAGAACCAGACCGTATGAAAATAAAAATTAGAATTTGGAAATAGATTCAACTTTCAAGAAGTAGTGTACGGAGAATCAGCAACAATAAAATTGAAATGAAAAAAATTGTCAAATGCTTTACTGTGACAAAACGGCGTTGAATACGTTAATTGCCGGTTGCACGGGAGTACCAAGAAATAACTTGAATCAACCGAATTCTTTAGAACACGTTTTAGCTTATGTTAGTGAATGTGAAAATGTTGAGAAATTATATTCACCTTCGAATGAATCCCCCAAAAACAATATTAGACCTCAAAATTTCGTAAAATCAAATAACTATGAACCACATTCACAATTTAATATACAGAACATTCCAAAATACAAATCTAGGCCAGACTAACTACCTCCCAAAGTGATCGATTCTGGAATGAATTCCTTACAGGGCATTCTCTGCGGGAAAGGGCTTTCAAATGTTATCCGATAACGTGATTTTTAAAAAAGTATGCGGGGTGGGGGTGAACACGGTTTTCTGCAATTTGCCGATTATTTTGCTTAAAGTGGTTCAGTTTTATCATTGATAATAAAAGAAGAAGTGTTTATAAAAGAAATGAGACCCGAATGAATGGTCTAGGGTGAAAAAAAAAAGGTTGAACACGCTCTTGAAAAAAAGTAGTTTTAAAATTTTGAATTTTTCAGACACTTCTTAACTTAGGAAACTCAAAAACAAATTGAGATTATAGGGCATCAAAAAGCTACGTTCGTGCCAAATTTGAAAACGTTTGAAAATTTTGAGGTTATGTCCAAATTTTATTGGAACACAAATTGTAGATTTCTTAATTATCTATAACTTTTCTATTTAACATTTTTCGATAAAACAAGCATTTACGTCGCAGATTGTAAAAAATCGTTTTCAGCCCCTTTCCACCCCGCCCCTCAAACTTTTTAAAACATTACGCTGTTGGAATGTAGTACCCGACATTCGCAACTTTTTTTTCACCATTTTTCGCTGTTAAGAATTAATTCTTCAAAAAAATTTAGTTCGCCTGGCCTAATCATTTCCAGCAAAACTCTGCCATTTTCTCATGCATTTTCTCTGCCAATGAATATTCAGCCACGTCCTCCCATTCAAAAAAATAATTATCTAACTAATGCACAATAGGCCAATCAAATTTTTATATTTTGAGGAATTGATTTCCAGCAAGCTGGAAATCACTTTAATACCTTTATTCGGTCCTAAATGCCTGTAATATAAATTTGCACCATCCCAAGAGGTAAGCTTATTTTTTATAGCCAAAAAATTGCCAATTTTTTGCTTTTTTATTTAGTTTTTGGCTTGTAGCTGGAAAATGGTGTGTCGGACGGAAAATGTAATTCCATTCAATAATGCAGCGGACTAAAGTTTTAAGTTTAATCACTCACTTCATGCTAATATTTAAGCGAGTAGCTTGTTATTGATTTCATAGTGAATAAAAGTGTTTATAATATTTCAAAGTTTTCTATAAAATATACAGTGATTAGTATCAGAGATCAATAGAGTCAGTGCTCATTGATTCTCTAGCTATACCGTCTCCACCAGAAACGGGAGTTATTCCGTTTCAAACCGAATATACCCGCAGGCTAAAAGCCAAAATCAAAAGTCTTCATGCAACACAACCCCACTTGTTCGGAAGTGAAAACCTTATTAAAAACGATATTGTGCGTGTTAAACCCCTAGTTACAGTTAAATCATCTCCAAGAACTAAAAAAAAAGGTACGTCAAAATTTAAAATACATAAAAAAACTAAAAAACGGTCAAAACTTTCCATCGAGATAACAAAAAAAGTTAATCAACAAAGTGACGCGAAAGCCGGTGACAACGGTAATCGAGGGCAATCAGCCCATAATATTGACAATTTAAATACAGATAAATATACGGAAGAAATAGCTAGAATTAAAAATAAAACCAGAGCGCTTAAAAATAAAAACAAAAATTACCTCAAAATAGTGTACATCGATGAAGAGTCTCTTAAAGGAGACAATTCAGATAAAACAGTAAACGCGAATATAAATAGTGACAAAATAAATATTTCAAAAGAGTTCTTAGATAATATAGACGTAAACATTCTAACAGAAGCTATAACATTAACAAACGTGAATGCGGGTAAAAAGTGTCTAGAACAAACAGAAAAGTGTAGCGGAAACGACGAAAACAAGTGTCTAGAAAACTTTAACAACTGTATAGAAAACCAAAAAAAGTGTCTAGAACAGACACCAAAGTCAACAAATTTACAAGCAGACACTCCTGAAGTCAGCTCAGGGTTATCTGTCCCCTCTTTTAGAGGTATTAGCGAGAATAAAACATCTACCCCCGAAAATAGAGTAATAAAAAACAAAAAATTAAAAAGTGCAAAAATGGGAGAAGACACGATCGGGGATCAGTCTAGTGATTCAACGAATAGTAATGAGGGCAATCACGAGCCAAAAACTGTAGAAGTACAAATTCATGGACCGGGGAATGGATCATGGGCCGATGAAGTTGAAGCGGAAAAGGGAGAAACCTCAACCCTCCACAAAGACAACTAGGTATCCCAATATGCCGCATTAAACAAAAAAGCTATAGCGGCAAGGAAATTAAACACAAACAGTGAGGACCTGAACAAAATCACAGCTATCCCTCCATCTCAGGAAATGGAAGTAGGGGAGATCACCCCCCCAGGTTTCGAAAAACCTAAAAAATTTATCAAATTAAATAACGTCATAAAACGTAATACTTAAAAAATGACATCCACAAAAACAAATAATCAATTTGACACACTATCAGAATCATCCGAAGAAGAACAACCCCCTAAACATATCCAAAAAAAAAAGGAAAAAAAAACTAGATTCCGGAAGATGGAAAACAAAGTCTCAAGTTCCGATGAGGAGACAACCACCCAAGTCGAAAAAAGAGCCAAAGAAAAAAAACCCTAACAACAACACTGAAAAAAAGAAGACTACGCCCCCCTGCCCGCCCATAGTTATCGATGGTAGCGTGCAGGCTCATAAAGACATGGTAAGGGTTTTAAAACATGAACTAAAAAATAATTTCGAGTTGGAATACACAAACAATTCTACAATTATCTTCGCCAAAGAAGTAGAAGATTTCGAAAACCTCAAAACTATATTAAGGGAAGACAAAATACCATTTCATACATATAGCAGACGAGAAGAAAAGACGCACGCATTCGTGCTTAGAGGCCTTACTGAGGGTATGCAATTAGACGATGTAGAAGAAGAGCTAATAAATACTTACAAAATAAGTTTTAAAGACGTGTACCGTATGACAACCAAGGGGAGACCACTGTATCTAGTGGTAACTGATGCCAAGATTACGCTTGATTACCTTAACAAAAACGTAAGAGTAATCGAGCATACAAGAATTCAGTGGGAGCACAGAAGACAAACAAAGCAAGTAATTCAATGCCATATATGTCAACTCTGGGGCCATGCCACGTCGAACTGTGGTAGGGCACCCAGATGTTTAAAATGTGCAGGGCAGCATCTAACCCCAGAATGTACTAAAGATCGAGCACTTCCCGCCAAGTGTGCAAACTGTAAAGGGGACCACCCGGCAAACGCAGAGGTGTGCCCCGAGTACGTCAAGAGGAAAATTTGGCTAGAAGAAAGGAAGAACCAACAATCCAAACCAGTTCCCACAAAATTCATTCCCGCACCCCCTCCCAAGAACAACCCCTGGCAGAAAAATACTAATGACACAGAATTTCCTAGTCTCCCTTCCAAACCCATTCTACGTTCATCCCAAGTTATTCATCAACAAACAACGAAGACTCCTACAAGAGCCACAACCACCACAAGTGCCAATGAAATCACGAAATTTACCGAAGTTAATAATCTATTCAAAGAACTCCAATCCCTTGTTAACTTGGATGAAGTAGCCAGAGCCGTTTCGGACCTAATTGAGCAAATGAGAGCAGCTACTAATAAAATGGACAAATTCACCATATACAATAACTTTGTAGCTAATATAGACGACTATGACATCTAGGCAGGTAGGTGGAAAAACAGTAATTCAAAAAAGATTCTCTCTCAAAATAATTTTCTGTAATATACAAGGAGTTTTAAATAAACTCCACCTTATTAGACACTTTCTCGTCATCCAAAAACCAGACATCTTTTTCTTAATCGAGACATTTCTAAAGCCAAACAAAACAGTCAATTTCAGAAACCCTGAATATCGTCTTTTTAGACAAGACCGCCCCGGTGATGCCAACGGGGGCGGTATCGCTTTATTAATCAAAAAAGGCATCGATTTCAAACTCTTGCAACAAAATAATACTTCAATTGAGCATATCGCTATATTATTTGATAATAAAATCAAAATAGTAGGAGCATACAATCCACCAAACATTCAGTTAAAATCTGAAGACTTTTTCAACATCACAAAAACACACAATAAGGTACTGATAGTGGGTGATCTCAACTGCAAACATCCGCAGTGGGATCACTACTTGACGTACCCGAACAAAAACGGAAATACTCTCATGAACTTTTGTGATAATTTTGATTGCAATGTATTCCATACGGATACTCCAACACACTTCCCGTTCGCAAATCACGCACCTAGTACACTTGATATTGCGATAGGGAAAAACATTAACAACATAGCTAATATGAAAACTATAACAGATCTGAACTCGGACCATGATCCAGTCGTCATCAATTCAAAATTAACATTCAATTTTCAAAATAATGAAAACAAAACATTTGATTACAAAACAACAGACTGGCTTAACTTCAGAAAATACATTAACTCACATTTTAAAATAACAGATAACATAGAAAACATCAATCACTTAGAGGACACAATAAAAAACCTACAAAAAATAATATTAGAAGCTAGAGATCAAACCACTAAAACAATTAAAATAATACATAATAAAAATAAATTACCAGATCAAATTATTCAATTAATAAAGCAAAAGAATAAAAAAAGAAAAGTGTGGCAGCGAACAAGAAACAAAGATGATTACGATGAATTAAAACATATTCAAAATCAAATGAACTTAGATATAAAAACTTACAAAAATATTGAGTGGGAAAAATTCTTGATTAATTTGAAGCCGGAGGACAATTCTCTTTGGAAAATTGCCCGCCGCTTTAAAAACCCAGATAAATCAATAGTTAAAATTGTAGACAGTGGATATACAATAACAGATGCGAGAAATATTGCGGAAAAGTTCGGAGAGTATTTCCAAAACAATTTCATTAATAACTCTCAACATACACAACTACACCACACCATAACACATATAGTTCAAGAACACATTCACCAATTAAACTCTGTAAACACACACAATTTAGCAACATACACAGAAATACATAACACCATTCAACAACTAAAAAATAAGAAAGCTCCTGGAATAGACGGTATTCCTAACATTGTTCTTAAAAACATTCCAAAAAAAACGATTGTACAACTCACATACATCGTCAATTACATAATTAAGACAGGTCAGTACCCCGATATGCTCAAGATATCCAATATCTTACCCATTATCAAAGCAAATAAAGAACCATGTTATGTGGACAGTTATAGACCAATTTCCCTTTTAAATAATATAGCAAAGGTGATAGATAAAATCATTTTAAAAAGATTACAACATTTTATCGATAAAAATAATATTATTCCTCCCGAGCAGTACGGATTCAGAAGCGGCCATAGTACAGCTGCTCAAATCGTTAGAGTAATAAATCACATTCGGGAAGGCTTTCAAAGAAAAGAAAAAGCAATAATGGTTACGATAGACATACAGAAAGCTTTTGATTCCGTATGGCTCGAGGGGCTAATATACAAGCTAATTACATTAGATACTCCAAACTACTTAATAAAAATAATTAACTCATACCTCAATAATAGAAAATTTTATACGAAAATTAACGAACAAACTGCCTGTCCCTATGACATCCAAGCAGGCGTACCCCAAGGGTCGGTACTATCACCCTTGCTATATACCATTTTCACCCATAACTTACCAACCTCACCCCAAATCCTAACCGCTGTATATGCTGATGACACGTGTTTTGTGGCAACTGCAAAGAACTCAGACATCGCTAAAGACACAATACAATCACACATTAACACAAAAATCATCCCCTATTCACAAAACCACAAAGTAGCTATAAATGCCTCCAAGACAGAGTATTTATTACCCAGGAGAATAGCTAAAAAAGCCCGGCCATTGCAAACTCGACTGATTGTTGACGGTCATTTTATTAACCCGAGTATTAATATTAAATATTTGGGATACACAATGCAGAGTAATACTAACGCAAATGCACACATTGCACAACAGATACGAAAAGCCAAGATTGCAATGGCCAGACTCTACCCTCTCATTAATAAACACAGTAATCTCACAACACAAAATAAAATACTCATTTACAAACAAATAATAAGACCAATTCTCACCTACGCAGCTCCAATTTATTACACAGGTACACAACGCAACATTCATTCTTTGCAGATGATACAAAACAAGTGTCTCAGAATGGCAATCAAACACAATATAAAATTCCCAAAACTTTCAAGAACTTCATGGTTACATGAGAAAGCCAATATACCGACCATAAAAGACTTTATCAACAAAATCTCGGCAAACTTTTACAACTATTGTCTGCCACAAGATCTTCGACAAAAACTCAAAGACGCAAATCGCGCAGAAGGCATCCGCGATAGTGGGTGTAGGCTTCTGCATGGATCCCTGTTCACATAACCAGGTTCTAAGAACTCCGAACCTCTTTTCTCTGCGGGGGGTAGCATTAACACAAGAAATTGTGTCATGTTAGCCCTCTCAAAAACATATCCTAAATAAACTATAATCTAAAACCAACGTCAGTCATGTTGCCATCTCTAAATCTAATTTTTCCCCGTCTCATTTTTGAAACCCTGTTTTTAGCTACTTTTCAGGGATAGCTAAGCCGAAAGATTCTGGAAGTAAAAACTATATTAGGGACAAAGGTATTTATAAAATTACAACAAATGGATAATGCTCACCGAGCAAGGAGCTGTTTCTACCTTGAGATGAACGCAAACAACCTAGAAATCGCCAGTCCATTGGCACACATTGTATTTTTCTTAACATGTATTTTTAGGCTGTATGCAAGTTAGGGCTCAAAATAGTAATAAAGGCCATTTTAAATTAAAAAAAAAATTTGGAAATATCTTTATTTACAAGTGTTTTTACATTTATATTTACCTAGGTAGTGAAAAAAAATAACTTAAAGGCCGATGGTCTGGCATTGTCCACTGCCTAGGTGTGAATCTGGAGCAGTATATGATTCCTTGCCTGACGGCATTACTCATTTATTTTGGTTCTATATAATAACTTTGACCCGAAAATACAAATATGACACCTAAGAAGTTTCGACTGTGTTGTCCCTGAAAACCGGCTGAAAAACAGTGTTTCAAAATCGTATTGAGTTTAGCTTATGAGGGTCAGCAACATGACAAATGTAATTGACTGCCTCGACCCTTACTTCGTGGAATATGCTCATATTAGTGTTTTTAAATGGAACTCAAGGTCTCTAGTTAATTCCACAATATAATACAAGTTATTGAAAATTCTAAAAAATTGACAATTGTTTCGATAAATCAATATCATCGTCAGAATGACAGAAGTTACATTTCATTTTATGCCTACCTGATGTTTAGTAGTTATATTTGGCTAGACCAAGAAGTAACCTAACTTGTGATTGGCTTAATATATGTTTATAGAAAAAAGAAGATGTGATATTACAAATATTGAAGCTTAGATATTATTAGCCCTATGGTGATATCCTGGATATCATTTTTCCAATTAAGATCAGTATAACTGTGCAATGATATAGAAAACCAGGAAAACTATATCTGCTGATCTTTACAATTATCACTTAAGAAGATAGTTTATTAGTGGAGAATTCCCTAGATTTAACTGTTCATTGACAACTTCATATTGTAGGTTTCTTAAATGTCTTCTAATTTCCAGTTCTTCAAGGAAATCCAGTTCTTGTTTCTTTTCACAAATATGCAGTACTTCTAGTTTTGTGTTAGGTGTCAATGAATGATTGGTGTCAAGTAGATGTTTTGCGTAGTGAGATTTATCTGGTTGTTTTAATCTGTATGCTCGTAAGTGCTCACTGTATCGTATTTCAAAATTCCTAAGGGTCCGACCCAAATAGACAGCATTACATTCTGGACATTTGAGTTTATATATACATGACTTCTTTAATAGTGGTATTTTTGTTTTTACATTTAACAATTTTGTACTAACGTTACTTTCTGTTTTAAAAGAAATTGTTGTATTCGTTGCTGAAGATATTATCTTTGTAATATTATTAGAAATATTTCCTGTCTATGTGATGGTTTTATAAGTTTTAATTTCATCAGCTTGTTTAGGTTATATTAGTTGTAATGCCACTTTTTCCTCTTTTTTACTAATTAGCTTATTTATCATATCAAGTGGATAACCGTTAGATGTTGCTATTTGTCTAATTGTATTAATCTCTCTATCAAAATTACATTTGTTCATAGGAACTGAAAAGGTCAGTGTATCATTGAATTATATGCTGCTAGTCTGTGTGACACAGGGTGGTTAGAATTGAATGGAATTGTTACATCAGTTTGTGTTGGTTTTCGGTAAATTGAATAATCAAGTACATTATTAACTCTTTGAATTTTTAAATCAAGAAAATCGATTAAGGTATTTTCTTCAATTTCTAATGTAAATTTAATTTTCGGGTGTAAATTATTGATGTGGTTGAAAAATACATCTAATTGTCGTTCACTATCCATAAAACAAGCTAATATGTCCTCTACATATCTATACCAAAATGAAATATTTTTCGAAATATTACTTTCAAAGATCTTTCTTTCTAAATTGTCCATAAAAATGTTTGCTAAAATAGGTGATATAGGGCTTCCCATTGGTCAACCTTCATTTTGAATATATATCTTATTGTCAAAAGTGAAATAATTCTGATTAATGCATACATCAAATAAATTAAGTATATCTGATATTATTCCTGGATCAATATTTTTATCTTCTAGTAATTTTCTTACAAGTATTAGACATTCTTTAGGAGGAATTTTAGTGAACATGTTAGTTACATCGAACGATATGAGTTTATAGTTATCTTGTAAGTGGATTGCTTTCAACTTTTTGATTAGTTCTATTGAATTTCTAATTGAGTACTGAGATTCGTATCCGTAAGTATTGAGTATATTGTTGAGCTTCTTTGCCAATATATTATTAGGAGCATTAACATAAGAGACTACAGGTCTAATTGGTTTCGTTATTTTATGTAATTTAACTGTTCCATATAATTGTGGACAATGAGGATTCTTATGTATGATAGACCTCTTTTCGTAATCATTTAAAAGAAAAGATAATTTGAATTATTAACAATATCCCTTACATTATTAGAAAACTTCTCTGTTGGGCCTGCTTTAAGAACTTTTACATCGCTGGATTCTATAAAGTTATATACTTTGGAATTGTAATTTTCAGTCGTCAAAATGACAGTAGCGTTCCCCTTATCAGATTTTGTAACTGTTAGGTTATTATTCTCAATCTTCTTTTTTATTGCGTTTAAAACTGAAATGTCATTTTTTGTTTGACGTTTAACTTTTGAAGGTTCAATATTTTTGATTAAATTGGCAATTTTTAATTTCTCATAAAGAAAATTATTTGAATTAGATTTTAAAGCTATTTCTGACTCTGTAGCTATAATTTGTTTAATATTATTCGTAAATTTAGGTGGTATGCTGTACTTTAAACCTTTATTTAAAAATTCTATCTCACTATTTGTAAAATTAGTGTCTGAAAGGTTTTCAAATCGTGGTGCAAAGTGTGTTGGTATGTAGGTACTTACAGTTTCATGATGTTTTGAGTATTGAATTTTATGTTGTGTGTGTTCAAGATTCTGTAGCTTCTTTTCTTGTTTCTTAAATTTCATATGCTTCATCGTGCTGACATTTTCTCTAATTTTGTCATCCAAACAGTCAAATTCTACTGGATGTAATTGGAATGTGAGTTCTGGATGTACAACTTTTATGTAGTTGTCTAAGGAGTCTCTAACTTTGAACCATTTCTTACATTCTGATTTTATCCAAACTCGTTGAGCACACTTTATAGCTTTTTGTGCATGTGGTGTTTTAGTGTGACATTTTATATTCACATAATTTGGTATTACCTTTTTTTTCTAAGGCATTCTTGGTTAAACCAAATGTTTTGTGATGCTTTGTAACGTTTTTGTAGTAACTTCTGGTACAGTCGGGTCAAATCTTCTCTCGAAGATTTTTTGATGAAATTGACTGTCTCGACCCTCACTTCGTGGATTATTTGGATAAAATCAGAATATGAGCATATTCCACGAAGTAAGGGTCGAGACAGTCAATTTCATGACAAATGTAGTTTGTATGTGTATGTTTGTCTATTAATAATGACTGTTTGAAAGGGGCTGTTTTAGTCCCTGTTTGATGAGTTGGATTTTTTAAAGATAATCAACTTGTTATGCGATTAGCGTACCATGCAGAAGCCTACACCCACTATCAAGGATGCCTTCTGCGCGACTGGCGGCTCAGAGCGTGTCACGAAGGTTTTTGGGAATACAGTAGTTATAAAAATTCATGGATATTTTAGTTATGAAGTCCTTGATAGTAGGTATATTTGCTTGTTCATGTAACCAGGTATTTCTAGGAAGTCTTGAGTAAACCGTATTGTGTTTCATTGCCATGAGTAGACACTTGTTTTGCACCACCTGCAATGTGTTAAAGTTATGTTTCGTGGCAGTGTAATATGCTGGAGCAGCGTAAGTTAAGATCGGGCGTATGATGTGTTTGTATAGAGTGATTTTGTTTGTTGAGAGATTACTATTCTTAGGCCGGTCCCAGACACTACGTGTATTTGGCAAACATTTGGTATTCAGACTTATTCGGGTAGGGTGTGGGAAGTTAACTTTGGCAAATATTCGTCCTTCGTCATTTTCCCGGCGATGGTCGGTAAACTAGCACGAAGTAAAGGATGCCGTAGTGATGCGTAGTAAACTACGAGTACCTTCGGCAATGCTCCCACACGCTTCGGCATAGTAGTAGAGGTATGGGGATAGTTTTTTGTTTCAATTTAGCGGTGATTATACAGTACACGTATTATTGTATGCAGTGCCGCCGTGACGAAAGGTTCGTTTCTACAAAATGGAGTGTACGTACGAATTAACGTTGGTGTTTTTGGGGTTGTTCGAAAATGAACCTGTGATTTGGAACCCAAGGATTCCAGACCGTGACGTCACTATCTTAAATTTAAACAAATATCTAGTCATAAATACCTACCTAGAACGACTTCTATTTAAAGACACCATCTTCTCTTTTTACGATTCTTTTGTTTTATTCTTTTAAGTAGTAAATCACTACTTAATATAACACAACTAGCAGCGGCATCGCTGCCCACTTTAAACTGAACTAAATTAACTGAAATAGTTGCATAAAAACAAAAACGCCACACGCCACTGAAAATCCACCTCTTTCTGCGCCAATATTCGCCAAATGTTTTCAAAGTCAAACCTTTGCTATACTAGGGCACCGTGTGGGAGATCAAGCAAACATTCGTGCAAATGATAAATATTGGCCTATTCGCCAAATACACGTAGTGTCTGGGACCAGCCTTACATATTAACGGGTACAATTGGCTCATTGCAATTTTAGCTTTTAAAACCTATTGGGCAATGTGCGCATTAGCATTGGTAGTGCCATGCACAGTATAACCCAAGTATTTTAACGTATTACTGGCTGTCAGGTATTGACCATCTATACACAGCTGCAATTGCAATGAGTTTTTCCTTGCTTTCCTCCTGAGTTACAAGTACTCTGTTTTGGAGGTGTTAATTGTAAGTTTGTTATATCTCATGTAAGGTAAAATGTGTTAGTTGATATGTGTTTGAACGTTGAGTAGTGCTATTTCTGATGATACGAAACAAGTATCGTCCGCATACATGGCAGTAAGGATTTTTGGAGAAGTTTGGAGATCATGGGTAAATAATCAGTATAGCAAACGCTATAATACTGATCCTTGAGGAACACCGGCTTGTATCGGGAATGGTCCCGCCAATCCGTCATTCACCTTGGAGTAAAATTTCCTGTTGTCAATATACGATTTTATAATTTTAATTAAATAGTCTGGCATTTTTAATTTTATCAGTTTGTATAATAACCCCTCGTGTCATACGGAGTCAAAGGCTTTCTGAATATCAATGGCAACCATTACTGATTTGTTTTTGGCAAAAAAGCCTTCTCTTATATAATTAAATACCCTTATAATTTGGGCTACAGTACTGTGACCACCCCTGAATCCGTATTGCTCTAGAGGCATTATTTTATTTTTGTCAACGTGTGTTTGAATTCTATTCAGTATAATTTTGTCCATCACCTTTGCTATATTGTTTAGTAAGGAAATGGGTCTGTAACTATCCACATAACAGGGTTGTTTATTAGCTTTGATAATGGGGATGACATTGGCGGTCTTGAGCATATCTGAATAATTGCCGGTTTTGATTATGTAATTAGCTATATACGTTAACTGAACTATTGCTTTTTTAGGTAAACTCTTTAGAAGGATATTTGGAATACCATCAATCCCCGGCGCTGTTTTGTTTTTCAGAGTATTAATTGTATTGTAAATTTCATTTGTGGTTACTAAGTTTTTTGTGTGTAAGCTATCTGTTTTGTGAAAGTGATTTTGTACTATATGTGTAATACTGGTATGATGTTGTGTATTTGTGAAGTTGTTTTGAAAATACTCCCCAAAGGCTACCGCAATTTCTGATTTCTGTGTGTAAGTTGTGCCATTTGAGATGTTTTTTGAAATTTCCTGTTTGGAGCCTTTCAGTTTTCTGGTAATTCTCCATATCTAATTATCTTGAGGTGACAGTTTGTCAAGAAATATTTTCCATGTATAATTACGATATTCCTTTATAAGAATATTTATTGTATTTTGATAGTGATTTAAAATATTTTTATCATTGTCATCTCTAGAAGATTGCCATCTACGTCGGATTATGTTTTTATCTTTTATTATTTTAATTATATAATCAGGGAGGGAGTTAAGATTTTGTGGTTTTGGTTTTAGAATGGTGGTTTTGTTTCTTGCAGTGATGAGTGTTTCTTGTAAATTTAGGATTGTGTTAGTTAATTGATTTATGTCAGTTATTTTGTCTGTAATCGTTAAGTGTTCATTTATATATTTTCTGTATAGTGACCAATTTGTGGTTGTGTAGTCGTATGTTTTTATTGGGGAGGGATGTATAGTGTGTGTTGAGTTCTAGTAGGATAGGATCGTGATCGGAGTTGAGGTGGGGAATGGTTTTTAATTTGGTGATTGTATTTATATTACGGCCGATGGCAATATCTATTGTGCTGGGGGAGTAATTGTTGAACGGGAAGTGGGTCGGATCATCTGTGCTGTATATCTTACAGTCAGAGTTGTCACAGAACCTTTGAAGAGTATTTCCGTTTGTGTTCGGGTGTGAGGCATAGGCGTCCCATAATGGGTGCTTGCAATTCAAGTCTCCCACTATTAGGACCCTATTATGTGTTTTTGTGATATTAAAGAAGTCTAATTCTGTAAGTTTGGTAAAAGGGTGACTTTATGCACCTACTAGTTTGATTTTGTTATCAATTAACAACGAGATATGCTCAATTGACGAATTATTTGGTTGCAGGAGCTGAAAGTTTATGTCTTTTTTGATTAATACTGCGATACCGCCACCGCCGACATTTGCGGGGCGGTCTTGTCTAACAAGGCTATAGTTGGGGTTTCTGAAATTCACTGATTTGTTTGGTTTAAGGAATGTCTCAATAAGGAAGAATATGTCTGGTTTATGAGCATCGAGAAAATGGCGAAGAAGGTGGAGCTTATTAGATACTCCGTGTATATTACAAAAAATAATTTTGAGAAAATTACGTTTTTGAATTCCTATTTTTCCACCTACCTGCTTAGATGTCATACCTGTCGATCCCTTGAACAAAGCAATTATATATAGTGAATTTATCCAGTTTGGTAGTAGCTTTTCTCATTTTTGATAGTAGATCTGATACCGATCTGGTGAGTTCCTCTAGATTGACCATATCATTTAGTTCTCTAAATAAGTTGTTTAAATTTGAAAACTTTGCGATTTCGGTTGACTGTGAGTCGGCATCTTTTGATGGGCGGGGCTGGATGCTGTTACTGGGTTGGGCTGCTCTCACTGTCGTCTTAGGAGGGGGGAGGCTCGGATAGTCTTCTTTTTCTTTATGATTATTTCCATTCCAGGGGTTTGTTGTAGGTACTGGGACGGGAATGTATTTAGTCGCTTCTTTATTCTTGTTTGGGTTTTGATTTCTTCTAATTTCGAGCCACTCTCGCCGCTTAATGTACACTGGGTAGATCTCGGAATTTGCAGGATGATCGCCACTGCAATTGGCACATTTGGCCGGTTTGGATCTGTCCTTGGGGCATTCGGGGCAGCGGACTAAATTCTGCGTTGATTGACATGTAAAAACATCAAATTCGGTTTAGTAGTATAGTCGAAATCGAATGTTAAAAAAGAAGAAAATTTCGTATTTCGGTGCAAACTTACATTTTGCGGATTTCCAAGAGGACATAAACTGAAAACAGATACTAGTATGGAATAAAAGCTGTGGAGAAGAGAATTTTACGTTATATAGATGCAGTAGAGCTCCAATTATCTGGACCGCCAATTATCTGGATCGCATTAGACTCCAATAAACACGCTCAGACTCAAACCGTTCAAATCAGATACTCGCAAAAAATGAACAAGGAGCTAAGTGGTTTTGACGTAAAAGCAAGTACTCTTCTGCAAATGTGATGTTCACTGAAACCATGCCGAAAGAACAATTTCTCTCTAACGACAATAACAAAAAACGGCTTATTTCCATGATGCGTGAGAAATTGGTACAGCATGGGTTTAAAGTAAGGCAATGTGTTGATGATGCTGATAACCTTATTATCAACACTTCCATTGAATTGGCAGGTAACTTTGCGATGGTCATGATAATCGGGAAGGACGCCGATTTATTGATCATATTAACTGCTAAAGCACCAAATTGATCCAACATTTACGTCCTCATACACGGAAAGGGAATTTCTCAGAACACATTCTACTCTTCCGAGTACTTCAACTTCTTGTCTGCTGTCAATCAGAATCTCCTGTCCTTACAGCAATCAGTGGATGTGATACAACCTTTGCATTCTATCGCCAAGGGAAGTTCAAGTTTGTCAAGCTTCTTGAAAAGAACACGGCAGTACAAGATACTGTCAAAGTTTTTCATGAAGAAGATGCAGATCCCGAGGTTCTCATTTCAGCAACTGAACTGTTCTTGGAAATCCTCTAAAGATCTAAGGCAGATGAGACCTCCTTAAACCAAATCCGCTTCGAGATATTTTTAAAATACCTAACAAACTCTAGAGCTGGCCTCTCTACCTCTAACAAATGCAGCCTCCGCCTCTGCGGATGTACCTTCAAATCCAGGGCTGGTATGATATACTAAATGATCCTCTGAGTTAGGGTTGGAAGAGGACGGACCTTGGCCGTCTCCCCATCATAAACACCAAAGATCCAGCTCCATCTGAAATTCTCAACACTGTGTCCTGCAAATATACAAATAAGTGAGCAGGGAAGTGCAGCTGTCGAAAAGTAGGAATGAAATGCTCAACAGTATGCCTTAACTGCAACGGCCAGTCAAGCCTAAATCCGGTACCCTTCGAGGATGAGGATGAGACATTCATTGTTGTAGAAGCAGAAATGAGTGTAGATAGTATTTTTGAAGATGATCACGATGAAGAGGGCTTCGATATGCAACCGCGTCTTCCGAGCTTCTCAGATGAAGGACCATCGACATCAAATAAAGTGCGAACAAATATTTCATCATTAAACTGTTCATCAGTAAAGTGTTTTTGTTACTTCATCTGAACTATGATTAATTTACTTATTAACAAATTAATAATAACGATATTTAAGATTCAATGATAATACAGAACTTTTATAAACTTATTAATGATTTTTATTTGTATGGATCTCTACTCAGGTTGTGCATATTACTTTAACATTGCAAAGCAATAAGAAGTGCTGTTTTGGTAAAATGTCGAAAAACCCGATTTTGAATTAATGGCAAATTTCGAATTCCAAATGACTGAATTTAAAAACTAAGGTACCTATGTAACGTGAAATTTTATTCTCTATAACTTTTTTCTCATTGATTTTTCAATAGGAGTATCTGTTTTCAAGATATGTCGACTTGGAGCGCCGCAAAATAGAAGTTTGCACCGAACTACGAAATTTTTTTCGTGTTTAAAATTCGATTTTGGCTATACGATTAAACCGAAATTGATGTCTTTAAATGTCATTCGACGTATAATTTAGTCCTCCGGCATTATTGAATAAAATTACATTTTCTGTCGGACGCACCGTTTTCCAGCTACAAGCAAAAAACTAAAAAAAGTGCAATAACTTGAGTTTTTTTCAGCCATCAAAAGGTAATCTCACCTTCTGGGATAGTGCAAACTCAGATTACACGAATTTTGGACCAAATAGAGGTATTAAAATTATTTTCAACATGCTGGAAATTAATTCCTCAAAACGGTTTTTTTCGATTTAATTTGATTGGTCCTTAGACGGCGAAATGCTTTCAAATCTAACTCGATTCCTCTAAATCAAATGCCGACACCAAAACCAATGTCAACCACTTCTAGAATTCTTTCAATTTATAATAGGACACAGAATCTAGCCAATAGAAATAATAATTATTTTTCAAGTAATTATAATCGAAAACGCTATTTTATATCAGAAGGATTATTTGTTAATGACTACAGTGAAGACGATGTAGATTGTCAAGAGTACAATCATAATCAATACGAAAATTCTCCTGCTCAAGACGGTAATCATCAAATAAATGATAATATTCGTTATTCAGATCCACATTTTCAGAGCCTATCTTGGCAGAACTCAATATTACTCCCAATAACCCACTAAGTACCTTATATTGAAATTCAAAAAGGATATTAGATTTCAAGCTGAGATCCCATCATTCAGCAAATTTAATAATAATCATATGTTACAATGTATACTATATGACTTCCTCGAATTCTTTGATGGTGTTATAGGCATAAAATATTTAATAGAAATGAAGTTTAATACTGGCTTAAAAAATAAACGACTTCTCGGTGATCATGGTATTATTTCGATCAAATTTAGAAAACCAACCGATATTAAATTTCAAATTTTAGTTGTACCATATGGAAGAGTTTTGAAAGAAATACCTGCATCCAGTGTTCATTGTTGAATTTTAATAAATAAAACTATATTTGGTGATGTTTATATATCAGAGTCTTTAACTATAGCTAAAAATGGATTCGCTTGTTCGCTAGTTGAATTCATTCACGATAGTAACAAAAACATATCAATAACGTTAATAAAACCAATAAACTCAATTCCTTATGAATCAGATTGTTACGAAACATATTAATTTGAATTTTTCAATGATAACATTAAGTTTGATCTAAAAAATATGATATTCAAAACTTTATTAGAATAGACCACATGGACACAGAAGAGAAAAATAACATTATTAGATGGTTTCTAAAATCAGGTGATCCACTTACATTTACCTCAAAAGTAAAACATGTTATAAAGACTACAGATGAAGCAACTGCTCATGGAAAATCATATAGGTATCCTTATTCTCTCAAAGAAGAGGTAAGCCGACAAATAGATGAATTGTTAGAAAAAGATATCATTCAACATTCTTATATTTCGTGTCCCCTCCAATTTGATTAGTGCTGCAGAAAATTGATGCTTCCGGACAGCAGAAGTGGCGTCTCGTAGTATATTATAGGAAACGAAAAGATATAACCCTAACCCGCATATTAAGGAAAGTCTTGATACATTTATCAGAGCTCAATATTTCAGCACACTTGATTTTGTTAGTGGCTTTAACGAAATAGAAATGAGCAAGTGTTCAATCGAAAAAACGACATTTCAAGTTGATATTGGGAAATACGAATTCCGAAGAGTCATGGATGAGGTCCTAAAAGATCTCCAAAATAAGATATCTCTCGTCTACATGGCCGATATCATTATCTCCAGCACTGAAATGTAAGAGCATATCCAAAATTAGTATTTAATAAATTGAAAGATGTCGGTCTAAAAATTCAAATGGACAAATTCGAATTTCTACGAAAAGAAGTAGAATTCCTAGGTCATGAAGTAACACCCCAAAACATTAAGCCGAATCCAAAAAAGAATCACGCAATAAAAAATTTCTCGATTCGAAAACCGGAGTAGGAAATAAGATCTTTTCTTGGTCTCCTCGGTTACCGGTAACTTTGCAAGATTACCTAAACCCTTAACGATTTATCTAAGAAATGCATAATAGAGCATACGAAAGAATTTGTGGACTGCATCAATCACTGCAAAAATTTATTAATATCAGAACCATTATTTTAGCTTATCATGATTTTGAAAATCCTTTCGAAATTATGACTGACACGTCAAAGTATGCTATCGGAGTCAAAACAATCACTCCTTATGTTACGCTTCCCGAACTTTGAATTCTGCAGAAATTAATTACTCAACTATTGAGAAGGAATTATTGGCAATTGTTTGGGGCTATAGATACTTTTGCCCACATTTATTTGGCCGAACCTTCAACATTTTAACAGACCATAAACCTTTAGAATGGTTGTTTTCTCATAAAGAACCAAATTCGCGACTTATACGCTGGTGCTTTAAGTTAGGAGAATTCGAATACATTATAAAATATTAAAAAGGAAAATTTAACAAAGTAGCAGACGCCTAGTCACGAGCACGTGATTTAAACTAAACGTTATTAACCGAGTCGTTAGATGATATTGATTCAATAGTTCAACAATAAATTAAAAAACTAAGTGAATTGCCAAATCTGTCCGAAATTGACGTTGATAGCACATTGAACGATAATATTATAGAAAACGTCACAATTTTACCACCATTATCAGATGATGATTCAAAAACCGATTTAGAAACAGTGCATACATCTGTAAAGAAACGAATCCTGTCCATACGCATTGTAGAATCAATATAAAAATCAAATAATTGTAACAAATGGTGAACTGTTGAAAACCTATTTGACAACCCAAGTTTGGCTTCTAATTTACCCAATAAAAATTTAGAAGCGAGTGTTTTGAAATTTTCGAAAAAAATTTTAATCCCTAAATACACGTATGCTTTCTATTTTGAAACGCAACCTTTACCGGAGTTTTTGTAGTTACTCTTCAAAAATATTTAAAAAACTCTGTTTTTAAAATTGTTCATTGCACAAAATTTTTAAGCGATATTTTAACTATAGAACAACAGCAGGAGAAAATATGATAGGACCATGTTCATAAAAAAGGACATCTTGGAATTAATTAAGTAAAAGTATCATTAAATAAATTTTACTGTTGTCCGAAGGTTAACGATGCTATAGAAAATGATATGAACAATTTATTGTGAAACGTTATTGGAAAACAAATATAATCGCAAACCTCATATTGTAAAGTTTAATTTGACAACACAACATCCTCTAAGCCCTTCGATCACATACACATAGATGTATTTAGAATATCGAAAACCCCCTTTTTTAACTATTATAAATTCATTTTCTAGATATGGCCAAGCCTATCATCCCCTTGATACTGTTAGTGGTATTTTAGTCGTAGACGGTTTATTAAATTTTATAACTCATCATGGATTACCCTTTAAAATTACCACCGAATGTGGCGCAGAATTTGAAAATAAATATTTAGAATATTTTTTCAAATAGTATCGAATGGAACTCCATTACACAACGGCTAAAAATAGTAATTCAAATTTGCCAGTACGATAGGAGGACAAAGACATAACTCAAATTCATATAATAAAACACTATTTAATAAGTTATACTAACTCATTTCGTTCAGCCACGAAATATACTCCATTGGAAATAATAAAAGGTCATATAGATAATCCACACCCCTTTAATCTGTATGATCATTTGGTCCTATCTTATGTTCAGAACCACAAAGAAGCTATCTCTTTTGTTTTGAACGGTGATACATAGATTGATTAAATAATGTTCAGGACACCATCTTATAGGAAGGTTATTTCCAAGTTACCAAATTCATCTGGATTATTTTCCAGAACTTGAAGAATTAAAGGTTTAATTGGTGGTTTCCCAGAATACCTGCACAGACATTAACTTTTAATGGGAACTGTGTAAGTTTTTCACGAAACATGAAAGGATTTATGTCACTCCAATACCAAACATTTCAAGTAATAACATTTCCATTGAGGAGGAAAGTACTTTCGTCACTAAAACAAATTGTCCTTACATAGTCTGGCTGTTGGAGAATTTTGGTGGACATATTTTCACAGAATTGCAGCCTTCGGTCGGGGTCGTCCTCTGAAAGTTGATACACTAATTTCAATTTGTGTGGATGAAATTTGTTTTTAGTCAACACCCTGTGTTCTGTACTATGACTGACTTCACAGGTAGAAACTACTTGGGCTGTGTAAGAAGAATGGTTTAGTACAATTTCTGCAACTATATCAATTTGTTTATCAATGCCAATATTTAGTCGGCCGGATCGTTTGGCATCATGAACACTACCTGTTTGTTGAAACTTGTGAAAAAGCTCCCTCAAATAAGTCCTCTATATAGGGCGATCGGGTTATCTCTCATTAAAAATGCGTTTCGCCACATGAAAATTGTTTCCACTTTCACCAATAACTAAGATAGCTGTTACTTTGTCAGCTAGAGCACGTACCAATTTCTTTATGTAGATACGTAAACGTCTCGTTAAAAAATAATTAAACTGAAAATTCAAGATATTGTCGGGGGTAATACCACAAGAGCTCAGATTTAGCCCGATATTTTTTGCTACGCTCCCGTGATTTTGCCAGAACAGCTCTCGTTAAATTTCCAATGAAAGTAAGTATTCGAAAACAACCACAAAAATTATCCGGCTAAATCTGAGCTCGCGTGGTATTTGGTAAGACAATCCCATGAATAAAAAACTCAATTCAATTAAACTTTATTTAACAAACTAAATGAACAATGAGTAGAAACATAATGTTTAGAAAGAACAATTGGTAAAAATACAATTATTATATACAATTGGTCCAGTAGACATTTACTCCTTTACTGATGTAGACTTTGTTGTTGACATTGACATGGATGTTGTTGGCACTGTGGCTAATTCATTATTCAAAGCTTTATCTCGGAGATTTGTCACAAGATGCGAATGATGCTCATTATCAAGTTGTAGATAAGGCTTTATAGACTTCGAAGAGGAATGTCCAGTTATTTTAATTAATTCTTGTTCATTAATACCTGCCTTAGCTAAAGTTGATACGGCGCTTGAGCGATGAGAATGATTAGAAAATTTTTTATTCTTTGTATCCAGTCAAATTTTTTCAGCTGAAATTTTTGTCCACTAAAGAATTTCGTTGACTCCTATAGGAACATTTTTGTACCAACCTTTTGATGAATCATTTTTCCAGAACGGATTGGGAGTTATAAATAATCTATCAGTTGTAATATGGTTCGGTATATGTGATAATATTTTATAAAACAATGTCACTGGGCATATGCTAGGGTTTTCTATGTTCTTTATCAGCCATTTACTATCGCAGCACTTGTTTGAGCCACCCTGACATGTCTTGGAAAAAACTGTATTATATTCAATGCGACCAGTTAAATCACCATTATTTGATTTTTCTTCTTTAAAATAGTGTACTTTACACTTTACAGCTTCACCTCCTCGCCAAGCTAATTCATATGCAGCGATATGAAAAAATCTTTTTAAAAGACCTATAGGACTATTCTCATCCTATATTAATGCCATTTTAACAATTTCACTTTTAGTTAATGCTGTTGAACTATTTTTACGTTTTTGTAAATTACCTTGTAAGATCTTTCGCTTAGAATTACGTGCATCACGGGATTTTTTAAATGCCAAATCAGTGAAAGGGTTGAAAGTAACATTAAATTTTTCGAAATACATGTTTTGCAACATTTTCGCTGTTGTGTTCGACATTGTTTTCACCACGTATTCTTTATAATCTTCTTCATTCTTTTTCTTCATATTGAAGCCCCAGTCCATCAATATTTCTGCCACATCTTCCACTAACTGTTCGGTTTCGAAATTGGAGTTTCGTTGTTTACAAAATTCACTAAATTGATTCCATATGGAGGAATGAGGGGTCCGGTGCACTTCGCGACCCTCCGAATTTTGGAGCGATTTTTTTTTACTAGAAAGCCCTATTGTTATAGAACATTTTAAGAGAAAAAAATTCTTGGATTATGCACTTTTGAAAGAGAAAATCGCAATTGAAAGTACTAAAAAACCGCAATTTTTTAAAAAAATTTGACATTTATGTCTAGATTTCAGATAGTCACAAATTTTAGGAGGAGAAGGAAATGTACAACGTTGCCAGTTCTCAATTCCGTGACTCGTGACGGCTTGGAAATAATTTACACAAGATTAAATGATCTAAAATATATTGAAACTGTACTTTATTGGACGTTTTATATATGCTCCACAGTTCGTATATTTTATGTGGTTGGGATAAATATAAAAACTATGTATATGTTTGTGATTGTTAAAAATTAACGTTAAATGTTCCGATAAGTATAAATATTCTTTTTATAACGAAGGTATTGTTGACACTTAAAGGTGGATTGTTTTATTCAATTTTAGTCATATTTTATATTTATATTGGTATTATTTTATATTTGACAAATGTTCAATTGAATAAATTGACAAATATAATTTGATTTGTGCTATAGAGCACTCGAGCGAACTGTCATTTAATTTTAAACAAGACATCTGTGGGTCATACCATAGACAAACCAAATATGGTTATTTCTTTATGGGTCGTACACAGCTGTAGAGTGCATTGTACACAACGCTTGTTTAAAACCCTTTAACACGAATTTTAATCATTTTTACAATAGCTAATCGTGAAAATGCCTGCTTTTTGTTGTGTTGAGGGATGTGGAAAACGTGGGGAAAAAGACAACGTGAAGTTTTTTCGAATACCCTCGGTTACAAACGCGCATTTCCAAAATCTGTCGATAGCTGTTCAATCAATTGGGTATATATTCGTACTAGTATACCTATTTGAGCACGTATTATTTCATAATAATGTGGATAATCATTTGAGTTATTGAAGATCGGATTTCCGTTTGAAATAGTAACGCAGATTGATATCGCGAGCGAAGCGAGCGCGCCGGTTCGACGTTTCGCAATTCGCGCGCGCGAATTGCGAAACGTCGAACCGGCGCGCATTTTCAAAATCTGTCGATAGCTGTTCACTCAATTGAACTGAATTGAATTGAACTTAAAGAAAATAAATACCATTTGACAACGCCGCTAAAAATCACATGATGACAGAAAAGTCTCCTAATTTGTGACCCTGGCTGCCTAGACATAAGATGTCAGTGTCTAATTTATAACCTATAAGTGTCAAGTGAAAATAATGATGCCTAAGAATATTTTTTTTTAAAATTGGCAAAATTAAAGTCTTTTCTTCCGGTTTTTTTTGTGAAACAGACTTATATTTAGTTCAAGATAATAACCTTAACAATTTAAATTGAAAATATTTATCGTAAAATAGCATTAACTAGTGTTGAAAAAGTACCATTTTTCCAACTAAATTCGTGATTTTTAAAGTAATTACTGAATGATCCAGCAAAATTTTTGTTCTTATCTACTTTATTTAAGGTAAGCTATCAAACAAAATTAAAATTAACATAAAATTCAGAGGGTCGCGAAGTGCACCGGAACCGGAATGAGTTTTCTTGGTATTTTCTGGAGTTGATTTTTCAATCTCCCTTACTATTTCTGCCTTGCAAATATTTCCAAATCTGGACATACTTTTTGGAATTGTTATATGCTGTTTAATTCATTCTGTTTTTGACATTTCTAATTGTCAAATTGACGTGCATTGCTTGGTAAACAGACAGTACCTAAATGCTAGGGTTGCTACGGTAACGTAATTTATCCGATATTTTTATCCACTTGCAAACTCTCTTCCTTCCTATTTAGCCGACAGCAAACTACGATTTTTGTATTCACAAATGGGAATTATTATACATGAATGGGATTGTCGCATGTAAAAACGTCAATTAAAAAATTTCAGCTTTTTTGACAATTAACCATAAGCGGACTTTGGAATCTTTATTAATTAAAAGCGAAACGTGTAAATCCAAAAAAAAATTGTATGATGGAATAGTTATTCTAAATACCTTTCAAACGAGGTGTCACTTGCCAGAAGGTCTCATTTAATATTATTGGTTTCAGTTGCTTGGTGACGTCACCGATGCCTATTACGTCACCTATTAGCACTAGTAGAGAAACTTACTCTAGTTCATTTTCACGCTCCAAATTTCATCAGTCTACGTATCACCGTTCAAAAGAAAAGAGGCGGGCAGGGGACTTTTGAGAAGTACTGTATAAGTCAATAAAAGAACGTAATGAAATGGTAGAGGAAAACAATAATGTCGCAACGATCCCCCTGATTTTTCTGCATGGGAATTAGCATAGGTACATACAAAATAAGTCTAGCGATAAGAAATTACCGAAATTCGAAAAGGCGAAGTTCGTAAATGAACGGTATTTCATTAAAAACTAATAAAGGTTCCTATCATAAATGTATTATTAGGAAATCTATAATTAATTCAGATACTCCTTATATGCCCGATCCTTCAAAAGAATAGAATAGTTGTGTTAAGGAAGAGGTTAAGCACAACTTGCTTAGAAAGTATAATACTTCGAGTAGAAATAGGATTGTATATACAAAACATACATTTATCCATTATATACATACTAAAGAAGTAGTTAGACAGATAGACATGTTAAACAAGATTTATGCGTCAGTCGAAAACTAACAGCGTCAGAAGTGAAACATTTTATGTTTTATGACGCAATAACCGCCAATGAGTGTACAACGAGAATTCATAAATATCAACAACATAAAAAACTATAATTTAAAAAAATTAAAACAAAAATTATTTCCAAAATAAAAACAATAATTTTTCGGATAGACTATAAAAAACTATTTACAATAAAAGACAAACAAAAGTAAATATTCTTTTTAAGAAATTTGAATGCATATTACGTATCCTTCCTTTTTAATACCTAAGAAAAGTTCTGGCCGCTCATGGGGGTATCGAACCCGCGTTTTTCGTTTGATTTTAAGTCGAGTCGAGTGATGACAGAAGGGGAGAACAGCGCTGCGTTTATCTCACTAAGTTTAAGTACAAATGATAATTAGAGCTTCACAAAACTTGTTAGCCTTTACGAGATTACCTCGTAACCAAAACCTCTGTAGTGTCCCATAAAAAGTTTCACTTCAAAAATATTTCCATAAATAAAGCAACACTAGTAACAACGACTTTCTCTGATGAACTGAGACTTACTTGCTCTTCTACGTACAGGTTAGCAAATATAGCTGAAAGTTTGAAAGTGGACACGTCCACGATGCGCGTTGGTCTCAATGCGGAAAGTAGGAGATAACACAGTTTATGCTTAAAATTTAATGAGTACAGAACTTATCTGTACGGACAAGTATACCTGTTTATTTCCTTTTTCAATATATTTCAATACTCTTGTTACGTTTTATTACATATTTTTTTCAAAATAATACAAATAAATACACAATGCAAAGAAATTTCCTAGTTTTTATCGCCTTAATTTTAAAGGTAAACAATTTCTATATTAATTTCGCACTGGATTATACCAATATCGGCAGAAATTATTAAGCGCTTTTTGTATCCTTTTCCCCCCGAATGCGTTCTCACTTTATCGTTCGCGCAGCGAAGTGGGGATTGATAAACGGAATAATATGATCGCCATCAATAAACAATGCCCTACGACTATTCTCGGCGTCTCCTCTTTGTGCGGATCTTCGTTAATTTTTTCCGCCTCTCTCACAAGGAGTTTAACAGTTTTGTTAGCTCGACGAGTTAACTCTCATGACAAAACGCTAGTGTCCCATAAAAAGTTTCACTTCAAAACTCATTTTTCTATTATACAAAAAACTAGTAAAAATCAATAGTTTTAATCTCATATAATACCATGGCTTCAGTGAATATTTTAATAGAGAGATAAGGTTTCAAATCAATTCTTTCGACAGAAAATTTGAAAACTTCTATCCCCATATGCGTTCAAAGAGAGGCTTAATCGATGGATTAAGCAAAGTCAATAAGTGGTTAGTTGTTAATTTAGACTTGTTGAAAAGATTAGTTAATCGCTATAATCAACCACTGGCAACACGTTGGAAAAATCAACAAAAGCTTCATAACAATCTAGAAAAATTTCAAGCCTCTATTGTGAATGCAATTGACTCTTTAGGTAGATATATTCCATTTCAAGGAACAATAAGTGGAATATTTATTTCGATTGCCAAAATCTAATATCGTTTATAGATAATATCCAGAATAATCTTTCTAATTTCATAATATCAAATAACAAAATTTTAGATTTAATTGAATATTTGCATCAAATATTCCAAAAGGATCAAATTCTAAATCAAATATTATCTTAACATACTATTCGTTTCTTGGTATCCAAGTGACCTTTTCTGTCTCGAATTAATTTTGCAATTCATGTTCCTATCCTAAAACCAGAGTCCTTAGATTGTTACCATATATTTCCCGTAATCCAAAAGAGTATAAGTGTTCACTCCCACTTACCCTTACTTGGCACTTAATAATGAAGAAGCCCAGACAGAGGAAGAGGAATGCCCAAAAGTTGACGACATCTACTACTGTATTCAATAGTTTATTCCTGCTGACAACTACACGAATATTCCAGAAAATTGTGAATTGTCAATTATTATTGAACTTAAATATTTATTCAATAGAGAGATTCAAAAAGGAGAATCATTAACTTTACCGAGATTTGAAATAGATAAATTCAGAATTCATAGAAATGATCAAGCTTCCAACCTCATAGAAATAAAAATCGATGTCTTATATTAAATTAACATCATGGCCAAAACAGTTGAAACCCATTGAGGAGCATACAACTAACTATAAACTACCAACAATATCAACAATTTTATTATCATAATTTTCTTCGAAACTTTTTTCACGTAATACTGCCATGAACATAGCAGCTACGTGGGTGTTTTTATTCTGACCCCCGCATGTATCCAGGTAAAAGCACACTTTTCTCACATCAATGGGAAGATCCACAATATGACGATATAGACAAGACGCTACCTGATTCGCACCTCTTCCCGAAACAGATTCATCCCATAGATAGCAGGTTGCTTCATTTGTGGCTAAGTTATGGACGGTGAGATTATAGGTCCATAATTGCCTTCTGTAAAATGAAATTAATGTTTTAAGGTAAGGAGTGGGTAAGCATTGCTGCAGATCAAAAGCAAATACAACTACTGATCTATCTTCTTTCGCAATTTTTTTGTCATTTGCTTTTGACTCATAAGCTTCTTTAGACAAAATGTGGTGATTATTTTGTTCCAAAATCAAGTTGGCCTTTTCATCTTCATTCGCATACATAATTTTCATTTTTAATGTGTCACATTTGTAACAGGTGTCCTTTTGTGGTTTTTTGAATGCTAATCCAAGTTTATGAAAATTTCTTGTATAGATTGTTTGTGAAACACAATTTTCTCTACTCTCTTTGTTAAGAGAATACATTTTAGAAATAGTTAAATCTGACTGAAGATACTTTTTTGATGTCGTCTGTCGGCAGTAATGACTTCCATATGCAGGGAAGCTTTGAATGTGTTTCACCACATCAGCCAAAACTTTCTCAGGCCATTTATTCTTTGGCGCATCTCGTCCTCTTTGATCATTATCAATTATGGTGGATATGGAGAATTGCCTATTTAGTATTATCTGATTTACAAATGCGTTTTTTCTCCGAAAAAATCAATAAAACATTTTTTGCAAATTGGCTCTCTTACTCCGTTTACTGAATAGTTTCGAACCCTGTCAGAATAAGTTCTTACTCGAGTAGTCTTTTTTTCGAAAATGCAAATCAGGGAAGACAAGAAGTTAGTTCTTCTGTCATGCTGATCGAGCTTCCAATATTTTTTGAAGAGGGTATGTCTAATTTCATCTGAAAATTTATTCTTGCATTTCATTCTGCAATCGGTAAGTGGTTTCATAAGTCTAGCTTTAACAGTGTTTCCCTTCTCATCTACATACTCTTTACCAGTATTTCTCAAAAGTTTTGCCATTTCCCTTTGTTTCCTTGATCGACCTTTCTTTTTTACAGTTAGGCAAATTTCTGTTCCTATACCTTAATTATTCATTGTGGCATTCTTGTTCTTTCTCTTTTTGGCCACCGGTTGCAAAATTTCTTCTTCTGATGAAGAAGCATCCGTATTTCCAGCAACGAAATTTGGATCTACTAAACTATCGTCGTCAGAAAAATCCTGTTTTTCGTGCTCTTTTTCGAGTATTTGTTCTAGAAGTGAGAACTCTTCAGTGGAAATATTAGTTTGTTCAACTTAGGATTTTACAGAATACACAGCAGCTTCAACCTGCTCTTTTTCAATGTGAAGAAAACCATCTATCAAAGTAGTACTGTCAACACAGAAAGCAGAAAAATCAGTATTTTCAAGTACATTATTTTTTATATTGCCGTCAATGTTAGGAGCATAGTGTTCCATATTTGAAAGATCTTGTATAACTGGTATTTCAAAATTGTTAAACAAATTTGAATTGTTCACGTCTATGTTGGAGGTTGGCACCTGGTTGTCTGTAGAACTTAACTCCTTCTGGGCTACCGAATTATGTTCTGCAACAGATTCATTGCTGGGCTTGAGTGAGTTTTGTGCTGAAACCCATTCTCGACTTCGCTGATAGGTTGATATTTTCGAAGCTATTTCATTCTGGAATAAGAACTGACGATTTCTGCTATCTTCTTGGACATCTGGTTGATCGGTAAAGAAACAACATGACAGTAACAAGGGCGTCGCCAGCTAACGGGCAATTTTTTAGGAACGTACCTGTACTGCTTTGTTGTTTCTTGCACAGAGACCAAATTTGTGATGTTCTTCTATGCATTGTTTCAAAACTCTTTGTTTTATCACAAAAATTATTAAATATGCACTTTAAAACACAGAATACAGACCGGTATTATCAAAACTCATCAGAATGCATGTGGCTGACACTACTTCAAAATACAAACTGAATTGAAAAGCGTGAATAAACAGACATGTACACACATGTACAAGTCTTGCAAAAATCGGAAGGCGTCTATAATGAAATAAGTGTATTTGTGCGATTCAGATCTTACGTGTTCAGATAAGTTGACTTATCGGCATATTAACAAAATAAAAATTTTGTCTTAAATAAAACAAGTTAAGTTATACTATAAAAGTCAAAATTTATTCAGATGTTTGAATATTCACATAGCTGTCTATGCCACAAAAATACACCTTTTGACTGATTTGCTTATTCACTTGCTGGGGATCAATATCAAATAAATAAACATGAAGATATCTCATTTTAGCCATTTTATGGACTAATCTGCTTATTCACGGAGACCAGATATATAATCCAAACCGGCATTCTCTGAACATATTATGTCTTTCATTATATATTGTGGCTATTGCATTAACTTTAATCTATCTATCTCTACAGTCAATCTAATCTCATCTACAGCAGAAAATCGATGCTAATATTGACAGAAACATGTTCTTCTCGAGTGGATAATTTTAAAAATTATCTCCATAATTGTTCTTTGATAATTTTATAACTCTGATCACACGTTTGAACTCGGTTTTGTTCTTAAAAAGTGGAAGTTCTCTTGAAAATTAATTTTTTTCTTCATGATTTTGAGATATAAAAAAATTACTATTTTAACTTGTTATCTAACATAACTAACTGACTTGTTAATTGAAAATATTTGTTATTGAAGTATTTCGTAATGGATTGTTATTTAGTTTTTGATATGAAATATCTTTATTAAAATTTCGCTTTACGGCAGTAATTCTGATTTTTAAATTAAATTATTTTAGGGTAGAGTGCGAGTTCACATAAGACTCAACATGTCGAAACTTATTAACATTTATTTTCAAAACTGTAGAGGATTGAACACTAAATGTTCTGAATTTATATGAACTCTTTGATTGGTGATTTTGATATAATAATAGCAGTGGAAACATGGTTACAGGATGGAGTGAATGATGGAGAGGTAATAGATTTAGGAAGGTACAATTTGGTAAGATGCGATAGAGATTTAGAAATTGCAAATAAAAAAAACCGGCGGAGGTGTTTTTCTAGCAATTAAAAAACAATATAAAATATTAAAAGTTATTAAAAAACAAACACTTTTTGAAGCAGTTTTAGTTGAAGTTAAAGCAAAAGGTTGCAGGTACGTTTTTTGTGGGGTATATATACCTTCTGGAAGTTTAATTAACGTGTATGAATAAGCTTTTGAATTTTTACAGAATAATATGAAAATATCCGATAATGTTTACATTTTTGGAGATTTTAATATACCTGATATAACTGGAATTAATTTTAATAAAATCATATCAAACGAAATACTTTAGAGTTTTCGTGATTTTATGGATTTTAATGGCTTCACACTATATAATAACATAAAGAACAAGCATGGAAGAACATTAGATTTAGTAATTTCTTCGGAGAACAATTTACATAATTGTACAGTTAATAGAGATTTTGAGCCATTTGTTAAAGAAGATGAATATCATCCTGCTCTTGAAATTTGTATTAAATTGGGGGGACGGGTAAAACCATGAATAATATTGCTGAAGATTGTATAAGATACAACTATAAAAAAGCTAACTTTCTTACCTTAACGGAGCGTATTAGGGACGCGAGTTGGGATATGGTACTGAACGAAAATCTAGATGTGAACCGAGCTTTGAATAATTTTTATACAATTTGGAATAACATTATAGAGGAATGTGTCCCAAGATATGCTCATTACAAAAAATCTAAAATGTATCCCATTTGGTTCACCAGCGATATAAAAAGTAATTTGAAAGAAAAATAGAGGTATCGAAAACTGAAAAATATTTCCAGTTATTTTAATGCTGAATACATAGAAGTGAGACGAAAAGTAACAAAGCTTATAATAATTGAAAAAAAGAAATATATTAATAAATTAGAGCAGGAAGTAACTTCTGATATCAATAATTTTTGGAATTATATAAAGAATAATAGGAAAAACTCTAATAAAGGTAAATTTATATATAACGGGGTAGAGGTAGCGGAGGAAAAAACTGCAGAAACATTTGCATCATTTTTCGCGTCAGTGTATGCTGACAAAAAAGCCTCTTACAATTTGCTCTTGAATTCTGACTTAGATGTAACAAATAATACATTCGTATTGAATTCTGTTAGTGAGTTAGAATTCAATTTGGCACTAAAAAAGCTGAAACCCAAAAAGTCGGAGGGAACTGATGGAATACCACCATATATACTAAAGGCATGTGGCGAGTGGGTAAGTCAGCCTTTGATACATATTTATAACCTTGTTTTAAAAACTAGTATATTTCCCTCAGTCTGGAAAACCGGAATGGTATGTCCCATATTTAAGTCCGGTGATAAAATGAACATCGAAAACTATCGACCTATTTCAATTATGTGTGCCCCTGCCAAGCTTTTTGAACAGATATTATATTGTAAATTGTATACACATGTTGATAAGTATATAGTACCTCATCAACGTGGATTTGTCTCACAAAAATCATCTAATACAAACCTGTTTCTTTTTAGTAATCATGTATTTGAGTCATTGGAATGTAAATCTCAGCTTGATGTTATATATACGGATTTCAGCAAGGCATTCGATAAAGTTGACCACGACATATTGCTAAAGAAATTGGGTGGTTTTGGATTATCATATAACCTACTTTGTCTATTCAAAAGTTATCTAGAAAACAGATATATAGTTACTAAATACAACGGAAATGCATCGGGGAAATTTGAGGCAAATTCTGGAGTGCCTCAAGGTTCCAACCTTGGGCCGCTTCTTTTTGTACTTTTTATTAATGATTTGCCTAAAGTACTAGTATCTTCAAATGGCCTTATATTCGCAGATGACTTCAAAGTATTCAAAAAAATAGAAACAGTGAGAGATTGCGTTATGTTACAGAAGGACATTAATATGGTGTTTGAATGGAGTTATAAAAATAAATTATATTTCAATCTACGCAAATGTTCTGTTTTAACTATAACGCGTATTAAGCAACCGTGTATTTTCACTTATTTAATGGGGGGTCAAAGCTTGCAACGCTGCACTGAAGTACATTCTCATTTACCAGACACATTGAAAATATAGTAAAGTCAGCTAATAAAATGTTGGGTTTTATAATAAGACAATCTCATATTTTTACTAATTTTAATACACTTAAACTTTTATTCTATAGTTTGGTTAGGAGCAAGTTGGAGTTTGGCTCATTAATTTGGTTCACGGAACCTCAAAGTAATTTGAATAAATTAGAAAAAATTCAAAATAAATTTTTAAGGTTACTCTATTTTAAAAAGCATCACGTGTACCCTGACTACCAGATAATTAGAAGTACAACTCTCAGAAATGAATTTAAGATATTATCCCTTGAAAATAGACGACAACTAGCAGTATTGATATTCTTATATAATATTATAAATACTAGAGTTAACTCCCCTGAGCTTTTGTCTTTGATTAGATTCAACGTGCCACCTAGACGAATGCGCCAGATTACAATGTTTAATATTCCTTCATCATTCGACATCTCGAGATCACCTACGGTGAACATGTTTCGACTTGCGAATCGATTCAATACATTGATGGATCTAGAATGGACAGTTTCTACCATAATTTTTCGCAACACAATCTTGGAGCAGCTAATCTTTATATCTCTATGAAGAACTTTAAAGGTTGTGTCAATCCTCATACAGTTCAATTAATCTTGGATAAACTATACGAATACAATTACATGTTTGTCTACATTTTGTGAATCTTATAAATTCTGTAAATTCATTTTATTACGTAAAAATGTATTATTTTGCACAATGTATCGTATTACATATTTATTCATGTAATAAAACCGTAAGGTTTGTATGAATAATAAATAAACAAATATACAATATAATGAACTCAAGAAATAAACTTTTTATGTCCTTTTGTGGTTCTGAACATTAACTATTAGTAGTACAATTCAATTTGGAAATCGCTAACTTGAACTTAGGAGGTATGTGGTCATGACTATGTGCGTTGAACTCTCTGTGCCGACTCCTTCCACTGAATATTTTTCCTTTTAAATATTTACTCAGAAGCTTTTGAAGTCGCTAAAAACGAATATGGAGTAGAAAAACAGAAATTTTAATTGCCAATGTGGCGAGTTCAAACCCAAAAGCTCACACGACCCAATACCACAAACCCCTTGGCCGACACCCCTAAATGCCAAGGTAAGTTCGAAGACACAACCAGTTAAGGCAATATAAATTAAAGATCCATTTCAAGGCTTCACAGGAATCAATGAGCGTTATTTGAAAAAATTCTGAGTTGATGAATTTTTTAAGAACTAGTAGTTGGGAGAAAAATCCATTCATAATGTTACATAATCACTTAGATAGCGCAAAATAGTATTTATCTACGACCACCCCTGTAAGTAGTCAAAAACACACAGTCGGCAACCAATGTAAGACGTCTATTACGCACGGTAAAGCAAAACGCACGGCTGTAAAGTAAATCGCACGGCTTCCATAGCAACCACTTAGCAACTGTCAATAAACGTAGCCATTTTATTCAAAATTTATTACTTAGATATTTGACGTTGAATTTTATTCTATATACAGGGTGTCCCGGGACTAATGGGATAAAAGTCGGGAGCGTATAATATGAGCTAAAATAATGTTAGTACTTCATATAAACTTTTTCTATGCAGGCCCTCGTTTTCGAGTTATAGGCCTCCAAAGTTTTAATTTTGAATTTGGTTTTTATTTTTAATTTTTGTACTAGTTATTTGATCTTTATAAAATTTACGGCAAAGATATAATATATGTGTATGTTTATTTTGGTAAGGTAAACAGATTTACAGTAGTGCATTGAAGCCAGGGACGAACTACTTGCAATGGTTAGTGATCCAAAAATTTTGCAGGGATGGCACACCCTGTATGAAATTAACGAATTTCACTTCCCCACACATTAAGCTAACGAAAAGATACTCTTGTTGGAATTCGATAAAATAAGCCGTTTGGCTAATATTTGAAATAAGCCGTTTGGCTAATATTTGAAATAAGCCGTTTGGCTAATATTTACAGTTTTATTCATGCACTACGTACCAATTTACGCATTCACCATTTTTATAAGTACACAACGAGGTAAAACGTAACTTATTAATAGATGTCCAAGATTTACCTACAGTACTACAAAAAAATAATAGCAGAAGATGAGAAACATTAACGACTTATTGATTCGAAAGTTGGTAAAAACTTTTTATAAGTGTTTTTACCGTTTATCAAGTTACTATAGGATTAGTTGTCAAACGTTGTGTACAATAGTTCGTAGTCAGTACTTCTCAATAATTCATAAGTCCTTAATTCAACAGTTACAATGGCAAAACTCGCTTTTGTCGAGTACGCAGATATGCATCTAATGTATGGACTGGCTTCTCGAAACTGTTTAGAGGCCAGAAGGCTTTATGAAGAACATTTTGCAAACAGAGCATTGCCAGACAGACGAATGTTTGAGTGTATTGATCTCAGGTTACGAGAAACAGGTATGAATAGGTAAATGTAATTTTCTATGTATACAAAACAAAATTTTTAATTTTAGGAATATTTTTGCCAAAAAAAGTGGAGAAGGTCCAGTACGAAGCGTACGTACTGTGGCAGTTGAACAAGACTTGTTAACCTTCCGCCACTGCCGCGCGGACTCAGACTCCGAAGCTCCCGAGAATTCCAGATTATTTGGAATTCCCCCACTACCTGACCATCTCTGTCTCAGTAATCCTCAAGCGGCATTCCTCGGATATCAGTGTGTTGCCGGGTGCGCAACGGTGTGTTACGTTACGAATTATAGGCTTTTGCGGAGTGACAGTCTCACGGCAGTAACGCATTCTAATTTCAACATTCAGATTTTTAGTTGCATTTTTGACTAGAAGAAAGGTATTCTACAATTGTTTTTTTTAGTTTTTGAAGTTTTAAAGTTTATTAAAATTTTACAGATGGGTAGCTACGAGAAGGAATTAGAAAGGTTAAACAAACTCATGTTAGAGTGTTTAGAAGAGGAATCAGAAGAAGAGAAAGTAGATGATTCGGACGACGATTTGGAAGAAGATAACATAGAAGTACAGGAAGATAACTCAGACACAGAACAGGAAATATCCGATACTGAAATAGAACCAACGGCTAATCTTCCATGCTTTCTTGGGAAAGATAAAAAAACAAAATGGTCAAAATGTGCCCCTCCTTCGTCCAGAACACGTGCAGAGAATTTGATACTTCATCTCCCAGGACCAAAAATGGCTGTACGAGGCTTGAAGTCTGCTATAAATATATGGAAGTATTTCTTTGATTTGGAGATTATAGAACAAATTGTCCGCTATACTAACCAACATATCGACAAGCAAAGACCCAAGTTTGGCGACAGATTGTTGCGAGAGCCAGGCACAAATCTTTCTGAGATGCATTGTTTTATTGGACTGCTATATATAGCTGGCGTGTTAAAGTCTGGTCGGGTCAACATTGATGAGTTATGGAATAACGATGGAACTGGAGTAGAAATTTTTCGAATTGGTATGTCAAAATTTCGTTTTTCTTTCCTACTACAGCATTTGCGATTCGACGATATGGATACCAGAAAGGAAAGACACAAAGTTGATAAATTGGCCCCAATTAGATCTATATTTGATTTGTTCGTTATAAAATGCAAATCTGCGTATACGCCTTTTGAGAATGTCACTATAGATGGAAAGTTGGAGGCATTTCGCGGGAGATGTGACTTTCGCGTATACATTCCGAGTAAGCCTAACAAGTATGGCCTAAAAGTATATGCACTGGTGGATTCTAAAACATAGTACGCTTGTAATTTGGAAGTATATGTGGGATCTCAACCCCCAGGACCATATGTTCAGGATACTTCTGCTTCAGCCGTTGTTGAAAGACTTGTTGAACCGCTTAGAAATTCAAAAAGAAATTTGACCTGTGATAACTGGTTCACTAGCATTCCGTTAGTACGCAATTTATATTCGAATTATAAACTCACTTTTTTGGGAACGATCAGAAAAAATAAGCGGGAAATCCCCTTAGAACTTTCGAACCCAGTCAGAAGGCCACTTGGGACAAGTATGTTCGCCTTCGAAAACATAATGACATTGGTTTCATATATCCCGAAAAAAAAACAAAAACGTACTGCTAGTTTCAAGTCTATACCACGACGACCGAATTGATGGAGCCACGGGAAAACCCGAGATGATAATCGACTAAAACAGCACCAAGGGTGGCGTAGACACACTAGATAAGATGTGTGCAGCTTACGATTGCGCCAGGAATACCAGACGTTCGCCGATGGTGATTTTTTATTCAATGTTGAACATTGCAGGAATTAATTCTATGGTGCTGTTTTCCTTGCAAAATCCAGGCAAAAACATGCGTCGTCGTAAATTTTTACATATGCTTGCTTCGGAGCTAGTAGAAGATCATATCCGTAATCGTGGATTACAGGTCAATATTCCAAAAAGCATAAGACTTAGAATTTCAGAAATGTTTGGAACACCCGAGGGATTACCACAACCTCCAGCTGCAGATCCGGTGAATGTGAGAGGAAGGTGCGCATACTGTGACAGAAGAAAGAACAGGCCGACACGATTCTCATGTAGAACATGTGGAAAGTTTATCTGTTTGGAACATGTTACTTGCGTATGTGCAGATTACTATTTACATTAAAATTACATGTTAATGATATAGATAGGTATTTTTAAATTAGTTTAATGTATTCCATAACGAGTTTTCTGCATTATTTCTTTCTTTTGTTTTGTATTCAAACATTTTATTTGTTTCGAGTTTTATAAATTTTCTCAATTATTCAAAATAAAGAATTTTTGGTACTTCTTGTGTTTTCGATAAGAACAATTAACTTTTGACAAATTTTGACAAAACAAAAAAATTTTTGAGGCCCATTTTGGAGTGCGGACTCTCAGTCCGGCGGCAGTGATCGGTAACAAAATCGTTACGGCAGTGCCGAAAGGTTAAATGCAGTTGATAATGAACCATCAACGAGTTTTCTAAAAGTATCAAGAGAACATAACGTCTCGAAATTAGTTGTTCATCGCGTCCTAAAAGAACAGCTGTTATATCCTTTTCACATGAAAAAAGTACACAGTATGACAGTGGCTGATTATCCTGCACGGCTTGAGTATAGCCAGTGGTTTCTGCGACAACAACAAGCAGACAGTACATTTATTAGTAACGTTCTCTTTACAAACTAATCCAGTTTCACCAGAGATGGAATCATAAATTCTCATAATATGCATTTATGGGATGATGTGAATCCACATGGCATTATCCAAACTAGGAGCCAGCATAGATTCATGGTTAATATTTGGGCAGGAATAGTTGGCAATCAGTTGATAGAGCCATATACTTTATTGACGGTACTTTGACTGGTCAGAGATATTTGGAGTTTTTGCAAAATTAGTTATGGAACCTGTTTGATGATGTGCTACTACAAATCGTAGGAATTTATGGTTCATGCATGATGGGGCCCCTCCTCATTTCAGTTTAGATGTACGACAGCATTTACACACAAGGTTTCCTAATAGATGGATTGGTCGTGGAGGCCCTTTTCAATGGCCACCGCGATCAGGAGACGTTAATCCTATGGATTACTTTCTCTAGGGTTATCTCAAAAGTAAGGTATACGCAACACCTGTGCAAACAAGACAAGATTTAATAGACAGAATTGTGTAACACTGCAATGTTATTAGAAATAATGTGGGATTGCTCATTTAAGTGCAAAGAAACAACCTTCGTAGACTTAGAATGTGCGTGGAAGTGGGAGGAGCTCATATTAAACATTTATTAGAATAACGTTAGTTTTTGTTGTTGTTTAGGAATTAGTATTAGTCTAATGTTTTATAACTTGTGTTTTTTGAGGTTTTCTTAATGGTTTAATAATGTTATGTTCGTAATTTTGATTAAAAGGAAGTAAATCCTGGACATCGTATTAATAAGTTAGTCAGGTAGATTTGTACGCAGTGCATTAATAAAACTGTAAATATTATCCAAACGGCTTGTTTTATCGAATTCTAACAAGAGTACCTTTTCGTTAGATTAATGTGTGGGGAAGTCAATTTCGATGATTTCATACAGGGTGTGCCATCCCTGCAAATTTTTTGGATCACTAACCATTGCGAGTAGTCCGTCCCTGGCTTCAAGGCAGTACTGTAAATCTGTTTACCTTTCCAAAATAAACATACACGTACATTATAGCTTTGCCGTTAATTTGATAAAGATCAAATAACTAGTACAAAAAATAAAAATAAAAACCAAATTCAAAATTGATACTTTGGAGGCCTATAAATCGAAAACGAGGGCCTCCATAGAAAAAGTTTATATGTAATACTAACATTATTTTGGCTCAGATTATACGCTCCTGACTTTTTTCCCATTAGTCCCGGGACACCCTGTATAAATGGTAGATAACATTTATTAGATATGAGATTGCATTCAATACTAAGAGTTATTTGGAATTATATGATAATTGGTTCCGTTTCATTCAATCCGCATCTTTTAGCTGTCTGAATGTGTCTCATATTAGTAAACTATTAGTATATTATACACCAAGCGACTAAAGTGACCCATTCAATCCCGCGGCTGGTGTTTGATTCCTGAGGGAAGTAATCCACCTAAGAGATTAATGTCACTTTAGGCGAGAGGTGTATACGCTATTTTATGCAATTCCTGCAATTCTACATACATTTTTAATAAAAATAAATACTACTTAGGACGGACTTTTACGAAACTTGGCTGGGCATCGAGGAGCGACTTTTATAAAACTTGGCTGGCATCGAGTATGTACGTTTTTACTTGTACTTTAAATGCCCTAATAAACACAAGTACAAGTGGGTCGTAGGTAAAGTATAGTACGTAACTCGTGTTGTAACGCATTTAACACACGTTACGTAATATACTATTTTGTCCTTTATGGTTGGAATTTTTAAAAAAATTGATGTGATAAACCTGGATGCAAATTAAGCACAGAAAATTACTTTGTGAATGACTCCCGACTCTTCAAGGACAAAACCATGGTTGCTTCATTATTATCGATTGGTGATTCTTCTCCATACCAAATAGTTATTTTTGCATGCGATAATATTGAATCCTAAGCTGTTATCATAATCGGATAGGATTTATTAGGAATATGGCTAAGCGGATCAACGAAAAAATAATCTTACAAATCATCCGAATTTCAAACAAATTGAAAGCAAGTAATCAATTTAGGTCGAAAAACTAAAAATTAACGGATATAAACACAAAGCTCAACGAACTAAAATGAAGAAGAGCTTAAAAAATATTTTTGAGAATAATCTCATATACAGATGTTTACCTCAGATAATAGATAAAGTTTCCCAGCATTTCATGTGAAATTATCAATTCACTACTTCTTCATATACAGGTTGGCAAATTAGTTTTGACAGTCCGAAGTTTGGCAACGTCCGACGCGCCGTAGCAAAGACGTATGCAGATCACAAGAGCTCATTTCGCAAGCAGAATTCGTAAGCTACGTTTCGACAGTACAGTTCAGAGAAAAGTATGATTACCGGGGTTGTGCAATACTAACTTGTTTTGGCGACTCCAGAAAGTAAAGTTGATCATAAAAAGTTGAGTGAGCAGTGTCGTGAAATAATTATGAACGTTTTAGGTTTCATGACCGAATAGGCAAACAATGGCAAGTCAACGATTCCATTACCAACGGTAAGTTTTAATTATTGCAATAAAAATTTGGAACCAAAGTAATTATTTAACAAATTTACCCTCGATAGTAAATTTTTTAAATCGGTTCTCGTACATAAAATATTTATTTGTTAAACGATTTAAAAAAGTAGGGTGAAGCAAAGTATTTTATGCACTCATGTGTCAATTTTATGCACCGTTATATCATCATGACAAACAAATCGACGCCATTTTTAGTCCATTTAGAGCAACCTAAATGAAACATTTTGTGGGTCTTGCGTCAATTTTTCCATTCTTGCAAAAAAGCACCACTTCATGCTATTGTTGCATAAATGACTATTCTGTTTCTGTCTACAGGAGTATATAAAAGGGCACATGTTTATTTTAACTACTTCCTCATTCTATTTCTATAAAAATAGACAGGAGTAAAACTTTTGATACATGATATCGACTTATTTTATTGTCAGGTCATTGAATGAGTTTCTGCTGCTACGAAAGTTAGCCAAAGAAGGCTCTCCTGAATTAAAAAAGAAGCTCTGGCAGGAACTAATGCTGACACTGATGTGCCTACTAAATAACAAAGAACGTCCAGTATCCGTATGGATCAATTCGGAAAAACTGTGCTTAGAAGGTGCATGATAAATTATCACATATCCGTGAAAAAAGTACCCACGTTCAGAAATGTACACCAAACCTTTGCAGATAGTTATGGCTTCGCAGGAAGTCGCGAATCTCAGCGGAAACAAATACATTCTTTGGGTTTTCGTTGGACCAACATGAAAAACAACAGAATTTTGTTAATGGAACGTCACGAAATCAGACATTTACGCCTACTATTTTAATAAACGTAAAAAGTACAAAGATCAGAACAAACCTATCATTTATATGGATGAAACATAAATTCATTCATGTCACACGCACCTTAAAGGATGGAGCGACAAGAGTAACGAACAATTAAGAAAACCCGTTTCAAATGGTAATAGGCTCATCAATGTGCATGCAGGAAGTGAAAATGGTTTTGTACCTAATGCTGGTATTATGTATAACTACCAGAAGTGGGTACAAGAAAAACTTATTCCAAACCTACCAAAAAACGCTGTTGTGGTAATTGATAACGCCACACATCACAATGTTCTAAATGAAAAATTACCTACGACTGCTTGGACTAAACAACAATTAAAAAACTGGCTTTCTGAAAGAAACATATATTACATTGAACAAATGTTAAAACCGGATCTTTATAACGTTGCAAAAATGTACAAACCGCAATATAAAACTCATAAAATTGATGAATTGTTAATTCGACATGGATTGCAAGTTTTAAGGCTACCCCCTTATCACCCGGACTTAAATCCTATCGACAGTATTTTACAAAGGTTAAAGAATTCTGTAATGAATTTTTTGACACATTTTCTGCAAATGATTGGAAAGTTTGATGTGACCATGTTAAAAAGATTGAAGATGAATTATGAACAATGAACCACTTTTAGATACTGTTGTAGATAATATTATTATTAATTTGGCCGAAGACGGAGATAGCGAGAATGATGAAGTTGATATAGAAAGTGATTTTGAAGAATCATTTGTAGATGCACATTATTATTTTACTGTTGATGATCCCTGTAGATCTAAAACATATTTTCCATTATAGTGTTTGCTTCTAGGTGGTGTAACATATGTTCTCCCTCGGCTTGAGACTCTTCCTCAGGTTGTGGTATTCGACTCCAGTTAATGTATCCTTATAGCAATGACTGGGATGGGGTGAACAATCGATATTAAATTGGACGCCACCAGCTTTTTAAGCGATACTTAAATTAAACAAAATACTAAAAAGGTTAAAAGCTGGAAAAACTTATATTTACTTTAACTTAACAAACGAAATACTAAAAATATTTTAACGCGATGGTCCAAGTTAATATAAATTGCTGAAAATCAAATATCAAATGTTCAGCAAATTATATTTATTAATAACTCAATAGATAATTCACATTAACTGCATATCCAAAATACAAGACGAATACGAACGTCGTTATACAATAAGAATCTCCAATTCTAGATTTCCATGAATTGAATATAAGACAAAGGACTCATCTTTGGAGAGGTTCTGGAATTATTCAGCTCTCAGCTAGGTCCTAGTCGATGGAGATATGGTCTTCAATCCATCCCGGCCGGTTTTCTGTTGTCTTCAATAGGTGGTGTTTTCATAGGGCCTACCCAGGGTTGCAGATCAGCACATATGTGAAACCACAACAATGTAGGTACTAACTCATGAATTTTACTGATAGGAAGAGACTTTTCCAATGCACGATATCGTTTAAATACACGAAATTTGGAAGAGAAACAAGTTTTTTTAATTTCGAAACATTAGTAAGACGAAATTAAAATACCATAGTCCGATAGAAATCCGGCTTGTTACACCCCCTCTCCTCAGAGAAAAAAAGAAATTCGAAGAATTACTTTTTTTAAACGTAATCAGTCTACGAAGAAAAGTATCTAAAACATCAATATTGTGGTGATTAGCAAAAGAAGAAGATGTGCTTACATGTTCAAAAAAATAATGGGAACAAACGAGAAATGAAAATGGAAAGGTAAGAGCAATGAGAAGAAAAGAAAACATGCACAGAAAAGAGCAAAATGCAGTAAACTCAAAATGTATATAATAGGAGCGTATTCCTATTAGCGATAATAAACCATTGCAAATGATATGCAATTATAATCAAAACAAAATGCGGTAACCAATTATGAAAGGAGTTCATTCCTATTAGCAAAGCAAAAAAAAATTCAGAAATTAATCCATTGGTACCGTTCTGAGATCCTAAAATATCAAAAAAAAATTAATTAGAGGGGTAGCCTCTACCAAAATATGAGATGCTAACATCTCAACGATAAGACAAGAAAACAACTACATCCCTTATCTACAGAAAAATAATCACTAAGTGTGATATAGGGTGCTTAAAATCTCAGGTACACTAAACCAAAAGAAAAAATCTAAGACAACTGAAAAAAATATATTCATATTCATAGATCGAAGAGAACATAAAGCGCCTAGGGAAACATAGCGAGGTATTATAGGAAAAAAAATACAAGGTAAGGAACAGAAATCTACTAAGAAAATCTTATAACGTGACTAAAGATGTGTGTGTGTTTTTAAAATACATTACGTAACTATAAAGGAAAAATCAAAAGAGAAAAAAAAATAACAAGCCTTCGCATTTCCCCCCTTTCTTACAATCGGAAAGTTTGGAGAGAAGTAAATCACCAAGACAGAACCAAGTGCTAAGAATTTAGCGATAACACACACAAGTACTCAAAACCAAAATTGAAATATACATAGAAGAGAAAACATTATAAATCGGAAACACTTTCGCTGTGAAAGTAACGAAAATATGAACTGGAGTATTCCAAACCACATAGAAAGTTATCCAAAAAAAATAGTTTTGTCAACAACTCGAAAAGAAAACTAATATATGCCCAAAATACTATCAGTATGTATCAGTACACCAAAATAATCGATACATTGTCGTGCGACCAAAAGAACGTGTTATTATCGTATCAAAATACAGGGAAGATAAAAATAACTACAGCGTGTACTGAGAACAAAAACGCTACCAAGCAAAAGGATAATTTCTCAGTACACACACAACAAATAAAAGTACTGCTGCAAAATAATCTGAATACAAAATTTGCCTGAAGCAAGGAAGTCCAGAAAATATTTGAGCAATAGAGGGACAATAAAAATAAAGCGTATACTGAGAACAAAAACGCTACCAAGCAAAACAGAATTTCTCAGTACACACACAACAAAAAAGATAAGGGACTACTACAAAATTAACTGAATCCAAAATTTGCCTAAAGCAAGAGGATAATTTCTCAGTACACACACAACAAATAAAAGTACTGCTGCAAAATAATCTGAATACAAAATTTGCCTGAAGCAAGGAAGTCCAGTAAATATCTGAGCAATAGAGGGACAATAAAAATAAAGCGTATACTGAGAACAAAAACGCTACCAAGCAAAACAGAATTTCTCAGTACACACACAACAAAAAAGATAAGGGACTACTACAAAATTAACTGAATCCAAAATTTGCCTAAAGCAAGAAATTTCAGGAAATATTTGAGTATAAAGGTCGTTCCAAACTAAACTGATTTCTAAACGTGCATAAAGCAAGAAAATCTCAGAAAATTTGAAACATTCACGGAAGTTTGCTCTCTACAGAACAGAATTTTTGTCGTTACAAAAACCCAAAAACAAAAGCGATACGATAAACACAAATATAATACACAATTGTATTATGCACAACATAAGCGAAAGATACAAAATAATGTACTCAAGATACATCAAGAAACAAAGCAAAGGCATAAGAGAAAAATATATGTGCTTTTGCACATGGGTAACTATAACAAAAGGAGTACCATGACATATACGAAAGTAGAAAAGTAAATTCTACTATAAATAGACACAAAACGTATTTGTGACCTAACACAATTGTTGACAATAAAAAATACTCAAGATATATTTTGATATTAAATCAAAATTAAGATAATAAAATAGTCACGTCAAGAAAAACTAAACTAATCAGAAACACAAGTAGATCTGATTCGCAAATCGTAATAATGGCGAGATAAATTTGGATCAACAGGATCTTGATCAGAATACATCATCAGGAAGAGGTACGTAAACAAATTCAAAGGTAACTGCAAAGTAATTAAAGTAATAACTGTAAATTAAAAATATGAAATTTAACAATGTTACTTATGAGTGACCCTGTATACTGAATATTTCAAAAATATTACACGCTATTAGTTATATTTACTTTGAGTAAACCGGTTCAATGACGACAGAGCGCAGAATACACCCGAAGTTATTAACAGTGCACCGGAGGGGCCGAGCATACTGCAAAGTGAGGTAAGATATGCCATAAAACTAACGAAGAACAACAAAGCTCCCGAACCAGACGATATGTATGCAGAGACTATACACATGCTAAACGCAAATAACATGAAAAAATTAGTCAAGTTTTTCAACATCATATATGACACCGGGCAACTCCCTAAAGACTGGCTGAGATCCACGTTCATCACTCTTCCAAAGACGGCCAATGCAAAATTGTGTAAGGACTACCGACTGATAAGCCTCATGAGCCATTTTTTAAAACTCTTTTCACGCATCCTACATACTAGGCTATATAAAAAATGTGAAGCAGCCAGTGGGTCCAGTCAGTTTGGATTTAAGAGTGGGTTTGGCACGAGAGAAGCTATATTTAGTTTACAAACACTGGTTCAGAACTGCCTCGACCAGAGGAAGGATGTATTCATGGTGTTCATTGACTACGAGAAAGCATTCGACAATGTGAAACACGACCTGTTGATGAGATACTTACAGGAATTAGGACTAGACAATAAGGATATCAGAATAATAGCTAGCTTGTACTGGAACCAATCTGCCGAAGTAAGGTTTCGAAATTTTAGAACCACCGAAGACATTGTAATGAAGAAAGGGGTAAGGCAAGGATGTATTCTCTCACCTATGCTATTTAACCTGTACGTAGAAAGAGCGTTAGCCGAGGTAATGTCAATGTGTACAATTAGTATAAAAGTAAATGGCATCCCAATTAATAATATTAGATACGCAGACGACACAGTAATCTTAGCGGACAACGCAAACGACCTTCAAGCACTCCTGCATATGGTTCAAGAGAAAAGTGAGCACCTGGGCCTAAAAATTAACATAAAGAAAACCAAGTTTATGGTGGTTAGCAAAAATAACATCCCCGCCACCCCTTTATACATAAACGGCATTCTAATAGAGGAAGTCACTAAATTTAAATACCTGGGCTACCTCGTTACCAACAAATGGGATCCAGAAGTCGAGATCAGAAGCAGAATTGAACAAGCCCGATCAACTTTCCTTAAACTTAAAAAAATTCCTAACAAATAATGATCTCAGCTTTCAACTGAATACAGAATGGTTAAGTGCTATGTCTGGTCCGTCCTGTTGTATGGTGTCGAAGCCTGGACTCTTAAAGCAACTTCGATAAACAGATTGGAGGCATTTGAAATATGGACTCTTAGAAGAATGTTCAGGATCCCTTGGACAGATCTGGTGAGAAATGAAGAAGTCCTTAGAAGAGCCGGTCTGACCAGCCGTGAACTATTCGACGCCATTAAGAAGAGAAAGACTTCCTATCTGGGTCACATCCTGCGTGGTCCTCGTTACGAATTCCAACGTCTTATCCTCCAAGGAAAAATCGAAGGAAGAAGGGGAACAGGAAGAAAAAAACTTTCATGGCTCAGGAACATTCGACAATGGACAGGAATACACGACTTTATGTCTCTCCAAAATGCTGCTCTAAATAGAGAAATATGACAGGATGTAAATAGACGGTCGCCTACGCAGGAATCTGCTTGGCACTTTAAGAAGAAGAAGGTATACTAATTATTCCAAAAAGGAACGACTGATCTGCAATACTTTCAAAAACCAATTAACACCAGGAGTTTTTATGATAGCAGAATAAAATATCAAACGTTATGGAAGTTGTTAGCTACTACAACTTTTTTCAACACAGAAAGCAATTAGTAGACAAATTCCTTAATGTCCACTATTATCGCAAATATAATTATAAATTCCTGAAACACAAAAAACTGACCATCGTAAAACCTGTAATATCTTCCTGACGAAAATAACTAATATGGAAACTATATGAACTTGAAATTTTGAAGCAAATTTTATCATAACACAGCGTCTATAAAAATGTGAAATATAACTGGAATAAAATTTAAGTTAAAGTACTTAAAAAAACTAAGTTGATAATCGAAACTAAATAAACTTTTAATATAGATTTGCCACACCATCTCAGTAATCAGCAAAAACTGGGGCGCCACTTTGTAAAGGGTTTTACAGTTAACGTACCATTGCATACCAACACTAGAATGGGGTGAAATTAAATATCAAAGGCCTCTGCAAATTAATTAAATTATAAATCAATAGATAATCCACATTAACTGCATATCCAAAATACAAGACGAATACGAACGTCGTTATACAATAAAAATCTGCAATTCTTGATTTCCATGAATTGAATATAAGACAAAGGACTTATCTTTGGAGAGGTTCTGGAATTATTCAGCTCTCAGCTAGGTCCTAGTCGATGGAGATATGGTCTTCAATCCATCCCGTCCGAATTTCTGTTGTCTTCTATGGGTGGTGTTTTCATAGGACCTACCTAGGGCTGCAGAGCAGCAAGTATGTGAAACCACAACAATGTAGGTACTAACTCATGAATTTTACTGATAGGAAGAGACTTTTCCAATGCACGATGTCGTTTAAATACACGAAATTTGGAAGAGAAACAAGTTTTTTAATTTCGAAACATTAGCACGACGAAATTAAAATACCATAGTCCGATAGAAATAGTAACAGGCGATCGGCTTGTTACAGTGGTATGAATGAATACATTAAACGCAACAAATGTAAAAATGTAAATAGCTGTTATAAAATTGTAGATATTGGAGACGAATTCAACTAGTGTAATATAATATTTGTAGCACATCTGTACATAGTTCTAAATACACAATAATTGACGGCACCCAGAAACAAGATTTTTCTGTTTTGTCAGTCCTAACTCTGTAAAAAGTGTGAAGGAATGTTCTAATTCCATAGTAAATATTTGCAAAAAAACCCAAAAATTTACATATGAAAGTAGAAATATCTACCACAAAAATCTTTAATATTTTATTTATATTATTAGTATACTTATTAGACCATCTCTAAAGGCGATTTCCCCAATTTTTTTTTAATTCCATTTTCATTGTCGCATCAACCATGTCGGTTATTAGCGACAAAGATTATTTTACAAGATTTTGATTACATTAATTTCAGTAAGATATCGAACTAATACATTTATGTCACAGTTTTGTCCTAATACCGATTTCAACGTGTTTGGTATATTGTGTTTCACTCGGGCGTCCTTATATCTGGGACACTCAACCAGAATATGTTTTACTGTTATCTGCTTGGAACATGTAGTACACTGAGGCATTTCTGTCCTGGCAAGTAAATGTTGATGCGTCAGTTTAGTGTGCCCTATCCTTAGTCTTGTCAGTAGTACTTGGTTGGGCCGCCTGTTTGATATTGTATTCCAGGGTTTCACACTGGGTTTCACCTCGCGTAATTTTGCTTTCGAATCAAGCCACTGATTTTGCCACGCACTTATCGCTTTTTCTTTCACGGTATGCTTCAAATCACTGATGGTCGTCGCGTTTACAACTACCGCACTATCACTTTCTGCTGCTTGTTTTGCCAGTTGGTCTGCTTCTTCATTACCCTGGATTCCTATGTGGGAGGGGATCCACATAAACTTTACATTTATTTGGGATTTTTGTAGTTGGAAGAGTTCCTTCTTTATTTCCATAGCAATGGGATGACTACTATAAACTTGCTGGATGGATTTTAATGAACTGAGGGAATCTGTGATTATGAGGATGTTGGAAGAATTCGCATTTCGGGACAGTTTAAGGGCTTGTAGCAATGCATATATTTCTCCAGTGAAGACTGTACTGCAGGTAGGTAATTTAAAAGATAAGTTCTGATTTGCCGTAACAACCGCGACTCCGACGCCAACTGTAGTTTTCGAGGCATCCGTATATATTTTGAAATGGTCATTATATTCAATGAGTTTTGTTTGGAAGATGTTTTTTATCAGCAAACTGGGTAGTTCATATTTTTTAAAAGAGGTAAGAGTGGTGTCAATTATTGGTTTGGAATTTTGCCAAGGAGGATATGTTTCTTCAAACTTGAATATAGGAACATGTTTGATTTGAAGATCTGCTTTGTATTGTCTAAAGCGATTACAGAAAGTTGGACTCGGTTGTTGTTGTGCGAAATTGTCAATTTCATCTGTATGAATTTCTGGGTACATTGGATGCTCAGTGTTATCTAATATAGAGGTAGCATATGACAATGTCAATATTTTTCTTCTCGTAGATAAAGATGGTTCCCCTAATTCTGAATAAAGGCTTTCCACCGGTGATGTACGATATGCACCAGATATTATTCGTAAGGCATTATTGTGAACTGTATCAAGTTTCTTTAAAATATAGCTTTTGGTGGATGCATAGACAATAGATCCATAATCGAGTTTGGAACGTACAAGATTTTTATATATAATATGTAGTGTTTTTTGATCTGATCCCCAGTTACGGTTAGCAAGTATTCTTAGAAGATTAATACCTTTCTGACAAGAAAATATCAACTTTTTTATATGATCATTCCAGCTCAGTTTCTGGTCAAATATCATACCTAAAAAGGTCGTGGAAGTTACATGTTGCAGTTTTTCTTCATATAGTGTAAGCGGGGGTGTCTTTTCACAATGTTTTTTCGAAAATAATAAACATTTGGTTTTGGATGCAGAGAAGTTGAAGCCCGACTGTTTTGACCATTGCTGCAGTTTATTAAGTTGTCTCTGTAGTATATGTTGCATTGTATCGATGTTTTTACTTTTCATGTATACCACTAAGTCATCGGCATATAGCCTTATTTTAATTGGTTTAAGTACATTTTCAGTAATGTTATTAATAGCGATTAGAAACAATGTGGGACTAATAACAGAGCCTTGGGGAGTACCATTTTCTTGACATTGTTTGGTCGATAGATTACCATTTACTCTTACTCTAAAAGTCCTATAGCTTAGAAAATTTTTAATGAATGCCAACATATGTCCATCTATACTCCATTGCTTTAACAATTTCAGTATATTTATTCTACATGCAGTATCGAATGCTTTGTTGATATCAATAAATATGGCTAAGCATTTCTGTTTATTTGCGAAGGCTTCGTGTATGTCACTTTCTAGATCAATAATATTGTCAATAGTACTTCTCTTCTTCCTAAATCCACTTTGTTCTGGTTTAATTAGTTTGCGACTTTCAAGTTCCCACCTAAGACGATTATTAATAATTTTTTCTAAGAGCTTACACATCGTGCTAGTCAGTGCAATAGGTCTGTATGATTCTATACTTGTTGCTTTCTTAGCAGTTTCTAGAATTGGTATGATTGTTGCTTCAGTCCACTGAATTGGAAAAGTTTGTTGTATCCAAATGGTGTTGTAAATATTTAAGAGTACTTCTCTGCCGCTCTCCGATAGATATAGCAAGAATGAAATCGGTATATTATCAGGACCTGGACTCGAGTTTTTAAAGTCTTTTATCGCTTCATCTAGTTCTGATAGTGTGAGTGGTTGGTTGAGGTGCGATGTATTGTTTTCATTATTGATTGGGATTTCTTCGATTGAGACTCTATTTTTTAGAAAATCTTCCTTTAATTTGGCATCGCTCGAGTTCTCTTGGAATGCTTCCGCCAATGCTTCAGCTATATCTTTTGATTTTGTTATTAAGATTTCGTCTTGTTTTATACCAGTGATTTTATTGTATGATTTATTGCCGGATATGGTATTCACTTTTTTCCATACAGATGTTAAGCTAGTAGAGCTGCTTATATTTTGCACATATTTCATCCATGAATCTTTTTTACTTTCTCTAAAAATATACCTAGTTTTGGCCCTTAGTGCTTTGAATCGTAATTGATTATCAATCGTGTTATGCTTTTTATAGATATGAAATGCATGTTTACTTTCTTTAAGTGCCTCTTCACATTCTTTATTCCACCATGGTACAGCCGTACGGTGTGTTACGTTTTTAGTTAGCCCTATTGTTATGTCTGCAGCTGTTATCAATATTTCATTGAAATTGTTTATTGTTTCATTTATGTCCTCACTTATTGAAAATTTTGATAAAGATGCGTCAGTTAAAATGGTATATTGTTCCCAGTCTGCTTCATGTAGCTTTTGTATACGCGTTGAATCGTCAGCACTTCTACGTTTATCTACTACAAGGATTGGGAAATGATCACTGTCATATGAAAACGGTAAGACTTCCCATGTTAGGTGCTGATGTAATGAAGGATTACACAAAGTTAAATATATAGCCGAAGAAGTTCCATTATAGGTATTAAATCTAGTTTTACTTCCATCATTAAGAATGTTTAAGTTTAAGTCTGTCATAACCTCTTCAATTATGTTTCCTCGAGTATCTTGTTTCTCACACCCCCACATGAAGTTGTGTCCGTTGAAGTCGCCCATGATAATTTTAGGATTAGGAACCTGGGAGATTAGATCAGTTAGCTCCATCTTACTTAGGTTTCGGTCAGATAGAATATATATGGTACATATATTTATTTTTGTAGGAAAATAAACGCATACAGCTATTGCTTCAATATTGCTATCTAAATCAATTTGACTTGAATGAAGGTTTTTATTTACATATGTTGCAACTCCCCCCCAACTTTTTATACCAATTCTGTTCTTGTAATATACATTAAAATTTTTTAGTTTGTGTGTATTCTGATTATTAAAGTGTGTTTCTTGTAAGCAGATAACGTTCGGGTTGTATTTAGATATAATAGTTTTTAACATTTCCAGATGGAGGTAATATCTATTTAGATTCCACTGTAGAATACTCATTGTTTTACTTTAAATTTATTGAAGTAGAGTTTATGTCGTTGCTGTCTGATGAGTCACTGATTGGCTCTTGTTCCATGGGTCCTTCAGCAATATATCTTTCAAGTCTCTTCCTAATTTTTGTAAAGCGCGTCTTCGTTGTTTTGCTCTGTAGTGATGGGTAAATTTTTTTAATAGTATCTACTAAGTCTTCAAATTCCGACGTGTATGTTCTAATCACGCTTATTGGATCTGGGTTTCCTTTCATATTTGACCGTAAGTCGGTCAATTGTTCGAAGGTAAGAGCATAGTTTTTAGGATCTTTTTCCATTAGCTGTTTTACAGGTTGCATTTGTTCGGATGTAAATTCATCACTTTTATATTTTTTCAGTGTATCAGGTATTTTGAATGCCGAGTCTGATTCTGCTATGGGACTAGTAGTTTCGGATAAAGGTCGTTTATTACAGTTTTCTGTATAATCCATTCGTTTTTCTAAGTCATCTTCAGTTGATCTTATGGGGTTTTTTAACAAAGATAGGGAGATGTTAGCAGTTTTACTTGTGAATTCTGTTGGGTTTACTTGGGATGGGTTTACTTGTGGATTTTTCTCTCCATCAAATATATTTTGGGAATTATTGATTTCCGGAAGATTTTGTAACGAAGTGTTTTGTTCAGCGTTTGGGCATTTTGATGCAATGTGACCAGTTTGTTTACATTTGTGACAATTCTGATTATCAAATGTGAGGAAGATCCGATAGGAAGTGTTGTCATCTTGGATGATAATACTATCTGGAATATTTAAGTTGTTGGAGGGGGTTACATATACTTGGCGTCGGAAACTGAGGATGTGGTTGTATTCTGGTTTTGTCGTTCCAACTCTTAGGGGCATTATTGGGGATATGTTGTTTATGCCTAGACTCCGCAATTCTGATAGTAGTACATCATTAGGAATAGAGGGACAGACATTTGATAGTACCAGCCGTTCAGAAGGTGTTTGTAATCTACGGGTTTTAATAGAATTTCCATTGATAGAGAATTCTCCTCCCTGTTCACTGAAGAATACGTCTACTGCTTGTTTGGATGATAGGTATATGCATATTCTGTTGTTTGACATTCGAGAGGCGTAAAGGATATTTCGAGGGCCTACAATGTCTCCGATTTGATATAAATAATCTTCAAGCTTAGGACCATTTAATGAGGTAAAAATAATAGCTTGATCTTTGGAAGGGAGTGTAGGTTGAGATGGTTTTGATAAGGCAGTTGAATAAGACATTGTGGTAGCTTGAGATTGGTTCATTTTTCTATTTAGTAAGTGTTCTGAATCCGGTCCTGTCTTTCGAGGTAAGGTGCGTAAGGAACTGGTTCCCTTATCGCTCGCCTCGTTTGTGATTTATATGTTTTGATTTGTTTTCAGACAATATTTTATCAGTTGATTATTATTTACTGGTAAACTTTTTACTTACAGTTATTTGCGTGAAGCACTTTGTATTAATGTAAATGATGTAATTCACAGTCTTGAAATTATTATTCACTTTTTCCACTAAATTTGTTATTTATTCGGGACCGATCACACAAAGGTGTTTAAACCATAGTTGCCAGGTCCGAACTCCGATTTCCCCAATTTGTTTCTCAAATTTTATGTATAAACCAGAGTTTTTACATTATTATCCACTACATATTATTAAGAATAACAATTGTAGAAAGCTTAACAGGTAGGTATGTCATTAACTATTACTACTAACAGATAGGAAAAATTGTTGGCCATTGTTAAATTTAGAAAGTCGTTTAACAATTCTCATCATATTGTATGCTTTATCTACAAAATCTACCTGACTTCCAATTTATATAGAAATAAACCTCAATGACGAATATTATGAAGGGATCACTTAAAAGACATTATTCTGAAGTAGAGGTAAAAGTTTATGTCTCTTGGAATCTATTTATTATTCATTATTTACATCACATAAAATAATAAAAGGTAATTATGGAATTCCCCGTATGGTTTTTGAAGCAATAAATAATTATGTCTGTACAAAACAACCACAATTTTCGTAGAACAATCTAATGGTTTTCATTTCCATTTTCTTTTAATTAATAATGACATTAATGTTATTTTGTTTTCTAAACTCGATTTTATATAGCATTATACATGTGCCACAATGTATTATTTTTAAATACAAATTCAAAATATTGTGTTACCTTCCCACGTATTAGTTGCCTCACAACCTTTAAAACTTTGCATGCGGAATGTACGTCGCCTGCTCTTCCCAGTAACTGCGTTTACAACATTGTCAAGTTTTATGGCTTTCTCGCGCATCGTCAATTGCCAAAATTAATTTGCCAGCCTGTACTATCGTATTCACTATGAAATGATTTCTATAGAGGTAATCGTAGCTTTTGATATACCTTGTATAATAAATCAATGAGATAAATCGAAGAATGTAGAAATAGTCATTGCAACAAATAAATGATATACCAAGTAGATAGAAATAATTCTATAGAAGTAAGAAGATTTTCCAGGAAAGAAGCATGTCATTATCTTTTTAATTTTAACTTTTTATAGCAATGAAAGAATTGTTAATGCCGTATAAAAATGTCACCCTGTTTATAAGTCAAATGTTGTATTCAAAGAGTACAATCTTTGATGGCTTATATATTTGATTAGTAAGTTCAGACTAATCTGCACTATACTTCTAACAATTTAGTTAAATATAAAGCAGACTATCTTTCATATGTTATTAATGCTCACCTCTGAGTAAGTGAAAGTAATTTTCTCTATAACTACATCTAACTGATAAAAAATTGCAACACTATCCACAGATAAAACAAAATACTATATTTGAATAATAATATTATTAGGATTGTGAAAACACAATGATTTGAGTGCTTAGTTGGACTTGATTAAATGCTGCAATTTTTGAGCTGACTAATGAAATCAACGCCTTACGACTATTGGACTTGGACCAGCAATAAAACTAACTACATATCCCATTGAAGTCGCTTCAAAAATATGATAACTAGATTAATTGAAAATTGAAATGCCCCACCCATTAATGTTGAAAACGTTATAAATCTAAAAATTGTTTTAAATGATTCACGCAACTAAAAAACTAAATTATATATGAGATTTTATTTTTGCAGATATATTGAATTAAATTCGAAGTGGTCACTTTCTGGATCAAACTAATATTTAAAAATTCAAGTTACAGCTCACTATCTAGTCAAGTTAGTATCTATACACATTATTAATAATTTGTGTTCATACTATCTAATAAAGAGGATTGTTAAGGCAAATAATATGTCTCGAGACGTATATTTCGTCTTGTCTTATTAAATAGAATTACTTTGGATGACCATAACTATGAGGAATTAATGAGCAGGAAACAATGTATCAGGTGAGTAGAAGACAGGACAATAACTTTTTATGAAATCATTTAATTAATTGATAGAATTATTGCGTCATCCGCCTCACAGTATTGACTTGGTATACATGACTTCTCACTATTCTCACTGATCAAAGATAAACTGCATGGATACCGATTTTCATCAATTGAAGAAGGAGTTGAGGCCTTCAGAAAGCAGACAGCTGTTATCTTCTGGATAAAGTGCTTTGAAGGGTGGCTTAATCGCATATACGTGTATGTATGGAACTTGAAGATGAATATTTTGAAAAGCAATAGGAATATTTTGAATAAATTTTATTTGTATGTTATTTTTATTCCTAACAGGAACATAAATAGCAACCCTCGTATACACTAATGGGTTAGCGCTTTCATCGTGTTCTTAGCAATGGAAAAAAATAGGGCACGTTGTTCTCTTTTCTCCATTAATTTCCCATATACTTTAACATATTGTTTAATATTTACAATTCAACCAGACATTGATAAATTGATATTATATTGAATAGCAGGTCGTTTAAAGTGAGTCTGTGTTACGTAGCTTTTGTATTTTATACAGTGAGTGCAATGAATCATTTTGTTAATTTAATATTCATCGAATTCATGTTTTCATATAATGGCGTTATTTGTTGCGACTTCTGTTCCGTATAATATATTTTTGTAGCGACTGAATGATATATCTATGTTCAAAAAGCTTCAAAGCTTAACTTCCTTACTTTTCTAACATAAATTAAATTACTTACATTGATGCAGTTGTACTGAGGAAGAAATATTTAAAAACATTGAATCATTTTAGGTTTCATGGCATTTCTGTGGAGATGATGACGACGCAATTCATGATTTTTGATTAACAATTTTAACATTTTTGAAGAAGCGTAGCAATTGTTTCAGTGGAACTATTATAAAGAAAGCAATTATACATTTTCAATAGTACACCTTCAAGTAACTACTGATTATCTTTATTGATACCTAATCGCTAGTTTATAGAATTTTCTTTGCAGCTGACGCTAATATTCTATTCTAATATTTTTTATGTGAAAATAATTATTAATCGCAAATTAATCTTTTTACATGACTTAACCGTACTTATTTTTCACATTTCCAAAAAACTGCTGCTGAAACAACAACTAGAATAATATAATAAATTAAAAAGTCAAATGCTTCAACTTATTTATCAACTACTCCAATGCAATTATTTCAAAAGGGAACAGAAAATCTAACTTCTAGCAACGAAGTACATACGGGATAGTCAATATATGAACTGTTATATCCAACTAGAAAACTAGAAGTTGTCAATATCCCAAGTAGCACAAACGGTTGAATTCAGTATTACAAGGATTCTTCGAAACTATAGAATGAAACTGCAAATAAAACCAATTGGTTTTAAATGAAGTCTTAAGGTTGTCATAAAGCCGCCTTCAGCATGAAAGGGCCCACTCTGGAAGGGGTCTTTACAACCAAAAATAAAAACCCTCATAAATTACTATTACCTTAAGTAACGGGTTTTAAGGCTTCCGTCAAGATACTTTTAAAACCACTTTAAATACTTTTTAAAACCATGCGCGTTCAAACTAGTCTTAAAAGTGACAGTTCAATATATATGCTTAAATACAATCGTCTTTATTGCTGACAAACTTCAAATGGAAAATGTATTTTTAAAACTATCTACTCATAAGCAATTACAAGAGGTACACACAAAAACGCTATACATGTTCAAGGATTTATGTATCATGGTTTCTATATAAAATAATGAAAACGAGTATTAGTAAGTTTATTACCCACTGATTCAGTCATGTTAAGATGGAAAAATACTTGCGCACCTCACTTTATCTATAAATGTTAATGAAATAGTCTTAAAAAACTCGACCACCTTCAAATTTCTGAAGATTTATAATTTAAAAAATTTAAATATCGAAGAATTTTACAAATTATATTATATATTATTTTAGTAAAATATATCGAAATTACCCACTTAATTAATTGATTTGTCTTTTTACGGAGGCCTTAATATTTCTATTGGTCATGGCTTCCACTGTTAAGGAGAAAATAAAATGGCCGGAAATTAAATAAAACTATTTAGTCGTTCATAAAGCAACGATAAGATCAAATGGTTTTAATGTATATGCATTTTATACCGTATCAACAGCACATATTAAGTACCAAGGCAAAGGGCGATTTGATTAAAACTGTTTAACGTTAATATGGTTTATGATAAATGTCAGTCGGCTTTAATATAATAAACTCTTGGTACACCTCTATTTGGACATTAAACAAAATGGCGTGGCTTATTTGAGACACACAAGGAGAGGGGATGCTTTTAGTTTTATTGTTGACAACACGAAGTGCAGTTAATCAAAACAAAATGATTCCATCTACACTGTTGAGTTTTAATATAGCTTTATCACGGCATTTGAGAAAGTGAGATTAAAGAGATTGTTTTAACGTGTTTTATTTACTAATAAAACAATCTGAAAGTAAATCAGATTTAAAAGCATATTTTAATAGTTACATGAGGAGCATATTCAAAAGCCATTTTAAAACAATATATCGTTATAGTGTAGAGCGTAATAAAGCCAATCAATATGCAAGTCGTTAATGAAACTACCTAGTTCTAACGTTGCTACAAACCAAGCCATTTTAAAACCACAATAAGGCAAATACTATTTTAAGACTAAGTAATCTTATTATATATTCTTAATAGACAAATCAAAACCGGTATTAAATGCTAAACAGTTTTGAAGAGCCGGTGGTATATTTACAAGGTAACCTTAAAACCACATATTTTTATTTGCCATAATAAAACTGTTTTAAAACTCAATCAAATCCACAATGTTTTTATTGTGATACTTGAGATATTGAGTGTTATATCCATCTAGAAATAGTATTTTATGAAATGTGCATCTGTCTAAAAAATTGACAGTACCTAATTTCTTAAGAAACAAAAAATATCAAAAATTGAAATCGTGAGAATGGAATATACGCCATATAATATGTCTCCTATTTTGTGCATATAATATGTGCAGTCAGAGTGAAAATAATATAACTGTTTTGAATGACACTCACTGTTTCTAGATAATTCCACAATTTATTGAAACATTTTTTTGAAATTCTAAGAAATTTGACAGTTGTTTAGATATTAAATATCATCGTCAGAATGACAGAAGCTACATTTCATTTGATGCCTACCTCATGTTTAATAATTATTTTCGGCCAGAAGTCACCTTGTGATTGACTTAATATATAATAATAGAGAAAAGAAGAAGATATGATTTTATAAAGCTTAGCTATTATTAGCCCTATGGGGATATCCTGGATATCTTTTTCCCAATTAATTCCAGTTTAACTATGTAATGATATTGAAAATCAGGAAAACTATATCTGCTCATATTGACAATCATCATTTAAGAAGACAGTTTAAAAGTGGAGAACTTCCTAGATTTATCTGTTCATTGACAACTTGATATTGTGGGTTTCTTAAGTGTCTTCAAATTTCTAATTCTTAAAGGAAATCCAGCCCTTGTTCCTTATCACAAATATGTAGTACTTCTAGTTCTGTGTTAGGTGTCAATGAATGTTTGGTGTCAAGTAGATGTTTTGCGTAGTGGGACTCATCTGATTGTTTTAATCTGTATGCTCGTTAGTGCTCACTCTATCTGATTTCAAAATTTCTAAGGTTTTCACCCAAATCTGGACATTTAAGTTTGTATGTACCAGACTTCTTCAATGGGGAAATTTTTGTTTTTACATTTAACAATTTTGTGCTCACAGTACTTTCTGTTTTAAAAGAAATTGTTATATTTGTAGCTAAAGATATTGTGTTTGAAATATTATTAGAAATATTACCTGCATATGTGATGGTTTTATAATTTTTCATTTCGTTAGTTTGCTCAGGAAATATTAAAAAATAATATAGTTCCAGATATGAAAGTTGGGATTTATTGGAATGTAGTTTGCATACATATTAGAAAATGTATAATTGCCAAACTTGCCAAGATGCATTTAAATTTTGCTAATAACGTCGTTTCTGTGAAAATGAACGTCAACATGCTTTGGTAGCGTTATCAAATAGTGAAGAAAGAATAGAGATTGTTTTGATTGTGGAGACAACTATGAAGCGCATAGTGAAACGTCAGGAACTCTCAATTATAGACATAGGCTTTTAGATATTGGGCAAATCAATTTAAAGAGTGGAGTATTGAGAATAATGTGAGTGGGGAAACAACACTAGAGTGGCGAATATTTTTAAAGAAAATAAAAATCATCCATACAAATCACATTTCGTATACTTACACGTTACAAATAAGGGTTTACGAAAGTCGATTTCAGTTTTGCTCTCTCAAACAAGTGGAAATGTTTCATTACAAAATTGTCGGTGGGGGTCTCACATTAATCCATTATTTATAATAGAAGGTTTTAATCAATATTTGTATGACACGAACGGGTAGTTGACATTAAGCAAAATTGATTAACCCAAATAGCACTATATTAATATTAATCTTAATTTCCCAAGATTGTATACTAGGCCAATGCTTACCGTGAAGATATCTGTAGACCGAAAACGTTTAATTGATTTTTATTGTCAAAGTATATTTCGAGAAATACTTCAAAAATATGAACAGAGACTGATAATTAGAATTTTTATTTTGAGTTTAATAAAAAACTATAAACGTCTTCCAAATGGACCCAAAATATCATTATCCCAATAAAAATGAAAGACTTTTTAGTTCGGGTCTGAAAATGACACGATTTCTGCATGAATTGTGGTTAGTTTCTGCACTAGTGGGTCTTCTAGAGCTTCTTTCAAGTAATTATTGTGATTATGGAGGGCATTATTTCCAATTCTTCAACCATAGTAATCGTGAATCAACATTCCTTTCACCGGAATGCAATGGGAATTTTATGTGCAGGTGCACTAGATGCAAGTATAAAAAAAATGTTATATTGACAATCAAATCTTAAACCTATACTAAAAAGTGACTATACCAAAACGTTCCACTTTCTAGAGTATTCTCATCGGTCATAATATTTGTTCGATACACTTCTTCAAAAATGTTATTATAGGAAATGAAACCAATTCGAATCTACACAAAATAGTTATGATTTTCTAATAGTTGCTAGGCTAATTGATACTACGAATATCGTTCGTACTTTTTGAACATGTGAATGTTGAAAAGAAATAATGATGGCCTGCTAAAAAAGCATACCTGTCTCACCTTCAGGGCCTTCGTCTTCGTGAGCCTCAGTCATTTCTGCTATTTCATTAAGCCGTTGAACGTCGGCAGCGAAGTTCTCTTGATTGATTTCTTCTTCTCTCAACGTACTGAGTACTGCTTGATGGAATTCTAGAAGATCATCGCCTGAAGATTACCAATTATAATAAATAATGAGAATTCGTTATTGTCTCAGAATACAACAAACCTATTAATCTTTGTACGAAATGCGAAGGGACCAAGCCTCTCCTGCCATCTAGAAGTTCAGCATCTAGGTAACCTCCAGGCCCAACGGGATCACCCCAAACTAGGAGATAGTCACCAGCTTGTATGCTCAGCTCTTCTTCTGCATCCGTCTCGGCGTCATAAGAAAACCTGAGATGATATTACATTAGGCTTATTACAGAATTTTTAAATAATTTAATAAAAACTGAAATTTACAGGTTTACTCCATTCAAGTTAGAATCTAAAATTGTTTTATGACCACATTTCAACCGTTTATTAGAACGCATATTTTTTATTAGTCTGACTGTACTTGTATTCATCAAACTTTTGGGTGTTATTCTAGTCTATTATTATGTCTAGCGATAATTTAGGCTTGTAATGCAATTAAATATTTGTGCCGAAGCTCTTCAACTGAGTTCTTGTGCTCTTAGCCTATTTTATGCAAGCAGTAGGACTGCATCTAGTGAGAAAACCAGTGGCCATTTTCTAGATCAAGTTCACTAAGCTGTAGAAGCTGTTAATTTTTTTTTCAAACTGTAATATTCAATATTTTCAAATATGTTGATGATCCAGAGAAAAGTTCGGGGTTTCATGATCCTTTCTTAACAAGTGTTTGTTTGGTCAATGAGAAGAACCAAGAACGTTTATTGCGAGAGTGACCAAAATGATGCAGTGAGAAAAACCAAAACATGTGTGTGTGTGTGTGTGCGTAATCGTGAACTGTTAGGTACTTTAAACTAAGAACACCCATGGATAATGACTAAATTATATATGAACACTTTATTTCACAAAGGAAATTAACTTTATGTGTATGCACAAAACGTATATAAAAAATGCGAGGATGATTTCATACGTAACATGATGTTTGCTGTAATTCTGATGTCTGTTCATGTATATAGTGGTCTGTGAGCCGGCGTTTGTTGTACTTTTAAGGCCATATTCCTGTTTCGAGTTTCGCAATTTTAAAACCAATTTTTTCATCCACAACAGAAATGATAACGTCTATAGATATATTTTTGAAACAATCTCCTCATATAACCTACAACTATATTGACAACTTTCGATTTACGCCTACTAAAAATGAGGGTAGCCACCTGATTTGAAGTCAAATTTTCTTTTTCGATTTTATTGTATGAATCCTTGAACAATCAATAAGTTTCCGTTCCGTTGGGCAGAGTTCCTTGAAACCATTGTCAATGACGTTTTGTTATATATGGTTTCATCTGTTTATATGGTTTCATCTGCCATTTGCAAATTATGTGTGTAGTATTATCACTGTTAGTCTATTGTGATGAGCATTGATCCTGTTGCTGTGTTAGTTACGAATTATAGCGTCGAGAAAGTTGATGTAAGTACGTATCTGTAGTGTGCAGCAATTATGATAGCGGTAGAAAAATATTGGTCTGCTTTCGTGAAGACCTAGATTAGGACAAAGCAGAATCACTATAGCTAGAGATAGCTAGATAGCTTTGTAGTCTCTTGTACTTTGAGAAATCGATCAGTCACGGCTGTTTACAATGATTGTACATAGATACCCAAAGGAGGTTCTACAACACCATATTTGACCGTTAACTATATTACTTGGCGTCTAGCTATGAAAGTACAGCATCTTAATATTACTGAGGAAATAAAAACCGTATCGTTCATACCGTTCAAAGTCATACTAAAAAGCGTCTATTATAGTATGTACAAAAAGTACGAGGAGTAATAAACCCTAATTAAGTATGCAAAACCTTTACAGGGAGCACCATGAAATTTTTGATAAATCTCTTACTTTAAATTACATTTCTTCCGTAAATCTAAAAACCAAGTAGATCGACCCCGTATTTGTTTCAGTTGTAGCAAAGTTTAGGGTTTATTCATTGTTAAAGGATTAGCAGATAAGCAATAACGCAATGCAGTGGTGTGTATTTTGGGAAAAAAATACGTTTTAAATTATAATATAATGAAAAATGAAAAGAAATAATTATTGGAATACATTTATTACTTACATTTTATTCTATATCCGACTCGGAAGAGGAAGAATCGTTGTTGACATTAATAATAATAGGGTCGATTAAATCATCACAAATATTGTCAATTTTCCACATATTTGCCTCTACTTTGATAACATGCTCGATACAGTTTGTCCAATTTTCCTTACTCACATGACTTACAGCACTCTCAAACAATTTCACAACATCGTTTATTTTAAAAGTAGTATTTTTTTTTCCATTTTCCCCCTTTACCTGAGCCCATATTAATTCTATGGGATTGAGTTCACAATGATAAGGGGGAAGTCGAAGAACTGATATACCACGAGAAGAAGCCATTTCTTCTACAATGTAGGTTTTGTATTTATTTTTGTTCATTTTTGCAATTCTGTAAAGTTCTTTCCTTAGTGGATCTTTTGGAAACTTAATATTTTTCGAAATAAGCCACTCCAAAAGCTCTGCTTTACGCCAACGACTTGTGGGCAATGCTTCTCGTAACCGTGAATGGTAACTTGCGTTGTTCATAACAATAACAGCCCCTTTTGGAATCAGATCCAACATTTGAACAAACCATTCTTTGAAGACATCCCCATTCATATCTTCGTGATAGTCCCCCGTGCGTTTTGAAATAAAAGTTAATAATCCACCATCAACAAAACCTTCAGAACTTCCAACATGGACAATGATAAGTCTTTTTCCTTTTCCAGATGGTGGCTGCAAACCTAACGACAAACCTTCCACGAATGCCTGCCTTCCGCTTTTAAAGTTTTCATCTTGCCAAGATTTGGAAACTGTATATCCAGCATTTATCCATGTTTCGTCTAAGTAGAAGATTTTCAAATTTTGTTCTCTGGCATGTCGAATGCTTCTTAAATAGTCTCTTCTCCTAAAAACTATTTCCGGTTTATCTATCAAGAGAGATTTTCTATTATGTTTTGTATATCTGAAACCCACATCTTTCAAAAGTTTGCATAATGTCATTCTGGAGAATTTTGGATAGTCCGTATCTTCTTGCACTGATGTCATAATTTTGTCAAGTGTTGGAATTTCCTTTCGTAAGTGAAATCCATGGACTTTACGCCTTAGTCTTTGTTTCAATGACTCATCGATCTCAATTGGTTTTCGGCCTGAAGGAGTTTTAGGGGGTTGAAGAGTTCCATTCTTGCTTTCTTTTAGTAATCTATAAATTGTTGATTTAGCAACACACAACATAGCAGCCGTTAATTCCACAATATCATCAACACTTGCACTTGGATCCTTGTTTTTCAATGATATATAACAATTCAATTTCAGAGTTTTTTTATTTAAAGATAATGGACCTGTTTTTGGTCGTTTAGATGGTCCTTGGCTTATCGACATTGTTTGGTACTTGCACAATTAACATTCAACAAATGTTTTAAATATATTCCAACTGTTTACAATATTATGACAACCATACAACTTTACTCAAAGAACGAATACTAAGTACTGATTTAATGTACCTACTTTCTTTTAAAATAATATTCCCGATAATGTTTCTAAGAAAACTGGGTTGTTTGGAAAATCCCTCTCAATAATCGAATAATCTGTAAATAGGTGTAATCGTATTAAGCCGATTACAGTAGGCCACTTGCCATTTAAAATTTCTGAGAAAAATTCCCCAAACACTACATATAGGAGTAATACAAATAAAAAATATTATGAATAAACGGGCATATCCGAACTCTGCTACAAAATAAAATTTTACCTGACTTGTATCAATTTGAGGATTACTGAAATGTTCGAACTGTGCCGCAACCATTTAGTTTAATCCTATTAGAGTCATTAGGGTTTATAATAGATAAAATCGGAGGCCCATAGAATTATGTATATTTCTGAAAGGTTTCAAAGATTTCTTGAATTAAATATTTTGAAGAAATCTTTATTGTTTTGATCGATATTTAGGGGATGAGGGGAAGGATGTTGATGCACTTACACTATTGCCTAAAAATCAGGAAGAAGTATTTAATAGTGTTCGTGAATTACAATTACGAACGAACCGAGAAGAGGAATTTCTATTAACAGCAGACCAGGTATTTAAAATTATTGTGTTCTACTGTTTTTCCAACCTTAATTTTTTATGTAATTCGGATTGTATTTTGATGGATGGGACTTTTAAAAACTGTTCAACTTTTTTTTACCAAATGTTTACAATTCATGGTTTTAAAAACGGCTATTACGTACCTCTTGTTTTTTGTTTGCTGCCGGACAAATCAAGTCAAACATATTCATATTTGTTTTTAATTTTAAGACAAAAATGTAAAGAAGTAGGCTTAAATTTTCAACCTAAAGAAGTCGTAGTAGATTTTGAACTAAGCATTCATAACGCTATATATGAATGTTTTGGCAGAGATCAAATTCTTTTTGGTTGTAAATTTCATCTCTGTCAAGCTTGGTTTCGTAAGATTCAGGAGTTTCATTTGGTACAAGAGTACAGACAGAAAGGTTCTGTAATTGGCGAATACTTAAAAGTACATTTCGGTATTATGTATCTTAGTCCTGAGGAAGTTGTAGAATTTTTTTATAATGAACTACATTTTTTGCTTCCGATTGACCTCTACCTCTATCACTTTTTTTTATTAAAATTAGTACATCCCGTTACCTCTGACCTAAATCGTATATTCTTTAGCATAGCTGCAACTCATTCGTTCAATACAAAATGTACGTTACGCTATACCCTCTTAAAATATATTTTGGTACGTCTATGAAATCTACTTAAATGAATGATTTATTACTCCTTGGCCTTTCTATATAGACTATAGAACTGCTTCAAGGATTGTAAGTATCACTGGCACAAATCTTGGGAGATTATTTTCAAATTTCAATTGATATTGATGAACAAATCTATTTGCTTGGAAAGATGAAGAAACAACTTATTTTTGGAACATACTATATATTCATTGAGGCGATAATGATGTTCATTATTAAGAAATTCATTATTCATTCAAAATTCAACCAGACATAGGCTAAAGAAATTAGTTTGTTACTATCAATTGGTCTAACTTTTTGGTTGAAGCACCGTTATTATTCGGTTATGGAAACAGGACTATTTTAACAGTTATTGTGAATAATATTTGTATACACTATATAGTATCTAAACTTATATGGAATAGCTGTATGAACCTAGAACCTGACTTAATAAAAAAATCATTTTAAACTCATAACTTACTATAAACGATTAAGTTGGAAATTGTATTACCCGGAAAATAGACAATTGATTAAATCATTAACACATCATCAGATAAAAACGACAACTACTATACTACACTTGCAAAATTGTAGGCACTAAATTCTCAGAAATTATACTCCAGTTGTTGTCTGTTTAATGCAATATTTCTGAGAACTTAGTGCCTACTATTTTGAAACTGAACTATAATAGATCTAAATTAATACATCTAAAATCGCTGGTAGTACATTGTAATACAATTTTAAATTTTGTAGTAAGAATAGTAGTCCCTGAACACATAAAATAATCGAATAAACCGTTAAACAAATATTAGTTTAACCTCACACTTGCTACAATCGATGTAGGTAATTGTAGTAGCATTTTTATTTTTGTACTAGAAATTGTAACACCCGAAAAATGAAATCATCAATTAAACTATTAACACATCATCTGATGAAAGCGGAAATTACTTTAATACGTGCAAAATCGTCTGTAGTCTATTGTAGTTCAATTTTGAATTCTGTAGTAAGAATATTAGTCCCTGAAAACCAGTGAACTCTATACTACCTAACTGGAATGGAACCGATATTGTCGGAAACTGAGGCAAATTTCGCAATAGAAAGAAACGTCTTTGTCTTACCCATTTGTGATAGGGCCGATATTGAGGTTTGTATTTAAAAGTTATTATTTTTTATGTTAATTCAATCAATAAACTTGATTGATTTCATTGAAAATATAATAATAACATTTTTTTAACATTCCATAATTAGAAGGGCAAATATTTTTTAAATAATTGTCTTGCAATTAATTGATTAATTAGCACAAAAACGCATATACAGGGTGTCCCGGGACTAATGGGAAAAAAGTCAGGAGCGTATAATCTGAGCCAAAATAATGTTAGTACTTCATATAAACTTTCTCTATGCAGGCCCTCGTTTTCGAGTTATAGGCCTCCAAAGTTTTAATTTTGAATTTGGTTTTTAATTTCATTTTTTGTACTATTCATTTGATCTTTATAAAATTCACGGCAAAGCTATATTGTACATGTATGTTTATTTTGGTGAGGTAAACTGATTTGCAGTAGTGCCTTGATGCCAGGGACGGACTACTCGCAATGGTTAGTGATACAAAAATTTTGCAGGGATGGCACACCCTGTATAAAATTATCGAAATTGACTTCCCCACACATTACGCTAACGAAAAGGTACTCTTGTTGTAATTTTATAAAATAAGCCGTTTGGCTAATATTTACAGTTTTATTAATGCACTACGTACAAATTTTCCTAACTAATTTATTTATATGATGTCCAAGATTTACCTATAGTACTACAAAAAAATAAATTGATGATAGCAGATGATAAAAACATTAAGAACTTATTTAATGGGTATTAAATAGGTACGCTAACAACGTAATTAGTTGCTTTTAATCAAAATTACAAAACATTATTAAACCATTGAGAAAACCTCAAAAAACACTTCCCCACACATTAAGCTGACGAAAAGGTACTCTTGTTGCAATTCGATTAAATAAGCCGATTGGCTAATATTTACAGTTTTATTAATGCACTACATACCAATTTACGCATTCACCATTTTTATAAGTACACAACAAGGTAGAACTAACTTATTAATACGATGTCCAAAATTTACTACCTACAGTACAACAAAAAAATAATTTAACGATAGCAGAAGATAAAAAACATTAACGCCTTATTAATTCGAAAGGTGGTAAAAAAATTTTAAAAGTGTTTTTACCGTTTATCAAGTAACCATAGGATTAGTTGTCAAGTGTAGAATAGTTCGTAGTCAGTACTTCTCAATAATTCATAAGTACTTAATTTAACAGTTACAATGGCAGAATTCACTTTTATTGAGTACGCAGATATGCATTTAATGTATGGACTGGCTTCTCGAAACTGTTTAAAGGCCAGAAGGCTTTATGCAGAACATTTTGCAAACAGATCATTGCCAGACAGACGAATGTTTGAGCGTATTAATCTCAGGATACGAGAAACATGTATGAATAAGTAAATGTAATTTTCCATGTATACAAAACAAAATTTTAAATTTTAGGAAGTTTTTTGCCAAAAAAGGTGGAGAAGGTCCAGTACGAAGCGTACGTACTGTGGCAGTCGAACAAGACTTGTTAGATGCAGTTGATAATGAACCATCAACGAGTTTACGAAAATTATCAAGAGAACATAACGTATCGAAATCAGTTGTTCATCGAGTTCTAAAAGAACGGCTGTTATATCCTTTTCACATGAAAAAAGTACACAGTATGACAGTGGCCGATTATCATGCACGACTTGAGTATAGCCATTGCTTTCTGCGACAACAACAAGCAGGTAAATCTTGGACATCATATAAATAAGTTAGTTAGGTAAATTTGTACGTAGTGCATTAATAAAACTGTAAATATTAGCCAAACGGCTTATTTTATCGAATTCCAACAGGAGTACATTTTCGTTAGCGTAATGTATGGGGAAGCCAATTTCGATAATTTCATACAGGGTGTGCCATCCCTGCAAAATTTTTGTATCACTAACCATTGCGAGTAGTCCGTCCCTGGCATCAAGGCACTACTGCAAATCTGTTTACCTCACCAAAATAAACATACATGTACAATATAGCTTTGCCGTGAATTTTATAAAGATCAAATAACTAGTACAAAAAATAAAAATAAAAACCAAATTCAAAATTAAAACTTTGGAGGCCTATAACTCGAAAACGAGGGCCTGCATAGAGAAAGTTTATATGAAGTACTAACATTATTTTGGCTCAGATTATACGCTCCTGACTTTTTCCCCATTAGCCCGGGACACCCTGTATATTTTAAATATTTGAAAATAATTTAATGAAATTGACTGTCTCGACCCTTACTTCGTGGAATATGCTCATATTAGTGTTTTTAAATGAAACTCAAGGTCTCTAGTTAATTCCACAGTATAATACAAGTTATTGAAAATTCTAAAAAATTGACAATTGTTTCGAAACAATCGTCAATTTTTTAGAATTTTCAATAACTTGTATTATATTGTGGAATTTACTAGAGACCTTGAGTTTCATTTAAAAACACTAAAATGAAAATAATTTATTTATTATTTAGAATATCACTATATATTATAGTATAGTATGCATTTAGTCACTCTTATTTATATATTTCCCCATTGAAGAATAATTACAAACTCACAAACTCTGTTTTACATCTACATATAAATACTACTAGGACCCTGAATATACGCCTTTATGTACTTATAGATTTATTAATTTTTTTTTAGATTTGGTGTGAATACATTAATTGCTCCATACTATTTTACCTACATTTTTTATCAGTTTCAGTCCAGGCGAAACAACTTTCTTTTTCAAATGCTTTGAAAATTAAAAAATACTCCGAACAGAATCAGGTTTGAGTATTTTTTAGTACATCCCGATTTTTCAATAAAGTAGTTTTCGTTTTCATCTGATGATGTGTTAATGGTTTAATTGATAATTTCATTTTTTGGGTATACCAATTTCTACCACAAAAACAACACTGCTACTACAATTACCTGGGTAAATCGTTTATAGTAAGTATCACCTTAAAATAAGATTTTTCTCTCAGGTTCTAGGTTTATACAACTATATTGAATTTATCTCACCTTGCAATATAAACTGAACAGCGTCCTTTTCCAGGAATGTCTAGCATATCTACTTGTCCATCGGTACCCATCTGCCCATTCAAGAAATTTCTATCGCCTCCAGTATGGAGAGTGCTCCAGTCTGAGTCGATTCCATCTGTAAGCATCCTCGGTCTCAAATCTGATATACCAGACATTGTTGTGCCGCCCCATGGGGGCGGTGGGTGTGGGGTGACAGGGGTAGCTACACGCCTGGTACCTTTAAATGCCAATTTGAAGCCAGTATTAATCTAAAGGAATTTTTGGAGAAGAATACTTGAAGATGAATAATGTCTGAAGATGAAATTGAACAATGTGGAGGTGCGTTAAGCGAGAAAGCATCATGACGAGTAAGGTTAAAATAGCTTGAATAGAAAAGCGAAAGCAAAGCAATCCAGAGCTGTAGCATAGATCATAATAATAACGGGGTTAATAATCCAATAGTTTTAATTCTAGAAAGGATTTACACCAATATTATATAAGACATACTTTTCAAGAAATTTTGCCAATTCAAAACCTAGCTCAGGTATAACTAATTAGACAAAAAATAGTGGAATACAGTATGTCCGCGAACTAGCAATAACTTTTCAATTAAATTGACTGTCTCGACCCTTACTTCGTGGAATGTGCTCATATTAGTGTTTTTAAATGAAACTCAAGGTCTCTAGTTAATTCCACAATATAATACAAGTTATTGAAAATTCTAAAAAATTGACAATTGTTTCGATAAATCAATATCATCGTCAGAATGACAGAAGTTACATTTCATTTTATGCCTACCTGATGTTTAGTAGTTATATTTGGCTAGACCAAGAAGTAACCTAACTTGTGATTGGCTTAATATATGTTTATAGAAAAAAGAAGAAGATGTGATATTACGAATATTGAAGCTTAGATATTATTAGCCCTATGTGGATATCCTGGATATCATTTTTCCAATTAAGATCAGTATAACTGTGGCAATGATATAGAAAACGAGGAAAACTATATCTGCTGATCTTTACAATTATCACTTAAGAAGACAGTTTATTAGTGGAGAATTCCCTAGATTTAACTGTTTATTGACAACTTCATATTGTGGGTTTCTTAAATGTCTTCTAATTTCCAGTTCTTCAAGGAAATCCAGTTCTTGTTTCTTTTCACAAATATGCAGTACTTCTAGTTTTGTGTTAGGTGTCAATGAATGATTGGTGTCAAGTAGATGTTTTGCATAGTGGGATTTATCTGGTTGTTTTAATCTGTATGCTCGTAAGTGCTCACTGTATCGTATTTCAAAATTCCTAAGGGTCTGACCCAAATAGACAGCATTACATTCTGGACATTTGAGTTTATATATACCTGACTTCTTTAATAGTGGTATTTTTGTTTTTACATTTAACAATTTTGTACTAACGTTACTTTCTGTTCTAAAAGAAATTGTTGTATTCGTTGCTGAAGATATTATCTTTGAAATATTATTAGAAATATTTCCTGCATATGTGATGGTTTTATAAGTTTTAATTTCATCAGCTTGTTTAGGACATATTAGTTGTAATGCCACTTTTTCCTCTTTTTTACTAATTAGCTTATTTATCATATCTAATTGATAACCGTTAGATGTTGCTATTTGTCTAATTGTATTAATCTCTCTATCAAAATTACATTTGTTCATAGGAACTGAAAAAGCTCTGTATATCATTGAATTATATGCTGCTAGTCTGTGTGACACAGGGTGGTTAGAATTGAATGAAATTGTTACATCAGTTTGTGTTGGTTTTCGGTAAATTGAATAATCAAGAACATTATTAACTCTTTGAATTTTCAAATCAAGAAAATTGATTGAGCTATTTTCTTCAATTTCTAATGTAAATTCAATTTTCGGGTGTAAATTATTATTATGTCAATGCTCCTAATAATATATTGGCAAAGAAGCTCAACAATATACTCAATACTTACGGATATGAATCTCAGTACTCAATTAGAAATTCAATAGAACTAATCAAAAAGTTGAAAGCAATCCACTTACAAGATAACTATAAACTCATATCGTTCGATGTTACTAACATGTTTACTAAAATTCCTCCTAAAGAATGTCTAATACTTGTAAGAAAATTACTAGAAGATAAAAATATTAATCCAGGAATAATATCAGATATACTTAATTTATTTGATGTATGCATTAATCAGAATTATTTCACTTTTGACAATAAGATATATATTCAAAATAAAGGTTTACATTAGAAATTGAAGAAAATAGCTCAATCAATTTTCTTGATTTAAAAATTCAAAGAGTTAATAATGTCAGATCAAAACAACCAGATAAATCCCACTACGCAAAACATCTACTTGACACCAATCATTCATTGACACCTAACACAAAACTAGAAGTACTGCATATTTGTGAAAAGAAACAAGAACTGGATTTCCTTGAAGAACTGGAAATTAGAAGACATTTAAGAAACCCACAATATGAAGTTGTCAATGAACAGTTAAATCTAGGGAATTCTCCACTAATAAACTGTCTTCTTAAGTGATAATTGTAAAGATCAGCAGATATAGTTTTCCTGGTTTTCTATATCATTGCACGGTTATACTGATCTTAATTGGAAAAATGATATCCAGGATATCACCATAGGGCTAATAATATCTAAGCTTCAATATTTGTAATATCACATCTTCTTCTTTTTTCTATAAACATATATTAAGCCAATCACAAGTTAGGTTACTTCTTGGTCTAGCCAAATATAACTACTAAACATCAGGTAGGCATAAAATGAAATGTAGCTTCTGTCATTCTGACGATGATATTGATTTATCGAAACAATTGTCAATTTTTTATAATTTTCAATAACTTGTATTATATTGTGGAATTAACTAGAGACCCTGAGTTTCATTTAAAAACACTTTTCAATTGTTGATAAAAATTGAAATAGATACTACAGTGAATATTTGTTGGGGAATGATTTCCCACAAGTGAGATGAAGCTTGATAAAATAGGCTAGAATTACATTCAAATTTTTGTATAAGGATAACTTACGATTAACAGCATTCGTCAATGGGTAAAGCGCTAAAAGCATAAAGACTCGGCAGGTAAGATGAGGAGCTTCCAAAATGTGTATAATTATGTTGAAACATGTGTGTAATTCTTTAATTTTGAATAATGAATAGTGTTAGTTTTAGAGCGACGACTGACTTGAGCTGATCTTCTATTGTAATAGTCCATGGTAAATCGAATTACAGATAATTATATTTGTACCTACTATTAATTTCTACATTGCAAATCAATGTGAGTAATGATGTATTCGTGAATGCATGCATTCTGCTGGAATCAAATAGATTGAAATGAAATAGATACTGTTGAACCGAACATTCATTCGCTTTCTTGTGAAAACGAGTTGTAAGTCATTACAAAAATTATATTGTGTGCTCGGCTTAAGTTGATCGCCGGAATTTGAAATTGAACAACATTCCTTAGAAACACAAAAAAAATGGAATACACCTCCATTGTTATTTTGTATCGCTTCAATAAAATGTATTCAGTACTAGCTAACTATTATGGGAATGATTGATCTTTCCAAAGACTTTACAATATTAGGATAGTTAAAAGGAAACAAAAATGCGCCGTTATTTCGTCCCCTCCTTGGTTTTATCATCTCTTTGCCGTTCAATCATCTAAGAATTATTGATTATCCAAATTACTTGACAACAACAGGGTAGTGTTTGTTATTTGAAGTTACCTGAGATATCAAGCATGAACAGCAATTATTCAATTTTCTCAATTTGTAATGGTACACATTATTCGATCAACGAGAATTTTCTTCCGGTTTTCGTATTCTGTGATTTTTGTGGAAGCATTTGACTATACCTATAGATCACAATATACACGTCAGCTTCATTATATTATTAAAATTTGTTCACGTTACTGGCAACAACTCAGTTCGTGAATCAATCATAAATAGAGGTCTTCAAAATTCAGTTTTGAATCCAGTACAGTAAGAAAATTATTTTGTTTCCGGCGATACCTCTATTACTGGAAACAGTTTCAGCAAAGAAACTCTGGGTACAACGATCGCCCTTGAAGCTTAGTTTGACGCTAGTTTTCCAACTATACTTCTATTGACTTGAACAGAAATAAAATAAATGAGAGCAGAAATATCTTCGAATGTCACATCAACATATGGTAACAGAATTTATCTACAAACTTCTATCCGAATAATAATGTTGCAATAGATTGTGCTATGAAGTTCTAGCTAGTAGACAGGCAGTAGATGAATATCCTGGTAGAAAAATTTAAGAATCGTTAGAATATCGATAATTTGTTTAGAGCGGCAATAATCAGAATCAGAATTGCTATAATGATTTCCTTTATTCCATAACAAATTGAAGCTTGACGAAGAAGAAGGATTGATACACAAACATGTACACTGCCATTAACAAGCACGATCTGCGGTCCCGGGCAACATAATTTACGATCGAGCTAGCGTACAGAGATATGCCACCAATTCTTAACAACAAAATGGGTAGGATCGTACAGAATTGTTGTTTTAATTCGAATAAGGGAAAATATCGTTACTATTTCAATTAAGTGTGTTTATGATAAATACTATATAATTATCATTAATATAACGATGGAGCAGCAGCAATAGTCTATCTGATTAGAACAAATGGTCTGCTCACATTGATTTGTTAGCAAAAAACTCTCTTTAAAGCACTTCGTTATGGGATCGGTTGTCAGAAAACGTAGCTTTGTCACTACACTACTGAGTCATCAGTCACTTTTAAATGAAATGCTCTCCACGGTCTACTGTTTGGGGCTCCTGCAATCAACTATTTGACCTGATATTCAAATTGAAAAAAACCTAATCGGTATGTCCTCGAATTGAGTAGATTCACATTTTAAGCACTAATTTGGAAGGACTATATAATACTGATCCGCATAAATGCTATCAATCCAAGACCATCTCACCATCTCATAGATATCAGATCAGCGAATCTAACCATTATGCCCATAGAGAGAAAAAATCCGCAATAATCTTTTCCCATGCATTCCCAATGAAGTTTAGGATGCCAAATGAAGTATTCCATGATATTCAGAATTTTCTGCTGCAACGTCGTTTAATAACTTGGTTGTGTAGCGATTGCATATTGTTTAACCCTATGGTGAAAAGCCATTTTTCATTATCTTTTCATCTTCTTTTTATTGATGTGTTTCGATGTATTCACCAAATTTATGGTTTCTATATTTGACACCTATTCATTAATCATATTTTATAACGTTTCTGCATTAATTATAAAATTGTTGTCAGCTTTGTCATTAAATATAATATCCCATAGCAATGGAACATATCATCCATCAATCTGTGATATATTATCAGTGCCTATCAGGCGTTTTATTGTGAAAGTGCATAAACATATTTTTTATCACAAAACTCGCATCAACCAAAACTGGTTATTAGCGACTAATATGAATTGTTACATATATAAGCTACAATACGGTTTTCTAGATACTAGCACAAGTTTGGTATGGTATTTTATTTGGGTATTCCCTGAATAGAGTCTATGATATATAGTTGTTCTAACATAATTTTTAAGTTTGTAGTTGTAGTTAAGATATCATCTTTTGAATCAGGCAGTTTGGATGATGTTTTCTGTGCATTTAACGAAAGACAGAGTGTTTTGTAGTTAATTTACAGTTACAATTTTGGACATTTGGGTTTAAGTTTGGTGTAGAATAGGCACTATTGGATAGTCGCGTTTGACTGTGAATGTTAGAAGAACTTCATCATTACGATTTAGGGTAGCGGTTTCACAGAGTCTCAAAGCTTGTTTGTAGATGTTTTCCAATTTTTTTCCACTCACTGAGCACTTTTCGTTTTATGCTTGTTTTGATATCGGTACTGGTTATAAAATTGAAGCAGTCCGCAATAGCAGTAGCTTCCTTAGCGACCACGTATGCCTCTTCGTTTCCGTTTATTCCAATATGGGAGGAGATCCAACAAGTAGCTATATATGTGTTGTTAGCTTCTATAAATTGTAGTTCTTACCTAATTTTAACTGCCAGAGAATTCGTGGTGTACATTCTTTGAATGGTATGAACTGAGCTAAGAGAAACTGTGAGATAATTAAATTCATCTGAAGTAGCAGCGATGTGAGTAGCACGATATATTGCATATAGTTCAGCTGAGAAAGCAGATGAGATTGGAGGAGCTCTAAACATATAAGGTTTGTGTGATAGTGGATGCATCAATATGAATATGTACAACATTTTTGGATTTAGCAAGTGTGTTACAGTGATATTTTAATCAGCGTATGATGGATGGTGCACTATTTGTCGAATGAATGACTCTGTTTTCTGGGAATGGTACGTAAAGCTGAACTGTAAAGACTGTCCAGTTTTTTACAAGTGATTTGTTGGCTGTTGGATACACAATTTTTCCTAATCTAGTTTTGATCTAATGAGTTTCGGTACAGTGGTAATATTGTCTTATCAATCTAGTAGCGTATTTCGTTTTGCAATAGAAATTGCCAATTCATTTTGTTTGTTTCCTACATTGGGCAAAAAGACATATAGTAAATTGTTTATTAATTACATAGCTTTATGATTCACTACAACTTTGCATCCTTCACTACGCCTACAAAATTATTCTTCTTCTTCTTTCTCAGCCACTTCTTATCCACTCCTGGACGTAAGCCTCTTTCATATTTCTCCATGCTGTCCTGTCCTGTGCTTGTTGGAACCATCTGTTTCCGGCATGTCTTTTGATATCATCAAGCCATCTTCTCTGTGGTCTTCCTGTGCTTCGCCTTGTTTGTCTTGGTCGCCAGTACGTTAGTTTGGTTGTCCATTTAGCTTGATCCTGCCGGGCCACATGCCCTACCCATTGCCATTTCAGCTCCGCAGTACGCTTTATTATATCCATGACTTTAGTTCTTTGTCGGATATCTTCATTCCTTTTTCTGTCTCTGAGAGTAATTCCGAGCATCGCTCGTTCCATCGCTCTTTGCATCACTCTTAATTGATTTGCTGTCCTCCCTGTCATTGCCATTGTTTCCAGTCCATAGGTCGCTATCGGTAGTATACAGGTATCGAAAACTTTTCGTTTAAGGTTGATCGGTATTCTGCTATTTCTGAATATATAGTTCATTTTTCCGAATCCCGCCCAGGCTAATTTTATTCTTCGTTTAATCTCAGCCGTTTTATTTTCTTTTCCTATTTTTATTACATGTCCCAAATATATATACTCTTCCACGTTTTCTAGTTTTGTACCATCTATATATATTTGTTCGTTGGTGTTACTTATTATTTTAGTCTTTGCGATGTTCACTTTTAAGCCGATCTTTTTTGAAGCATTATTAAGTTGTTCTAACATGTTGCTCAGTTCGTGCACGTCACTGCTTATCAGGACAATGTCGTCAGCAAACCGAAGATGGTGTAGATAGGAGCCGTCGATATTTATTCCTTTTGTTTCCCATTGTAATGTTTTAAAGACGTTCTCAAGCGCCAGAGTAAATAATTTTGGTGATATTGTATCACCCTGACGTATTCCCCTATTTACCTTAATCTTATCCGTTTTTATATTTTCATTTATTTTGACATGTAAAGTGGCATTTTTATATATATATATATATATATATATATATATATATATATATATATATATATATATTAATAAGTTTGTGTACCTGGAATCTATTCTAGCATCGTCATAGCTTGTATAAAGGCCCACGTTTCGACAGAATCGAACGCTTTGTGAAAATCCACAAATGCCAAGTGAAGGGGTATGTTGTATTCCGTTGTTTTTTCTATCAGTGTTCTAATAGCTTGTAGGTGATCTATAGTACTGAACCCTTTACGGAATCCCGCTTGCTCTACTGGCTGGTACGCGTCCAATTTATTTGTTAGTCTATTGGTTATTATCCTGGTGAGGAGCTTATACATATGAGAGAGAAGGCCGATAATTTTCTATGTTGCTATTATCTCCTTTTTAAAAAAGCAGGATCACTCCCGCGTTTTGCCATGCATCGGGAATTTTGCCTTCTTGTAGACATTTATTTAAAAGAATTTGTAAAGATTTCTCGATAACCACTCCTCCCATTTTCAGCATTTCACACGTGATTCTGTCTTCTCCTGGACTTTTTCTATTTTTCATTTGCTTGAGGGCAACCTGTATTTCTTGCTTTGATATTTCAGGAATGTCTTCAGAGCCCACATTGCATATAACCGTGCTCGTAATTCTAGGGTCCGGTGTAGTAGATGTGTAAAGACGGGTGTAGAATTCTTTGATGTGTTCCGCGATCTTTTGCTGTCCGAAATTATGTTTCCCTGTTGATTTTTCATTTTGGTGATGATTTGTTTACCAGAGGATAGTTTTGACCTTAAGACTTTTATATTTACATTGTCCTCTATTACGTTTTTGATTGTCTTGGTGTTATAAACTCGGATGTCTTTTCTTCTTTCTCTATGTATTCGTTTATTTAGTTCCCGATAATTTAGTGCATCTCTGGATGTTTTCTTTCTTTGTTCCATAAGTTGTAACGTCTCTGGTTGTATTTTAGAGTTCTTTTTGTTTTTTGTTTTCATGCAAATCTTCCTTGTCGCAATGTGGATGTCGGTTGTGATTTTTTTGTTCAGTTCGTCTATGTCCATCCTATTCAATGCTTCAGTTGGTTCCAGTTTCTTTTCTAGTTCGTTTTGATAATCCTTTTTCCTATGTACAAGCTCCTCAGCCTTAGGGATCTTGTCTGTACGGATGAGTTTGTTTCTTTCAGTTTTCAGGTTGAGGTTAAGGGATGCTCTTACCAGTCTATGATCGCTGTTTGTACCGAATTGGTTTAGTACTGATACGTCTGTGCAAATTTTTCTGTTATTCGAAAGTATGAAGTCGATCTCATTTCTAGTTTCCCCATCGGGGCTTTTCCAAGTCCACTTTCTTTGCTTAGGTTTTTTAAAGTAAGTGTTCAGACAGTAAAGGTTTTCTTTATTTAAGTAATTTACTAGCATATCTCCTCTTCGATTTCTTATACCTTCACCGAAATTTCCGACGTTGTCCGCGTCAGTTGTCCCAAATATATATACTCTTCCACGTTTTCTAGTTTTGTACCATCTATATATATTTGTTCGTTGGTGTTACTTATTATTTTAGTCTTTGCGATGTTCATTTTTAAGCCGATCTTTTTTGAAGCATTATTAAGTTGTTCTAACATGTTGCTCAGTTCGTGCACGTCACTGCTTATCAGGACAATGTCGTCAGCAAACCGAAGATGGTGTAGATGGGAGCCGTCGATATTTATTCCTTTTGTTTCCCATTGTAATGTTTTAAAGACGTTCTCAAGCGCTAGAGTAAATAATTTTGGTGATATTGTATCACCCTGACGTATTCCCCTATTTACCTTAATCTTATCCGTTTTTAGATCTTCATTTATTTTGACATGAAAAGTGGCATTTTTATATATATATTTTAATAAGTTTGTGTACCTGGAATCTATTCTAGCATCGTCATAGCTTGTATAAAGGCCCACGTTTCGACAGAATCGAACGCTTTGTGAAAATCCACAAATGCCAAGTGAAGGGGTATGTTGTATTCCGTTGTTTTTTCTATCAGTGTTCTAATAGCTTGTAGGTGATCTATAGTACTGAACACTTTACGGAATCCCGCTTGCTCTACTGGCTGGTACGCGTCCAATTTATTTGTTAGTCTTTTGGTTATTATCCTGGTGAGGAGCTTATACATATGAGAGAGAAGGTTAATTGGCCGATAATTTTCTATGTTGCTATTATCTCCTTTTTAAAAAAGCAGGATCACTTCCGCGTTTTGCCATGCATCGGGAATTTTGCCTTCTTGTAGACATTTATTTAAAAGAATTTGTAAAGATTTCTCGATAACCACTCCTCCCATTTTCAGCATTTCACACGTGATTCTGTCTTCTCCTGGACTTTTTCTATTTTTAATTTGCTTGAGAGCAACCTGTATTTCTTGCTTTGATATTTCAGGAATGTCTTCAGAGCCCACATTGCATATAACCGTGCTCGTAATTCTAGGGTCCGGTGTAGTAGATGTGTAAAGACGGGTGTAGAATTCTTTGATGTGTTCCGCGATCTTTTGCTGTCCGAAATTATGTTTCCCTGTTGATTTTTCATTTTGGTGATGATTTGTTCACCAGAGGATAGTTTTGACCTTAAGACTTTTATATTTACATTGTCCTCTATTACGTTTTTGATTGTCTTGGTGTTATAAACTCGGATGTCTTTTCTTACTTCTCTATGTATTCGTTTATTTAGTTCCCGATAATTTAGTGCATCTCTGGATGTTTTCTTTCTTTGTTCCATAAGTTGTAACGTCTCTGGTTGTATTTTAGAGTTCTTTTTGTTTTTTGTTTTCATGCAAATCTTCCTTGTCGCAATGTGGATGTCGGTTGTGATTTTTTTGTTCAGTTCGTCTATGCCCATCCTATTCAATGCTTCAGTTGGTTCCAGTTTCTTTTCTAGTTCGTTTTGACAATCCTTTTTCCTATGTACAAGCTCCTCAGCCTTAGGGATCTTGTCTGTACGGATGAGTTTGTCTCTTTCAGTTTTCAGGTTGAGGCTAAGGGATGCTCTTACCAGTCGATGATCGCTGTTTGTATCGAATCGGTTTAGTACTGATACGTCTGTGCAAATTTTTTTGTTATTCGAAAGTATGAAGTCGATCTCATTTCTAGTTTCCCCATCGGGGCTTTTCCAAGTCCACTTTCTTTGCTTAGGTTTTTTAAAGTAAGTGTTCAGACAGTAAAGGTTTTCTTTATTTAAGTAATTTACTAGCATATGTCCTCTTTGATTTCTTATACCTACACCGAAATTTCCGACGTTGTCCGCGTCAGTTGTCCCAAATATATATACTCTTCCACGTTTTCTAGTTTTGTACCATCTATATATATTTGTTCGTTGGTGTTACTTATTATTTTAGTCATTGCGATGTTCATTTTTAAGCCGATCTTTTTTGAAGCATTATTAAGTTGTTCTAACATGTTGCTCAGTTCGTGCACGTCACTGCTTATCAGGACAATGTCGTCAGCAAACCGAAGATGGTGTAGATAGGAGCCGTCAATATTTATTCCGTTTGTTTCCCATTGTAATGTTTTAAAGGCGTTCTCAAGCGCCAGAGTAAATAATTTTGGTGATATTGTATCACCCTGACGTATTCCCCTATTTACCTTAATCTTATCCGTTTTTAGATCTTCATTTATTTTGACATGAAAAGTGGCATTTATATATATATATATATATATATATATATATATATATATATATATATATATTTTAATAAGTTTGTGTACCTGGAATCTATTCTAGCATCGTTCATAGCTTGTATAAAGGCCCACGTTTCGACAGAATCGAACGCTTTGTGAAAATCCACAAATGCCAAGTGAAGGGGTATGTTGTAATAAATGAATGTCTACAAGAAGGCAAAATTCCCGATGCATGGCAAAACGCGGAAGTGATCCTGCTTTTTAAAAAAGGAGATAACAGCGACATAGAAAATTATCGGCCAATTAACCTTCTCTCTCATATGTATAAGCTCCTCACCAGGATAATAACCAATAGACTAACAAATAAATTGGACGCGTACCAGCCAGTAGAGCAAGCGGGATTCCGTAAAGGGTTCAGTACTATAGATCACCTACAAGCTATTAGAACACTGATAGAAAAAACAACGGAATACAAAATTATTGAAATCGTGAAAAAATAAGAATCATTCTTCATGAATTATTCAGGGTAGGTAGTGGTTACAATTGGAACAGACTAATATGTATCTAAAGGGTAATTTATTAAGGGATTCGAATCTCTACACTAGAGATTCTAGGTCCCAAAATATGGAGGTTAGGTTAGATTATAAGATATGGGGAGCTCAAGCTATTAATTTGGTTTTCAAAGTTCACCGCAACTCTTACCGTAAGTCGTAGTTTCTACTTGAAAATGGTAGTTATAAGTTTTTCGGTATTAGAAGTTTCGAATTTGTATTTTAGTTTAGCATTGCTAGCAAACAGCTATAGGTACTCATTGTTCTAGTGAATCAAAGCATGTTTTTTTTAAGAGTATGATTTAAATTATCAATAATTATGAAAGAGCGGTGCGTTCCACAATGGAAAGTCTTTTTTATTCGATCTATGTAAATAACTCGGTTTTAGAGTTAGTTGCTCCCATGATACTCGCAATTTATGAACAAATATGATGTTCGAAATACCCAAAATACATTTTATAATCCGACTGTGTAAAGATTTTTGAATATTGTTGAACCATTCTTCATTGTTCTCATTTGCACTAGCGGCTTCTCTCATTTTCTCGCTCTATAAGCAATACTGAATTAAAATCCAAATTAGTAATCACCATGCCCTAAAACACAAAACTGCCTATTTTCAACGCTCAGAGATTGGACATTTTCGATGAATCACGGTTGAATAGCTACTAGTTGTCTCAAGTTATTTTCAAGTAAAAATTTCCCAAAAACATTTTATGCCCTTCTATAGAACCCGTGACAAAAATAATTAATTACAACAATCCTACCCTTTTTGATGTTAAAACGATGCACAGTGATAACAAAAAAATTGCCTACATACACACGTGCTTACATTCTAATTGATTAACCAACTCGCAAATGAACCGTGAACCCACAAACTGAAATCGGTTGAAATTTAATTACTTCATCACATGAACTCGAATAATCAACATAAAAATAATACTCACCAAGATCCACGTCATCGATTTGTTTCAACTTTATATTCATTGATGTTCCAGTGAGAGGTAAACTGTTGAACTGCGAACTCAAAGGATTTGAGAACGTTACATTATTGTTGGCAAAGCTTGTCGACACCACTGGATTTAGAGGGTTAGTGTAGGGAAGCGTATATTGAGTTAGTGAACTAGTTACAGGATTGCTGAATGACTGATTATTATAAGAGGTTTGTTGAAGACCAGTTGGAATGTTTGATAAAGCATTGGCATAAGTATTGTTGGAAATTGCTGTTTGGGTGTAGCTGGTTGGGACAATGGAAGTTCCTAAGTTTGACGGAAGATTACCCATAACACTGGTGCCGATTGAAGAAATATTTGGAGGCAAGGAAGAACCTGAAAAATAAGTACTTGGATCAAAAACAAAGGGGTTTGTTGAGTTTCTTGACAAAACTATGTACTTAATGATAGCCATGGAATAATTCGTTAACGCGGTGGCAAAAAAGCATTTCTAATGGAACGAATTCACGACTATTTCGTGTCATCATTCCGTTCACTTTAATAATGTTTCGTTGACTACGTTGATGGCCGGCCATAACGAGGCAAATCTTCCACCATATCTCGAATGCTTTCCAAGGCACTATAACACTGATATGCATAAGTTTTTTGTCAATAAAATATATTCACCTTAAACACTATGTAATATTCTCAGCGCTTCTATTCCCGATATATCATTTTTGTAACACAGAATTTGAGACAGATTTTTTGTTTGATCCATTGTATAAATAGCAAAACATATTTGAGATAATCTGATAAAATATAGCACTGTAAACTAACTGAATAATATGAGACTCTCAAACTCCGCATAAGTATAGAGAACAATTGTGACAATTTAGCGACGAAAAGAGTTTCGACAATCTCTTCGAGCAAACCATCCAAATGATAAATTTACGATAGCTATATGTAATTGGACATTCCTAATACTTGTGTCATCAACTGATACGTTTAGTTGATCGAGTCATACCGGTATAAAGAAAATAAAATCGACTAAAATGCTTCCTATAGTTCAGATTGAATCGAATTTCCTTTTTTCTTCGTAAGAAGTCTCGAATGATACAAATAGAAGAAACAAACGATTCCTGGAATTCAAGAGGAAAAAAGCATTTAATTCTAGTGATGTGAGTTCGACTTAAATAAACACATACGTCTACACAAGTTACTAACCAGGAATCTTAAACAAACAATTTCTTACCTAATACATTAGTTTGTCCCAACGTACCACCCATTCCAATAGAGTGCTGAGTGAGACTATTCATTGTGGTTCCAATCATGGTACATTTGTTACTATAATGATGACTCAAACTATTGTATTGTGTTGAACTGGGATTGTAGCCACCTATATTAACTGGATTCGAAGGTATATAGCTTCCTGATAAATTGGTGGTACCATGGTACGATGAGTTTTGCCCTATTCCTGTGTTCATTGTTGGATATATACTTGGAGTAGTGTGTGACATAGTTATGGGAGAAATAGGTGGACTACATTCTCCTAAGGCATGAGAACTTACACTCGTTGCCAAACCAGTTCCTGAAATGAGCAGAGTGTTAACTTGATAGGAACATTTGATTCCGCCTTTACATTTTTGACAGAGAAAAACCTAATTTTTTTTTGTTCACAAATAAAGCAATTAAATCAGATTACAACTACTATTACATTTTTTAATGTTTTAATTTAGATCTAAAATACGAGTTGCATAATTTTAAATTCCGGTTTTCCGGCATCTCCACAATACATCCTTGTTAATTTTGATGTCATAGTTTTGAGACGGTCCAAGACTTTTACTCCATGAAAGCTGAATTAGTTCGTACCGTAGGATGTCTCGGTCATTATATTTCTTAAATATACTTGAAACAACTAAAGGAGATAATACTGGTGTCAAAAACTATAATATGGAAAGTGATTGGAGGGAAGGGATATGTGGATACAAATAATAACCCAATAAACTAGGGAGAAAGTTAACTTTCATACAGAAAGGTAACAGCACTCTGAGGCTGGAGAAAGCATAAGAGTTTTGAATAAAAAAACTGAGCCAAGCTAAGTTTTTGAATTGGAAAATATATTTTCAATCTAACAATAATTCCACTAGTGACAAGCAAATATTGACACATAACTATACATATTATATTATGCAGTGCTAGGAATATTCTATGGTAACGTAGGGTTTTAATGCAGGGTCCATAAGCGACAATGTGTTAGAAAGAAACAAGTATATATATTATTATATTTTAATTTATTTTCAATTTAATTTAGTGTTTTAATTTAACTGGAGTCAGAAATGTGTAGTAGAATTACCTTCGGCTGCTCTTAATTATTATATATTCTTTTATGGTTTATTTTAATTTGATTTATAGTCGGAGGCATGTAGATCTCCTCTCTTTGGGTTCTGGACGCACGTATACAGATTCGGCTTATATTTTTCTTGGATATAGGCAAAACTATTAAGTGGCAATAAAAGAGAGCGATATCTATATGAAGCGAGGACAGGAGAGAGAACGTAGATGAAGGCGGTGATATCTCTACTATTCATTGCGACCTTGAAGTAAGCTTTTCCCTCCACTTACCTTAAAAATTCCCACTTTTTTGAAAAAATCTCTCCCGTTAACAAAATAGGTTTTATACCAGAAATACAACCATGTGCATATTTTCAAAAAAATATTTTCTATAAGAAAAACGAATGTAGTTACATAACAAAGTATAAAAAGTCTAAAAATACGTCAAAGAATTAACAATTCTATTTCATACATATTTTTATTATGTAACTTTAAGTGCTTATCATTATACCTAACTGCATACTTAGTACAGTTTAAAATTTATCCCAAAGAAATGGTCATAAACAGTAAACCATTTATTAGTTTTCATTTATTCGAATTCATTTATAATAATCTTTTGAATATTTTTTGAAATTTTTTTACAATTTGGACTAGAGCAAAAAATTCCCGTTCTCAGTTAACTTTTTCCCTTTTGTGTTGAAAATTCCCGCAAAACGGGAAATTTCCCTTCGGGTGGCAACACTGGATATCACCCGTCGACTTTCAACACACACATAGTACACACACATTCAGATTCATTTTTAGACAGACAGTCAGCCAGTTTTATTTTTCATGTCTGCTATGGCAGAAAAGAAATTAAGTAAATAAGTTTGGAGATAAGATATTATTTTATTTAAAAGATAAAAATAATATCATTCATTTGAAATAAAATATCGTTAAATACTCCGGCGATTGCTGCTATTCGATGTAAACCATACCGATTATTGCACATTTAAAACACAGAAAACGGACCCGTCCGTATTTTGTGACTTAAAATCTTTACAGAAAGCAGAAAGTCATCATTCACACTAGTGTGGGAGGAGCGCATCCCCACTAATTAGTTCATCACAGAGTGTTGTTTATCGCGTGCTCGCTTTTTATGAAGCTGTCTGTTTTCCTCCCGTTAAACGGTAATATACAAGAAACATATAAGCCGAATGTGTATAATAGATTATACCTTTTGCTAATTACTTATTGAAATTGTTTAGTGTTGGATATATCTTAGCAAATTTTTTAGTTTTAATAATGTGTTATTATTATAGTTGCCACACGTTGCAGGTGCCAATTAATTATATTTTAATTTATTTTTAATTTAATTCAGTGTTTTAATTTAACTGAAGTCAGAAATGTGTAGTAGACTTACCTTCGGCTGCTCTTAATTATTATATATTCTTTTATGTTTTATTTAAATTTAATTTATAGTCGGCGGTATGTAGATCTCCTCTCTTTGGGTTCCGTATGTCAACCAACTATTAATTATTTCATACGCTCATTTCTGATTATGTCTTTTCCTATCATCGTATATAAATATTGATAATCTATTATTGACTCCAATACTAATTTTATTTTATTTCAGATCTCAAGTGATGATACGTTATAATTACCAGTATATTTATATGGCAGTGTTCAGAATGCTTCGATAAATGTTCACATTCACTTGATCTTGGATTATTTATTGAGGTAAAATTTTGTAATTATTTAAACAAAACTTTTATTATTTTTTATTCATTATCCTGCAATTCATCTAGTAAATTATTTGCTTAATATATAATAATATAGCAGCTCAATTCATTCAATCTGTTTAGATAAAATTTTTAATTTTTAACTAGGTTGTGTCTACTGATACAACATACGTATTGATATTTTACCTTTGTATCTGGTGCATCAGTTAAATTATGTGAATATCTTAGAGGATTAGTATATATATATATATATATATATATATATATATATATATATATATATATATATAACAAAGAGAATCATGGGTAATTCACGCAAAGTAAAGGGCTACTGAAATAGAGTGGTAACCGTGGACATGCATGTTTCTGGCTCATTTTGCCTCATCAGCACGGCATAACCAAATAATGATGTGAAATTTGGGAGCAAAGATGTTAATCGAAACATGGGAAAACACAAAATAACGGATTTCAGCAGGGAAACCAAACGCTCCTTTGTGTCTTCAATTGGAAGATCCCGAGTTTTCAGGACATCAACCAACATCGACACGGAGGCGCATATAGCCCCCCCGCCATGAACCTTCCGACCCATAGTATGCCGTGCTGATGAGGCAAAATGAGCCAGAAACATGCATGTCCACGGTTACCACTCTATTTCAGTAGCCCTTTACTTTGCGTGAATTACCCATGATTCTCTTTGTTGTTGTTGTTAACATATCACGCGATATTCCTACATCTTCTTTATATATATATATATATATATATATATATATATATATATATTAATACAGATTCCTCTATCTAAATTCTAAAGAAAGCATTAAAATAAGGAAAAATATGTATATTTGTATGTAATACTTGTGATACACACTGTATAATCAATAATTTCAAAGATTCAATATACAAATAAAATTTGACATTTCAATTTCGGATGACATTAATGCATAATATACTTAATTATAGATAGATTTTATAACGATTTGAAAACAAAAATACAGATGTCTCGGCTAGCAAAATTGCAATTATAATAAAATAATGAAAAGCTCTCTTTATTATAGGAAAACATAAATTTGTACTTTTTTTTAAAGAAAGAATTTTTGGTAACCAAAGGAGAAGAGATTTATTTATGTAGAAAGTTTAGGCAGTTGAATTTGAAATCCCCACGAGATAACATCAAAATAAGAGTTGTCTCAAATTTATTCAAGAATATTATAGTAATTATATGAATATATTATCAGATCATAAAAACCTTGCATTGTAAAGCCAGTGCGTGTATAATTCACAGAAGAATTACATCGTTAAAGTGCAAGTGGTTTCCCTGTTTCTAAATTATAAATTTAGAAAGTGTTGCTGAATTCTAAATACGTTTTAGAATACGAGTTAACCAGTACCTAGTTGGTGAGTCCTGTCCAGTTTATTTACATTATTTCTCGAGAATTAATAGGCCTTTCTTAAATATATTTAAAAAAATAGATGCATCTAATGATAAATTCGATCTAAATCACAGTAACGTTACACATATAAAATTCAACGTCAAGTGAAGAAAATTTTGGAATAGACAAATTGCACGGAAATTTGCGTATTTGACATTGATATACATCAAGTATAAAATCAGACATTTTGAACTTTTGATAAAAATATTTAGCTAGTAGATTTAATGTAGGTTGTTTTAATATTAAGGTTGATAGAAAATTATATATTTGTTTTTCGTTTATGATATTTTTGAAAAGTTATAATTTTTTGTAATTTGTTATCTCACTTTGGTACTCATTTAATATCTATTCTCATTGTGTTTGATAATTTTCATGCTATGGAAAATTTGATATAATAAGTGACATTTAGTTAATTTCCAGTGACAGTAAAATCATATGTTTCATAAGATAATTTGAGTGCCTTGTAGTATATTGAACAAACAGTTACTCTAGATTTGGAATAGCGTAATATTTAATTTGGAGAATCCATTGAAATTTATAAATTTGAATTATTATTTAAAATCTTTGATCCCTCCCTGAGATAAGAGTGAGTAAGTCGATTGTGTATTGATTTATTTTTCAAAGTACAAAATTCAATATTCATCTGAGCCGGGCATATTAATTTGACAACTGCTGTCAAAATTCGAATAGGTTATATTCAGTGGTAAAGGTGTATTCACAATAGTGTAGCTACAATCAGAAATTGTGAAAACGTCGAAAATTAATATTTTATATTGTTATATATCATACATCCATTCAATTATAATTATTATAATTATTAAAACATTAGATATATTATAATTTGTCACCCAAACGTCTATAAAAGAATACAATATAGTATATATTATAATATATATATATATATATATATATATATATATATATATATATATTTATATGTGAATAACATGTCAAATAAGTTTCGTTGCACAACCTATTAAATTGTTTTTGAAATATCACTCCAATCATTATACATCTGGGAAATATTCACTTTTGAAAGCTGTAATTCCTAATACAGCCGTGATCATTCTATTTTTATCTATCCCTTCTCTCCATCTTCAATCTACACGTTAATAGTATAAGTGACCATACAATATTCCTTTTTAAGAGTAACAAAAATAATTCCTCATTTAATTCCAGCGTAAAACAATAATCGCCTCATAGGCAACGAGAAATTGTAAGAAGCATATGGCATTACCAGTCGTTAGAGAAAGGCATGGTGAGGTAGACAATATAGAGTTAGCGTAGATTATTACAGTTAAAATAAGAATACTAGAATATGCGAATACGAATCACGCATGCGCCTCTCGAAGGTGGTACTTACCGGCAATAGCTCAGACGTTTAACTGTACGTCACTACCTGTTTGTTTCCGTATGACGAATGATCTTTGTAAATCTTATGAAGTGAGTATGCAGATACACCAAAAAGTGCAAATGGTAAAATGGTATCACCAGGGTAATTCATATCGAGAAATAGCAGAAAATTTGTTTATTGTAGCATTCAAAAACACCCAACCAATTAGCAAGAAATAAGTGGCAACGGTTATAAATGTTTTTGAAGAACATATATGTGTCACTCCTACAAAACATGGACCGCGTTCACAACGTCGCCAAATTCAACCCGAAAAAAGAAAAATAGATATTTTAATGTATGCAAGTGTGGTAAATAAACCTCTGTAGTCGTCCACTCATTTAGCCAAGGATTTTGATGCTGGTCCGAAAACGATTTGGACTGTATTAAAAAAGAATGACTATCGTAGCGTTAAACTGAAAAAGAGCTATGAAATATTTTCAGACGATCAATTTCGTACAATGGAATTTTATGAAATAATTATGGAAAAAATACAATTGGAAGCAAACTTTTCAAAAAATATTTTGTGCACAGATGAATCGATTATTTCTATACACGGTAATTAATCCCTTATGCGATATTAGTCCAGGACATCCACTACAATAGTAGAACTTAATATCCCCAAAAGTTAAATGTTTGGGCTGGAATATTAGGTGAACATTTAATTGGACCATATTTTATTGACGACAATTTACCCGAATAAAAATATTTAAATATGCTGCCAAACCAAATTTCTCCTGCCTTTATACAATTAGGTGTCAACTTCAATTATATTTGGTACCAACATGACGGTTGTGCATCGCATTATTATCTATTTTAGCACTACATTTTTTAAATACCAATTTCTCAATCGGATAATCTTCACGAATGGTAATATTAGACGGCCCACTAGATTTCCAGATTTGGCACCCAACTATTTCTTTTTCTGGGGCTATGCGAAATCGAGAATTTATGGATTCCAGGAGAACATGGCTAGTTCTCTGAATGAATGTAGGGAACAAATTCTACAAGCCTGTATAGAGATAACACCTCAAATGCTTACCCATGTTCGACAAGAATTTTATAGCCGGCTCGGTTACTGTTTAGATCAAAACGGGGGTTTATTCGAACATTTGATTCAAATTCATTGAATAATTAAGAAGTTTCATTTTTATTTTTCAATTTATTACCTATCAGAATATTACTTTTATTTAATTTATACTGTGTGTATTTACTTAATAAATCGTTTCTCATTTGAAAACAAACGTAAAAACAGTCAAACCATTTTTATGTATACATATAAAAAACAATCCAAATGTTCAGTCGACATATTTACACGTTGCCGAATCTCAAAAAAGTTAAGGTTTTCACCGCTTTCAAACTGAAAAGGTAAACTAAAACTAAACTAAAAGAATTTCCAGCATTACAATAAAATGTTCAACAAATAGATCGGATTAATTATCTTGATATGTTACAACTTCTCGAATTATCATCATTAATAGCTTATTATAGCTCATTCTCGTGTTAAAATAATGCATTTCACAATTAATATAAATGTACAATGAAAGCCGGCAACATTAAGTTTATTTCAGAGTACTCCATTTAAATGCCTTTCTTATGGTGTGCTGCACATATAGACTAGGACTGAAGCCTTTAAAAATGGTAAAACGTAAAAAAACTAGTAGGATGAAATCCATTGGAAAAATAAGAGAATATAACAAAAATGAATGGAAAAATCATTACCGTGCGATCTGAGGTCGGGAAGTGGAAGGGGGTGAGTTTTTATGGGTAAAAAACTGTGTATCTGGATTTCCGGAAAAACTACAATCTTATGAGAAAAAGTTCAATGGCAAAGTTGTAGGTAATAAAAGGATCTACAACTTTTGTATTCACACTTTTTTCACATAACCTCAAAATAAAATAACCAAGTTTTTGTTTTTTAATTTTTATCTTTGTTCACTGAATTTGATGAAACTCTATCTTTTTGTGTCCCATAAACACTGTAATTTATTTGATTTTAGATACTTATTTTTTCACCTTATTATGACTTAAGATCGAAAAAGCACCTTAATTTTCAATCGAAAATTCTCGCGTCAAAATATGAGCATTTTTGAAAAAGAAGGTGGTCTTTTTATTCGTTGATATCTCTACTTTCTGATGGTGCAAAAGAGATATACATTACTACAGTAAATATTCTCCGAAAATGCAAAGAAACGAAAAAAAATCGAATCCGAATTTTTTTTTTAATTATTATGTACAAATTTGATCTATTCATTAAAATTTACACTTCAATTACTCAAAAAGGGTAAGATTCCATATTACATTGATAAACAAAAAAATTACAAATCGAAATAAACTACTATAATTAACAACCTAATAAGTTAATAAAATTAATATTTAATAAGACAACTACAATATTAATATCAAAACCATACAAAATACAATTTTTGCAAGAAAATCTAACGAGAAAAACAAGAACAAAATAATGAAAAAGTTAATGAAAATATTACAGTCACAAGGATTTTCTTGTAAACAAGCAGAAAAAGATGCTGATGCTAACATAATTAAAACCTCGCTAGAAATTGTCAGAGATACGAATTGTTGTGGGTCAAGAAAATGATCTTTTAGTCCTTTTCAATCAATTAAATTGAAATAATCATGACATTTATTCTCTCAAGACAGGCTATGGAAATGTAAATGATCTATTTTTCACGTCTAATAATTTCAAATATGAATCCTTCAAAAAGATCGTTGCATTTTTGAATTGTTTTTTTTTTGCGATACAATATCTGGATTTGCCGGAAAAGTAAAGGAGAGATGCATAGAAAGAAGATATCGAAAAATATCGATTACAATTAATGCAATCTATTTATAAATGTAGAAAAGATAAGGTAACACTGAATCAAGTAAAATTTCGAAAATATCAATTGTCAACAATTAAATCAACTTTTATATTGGCAAATCTCCCACCCACAGAAGGTGCAGCTAAACAACATTATTACAGGGCATATTATCAGCTTCAAACTGCTGCAGTTGTGAAACTGGATGTAACAGTTTAATATGTGGCTGCCGAAACATGGTTTAAAATGCACAAATTGTCATGGTTCTGAAAATGCTCCAATATGTGAGAAAAAACCTACGACGAAGTTAATGATTCAAATGGGATTGTGGATGAAGAACCAATGCAGATTGAAAATAATATTGGAGGCGAAGAAAGTGACGCTGTTGAAGATTTCAAAGATATACTAGAATGTAAGGATAAAAAAATTACATCAAAGAGACAAAAACTAATGGATATATGAGTAGAATTCAAGATAAGGTATTTATAAATAACAAGATTAATGTATTTAAAAATATAATGAACAACTTAATCAGTATAAAATATCTACATTCAGTAGTACGATTCACATGTATACGAGTACAAGTAGAAACGCCGAGTCTTTTCTATCACGTGACTGATACATCAACCATATGCATCTTAATCAAAACAATACGACAAACGCTTGTATTGAGTTTAGTTCTTTTTCGAGTTATTTTTGTTTCTTTGCAGTTTCTGAGAATATTTACCATAGTATTGTATATTTTTTTACACCATCAAAAAGTAGAGATTTCTACGAACAAAAAGCCTACCGACTTTTTTAAAAAAGCTATATTTTGAAGCAATAATTTTCGATTCAAAATTAGGGTGATTTTTCGATATTAAGTCAAAATAAGGTGAAAAAATAAGTATCTAAAATCAAATAAATTATAGTGTGTTTGGTACATAAAAAGGTAAGTTTTCATCAAATTTCGTGAAAAAAAAATTTTTTAAGAGATATTTGAATTTTTTACATCAATTTTGAAGTTATTTGAAAAAAGTGTAATCACAAAAGTTGTAGATCTAGATGTTTCTATTACCTACAACTTTGCTATTTAACTTTTTTCCATAGGACTTGTAGTTTGCCGGAAATCTAGATACACAGTTTTTTGCCCTTAAAAACTCACCCCCTTTCAGTTCCCGACCTCAAATTGCCCGTACATTATTTCTCCTTTCATTTTTGTTATATTCTGTTCCTTTTCCAATGAGTTTCATCCAACTATTATTTTTTTTAGTTTCAAAAATTATCGAGCATGGTCGAATGATATATTCCCTATTTAAAAATAAGTGGTTGAGGAAGTGGAAGGAAGGGGTTGACTGTTTTATGCGGTCCATTTTTTATAAGATACGCAGCTGTTAGAGCGTGATAGTTAACTAGGGAGTTCATCTTCAAACTTGACAACAAATCTCTTTCGAACAATTTTTAATTATCTTCCTAGAAGCAAGTTACGATATTTTAGCCCAAGAGCTGATGAAAATTCAATGCACAATGAAAGTTAGTCTAGTAATACCAATAGTATAGATGAGCAGATGAAGAGCTGTCTGTCTGGTCCATCTGGTACACTAGGTACTGCGCATACAAGTGTATGAATAATGTATCATATTAATTATTAAAACACTTTATTTTAGAGCACAACTACTTGTCATAAATACCGTTAACAGACTCTCAATAAATTTGATAGGAATAAAATAAATAAATTTCGTTGCTGACGCTTCTTTCTTTCGATTTTAGAAGCTAAATAGCTACACAGGTAAGCTGTAAGAAATTTAGTGTTTGATTACCAAAGTAACAAACACAATGCTAATGTTTGGAGGGATACTTGTTACGATTCAGTTTAATTCATATGAGAATTGCGCCGATGGCCGAAGTAATTTTGTAACATTGGCAGCAAAGCAGCAGGCAATAATTATTTAAATGTCCTATAAACTTGCAATACATTGTTCAAATAGACTGGTCGGCACGTTTGCATTCTTAGAATGAAATTTTTTGAATTATGTGAGATTTTCTGCAAATTTATTGAGACTCCTTTAGGTTTTTGATTACTGGAGAGGATATTCATTTTATCCGTGGATGTTCCTCAAATATCTGTAATGTTTGCCACACATATTGGGATGCAACTTTCCAAAACCTATTTTTTCTATGAATAAACACAAAAAATAAATTTTAAAATCGAATTTATTGTTCAAAATGTTCAGCTTATTTTGTAGCACTAGTAGGAAATCTGCTATCTTGGAATTTTAAATATTTTCTATGCGCTTCTCTACTCGCAACTGAATAAATAGTTATTAGTTGTATTATTATATAACTCCAAATCAAATAATTCCATACTTTCAATATAACGCCATTTAGTGATTTACAACTCTCTACAAACTCTCCAAAAATGACAAAAATTTGGTACTTCAAATACCGTTGTACTTGCTTTAGTGTACTGAATATGAATAGAGTTTATCTTTGTGACGCCTTGAATAATATTCAATCATAAAATTGGTCACTTGTAAATACTCCGGAAGCTGTTTCGTGCTAACAAACTGAAATTTCTCCAAAAATGACAAAAATGTTGTACTTAAAGTACTATAGCACCTGTTGTGCTGGCTCTGATGAGCTGAATATCAATAGGGTTCATCTGTGACATGTCCTTAACAATTTTCCTTCATAAAATTGGTGACTTATTGCACTCCGGAGGCTGTATCATGCTAACATGACATGTAAGGAAAAGTGACCGATGACAACGACGACAGTTTTTTCGTGTTGTTGTTGACGGAAAACATGAAAATTCCAACTTTTTTTGGGATAAACCAATACTTTTCTCGCATTCTCTACCTAGGTTGGGCGGAAAAGTAATATAAGGTCTATATTCGAAGTCGGTATATTCTGGATAATTATGATTGGCGTAATCCCCTATTTGCATATTCAATGGCCCAGGTAAAATTTTTCTTCTCAGGTACTTCAATTTCTACATTTATATTATCATCAATATAACCTTCGGCTACTGTGGAACTCATCCAACCCCCGTGACGCATTAATTGTGTGATATCAACTTCACCGTTTACCAGTAAAGTAGCCGATGATCGGTGTATAAATGGCAGTCTTGTAAATTTAGATATTCAGCAATTTCGCTCGGTATTTTGGCAATAGTGTTCATTCCTACAACTAAATTTAAATTTAAACATTTGTTTGTATTGTATGTACTTACTGGTTGCTATGAATGACGCGCGTTATTCAAACTTTTCAGTCTACCTTCCATTTATGGTGTATTGTGACGCACTCAAAATCGTTTATTAATGACCCCTGTTAATGAATGATTTTCTATTAATCAACGATTTTATTATATGCAACCCAGAAACAACAAAACATGCAGGTAACTGTTTCCTTAATATTTCTTTCAATGATTTTCGAATGTACTGGTTTGATTGAGTGGATTGTATATTTCTCACGTGATAAAACGATCTAAATTGTAACGTAACTTTTTATTTCAATTCAATTGACATACATGATGAAAACTCATTTTGACATACAAATCAACAACGAAGAAGATGTAATAAACACAAGATATGACACAAATTCTAAAAACACCCTATATAGATAATTTCTTTTTTAATTCTAAATAGTTATTAAATTCTCGACCTCAACTAAAGTAAAAAACACAATCAAAACAAGGTTATCCAAACATATTAGATTATGAACAGGTCAGGTTTTGTTGACCACAAACATAAAAAAATATGAATAATTAACCTTCATTGAAGGTGAACTCTAGAAATAAATATCAAAAAATTGGGGACAGTTAGGCAGTCAGTGAGAGATAGGTAATATCTCCCCCCTGGTGAGGCGAGTCTGAGTATTGACGGACCCTCACCCTCAAGAAGTAATAGTGTGAAAATTTATGTGACTAGTGGGATGTCCAAAACGTAAGTTTTTAAAAGTACAATTCATTTATTATATTGGGTATTGGATTGCGTTATTATATTTTTCTTTGACTTAACCGGGTATCCCAAGATAATTAAGGGACCCTACAGTGAGTTTCAGTCATATCGAGTGTTCCTTATACATCAGCGCCCCTCATATCCACAACCTCACTCCTCACCACCCCCATACCCGTCAAGTAGGACGGACCGGCTAACCCTGCACTACGAACTCGGGCTTGGCACACTGTATAAGCCCAAGGGGCCCCACGACGTCTTTGACCGCTCGAGCCTGGAACAACCCCCTCCCTCGAGGTAATCCCACAGGGAGAATTCCTGGTTCTACAATTTTTTTGTGCCGCAAGGCACGGGTGACAGCATGCTGCAACGATCTTGGAAGGAGAAAAAAGGGAAAAAAAATATAATAAATAAACGAATTCACTACACCGTCTGACAGCGGTGACCAAACGAAATTTTAGCACAAAGGAAATACCAGATTTATTATTCTGGTGAGAACGGTTTCCAAATTTACAAGTCATTACAGCATCATCGGCTGAGTTGATCACTGCTCCATCATAGGAATGTAAATAATAGAGATAATACCGATCCTAATCATTTCATTACAAGTCATTACAAAGACTTGAATATAAATTTGTTAAAATGCTATACAGCAGATAATCATTTATCAATTCCTTCCTTTAATTTAAGTACTTGTGTAATTTCGAATTTTAATGTTTGCAATAATGAAACTACCACTAAGGAAAATTAAACTAATTTTGAATGGAGTTAATATAAATAGGTAATAGGTGAATGGAAATTGAAAGTAACATATCTTCATTTTTTAACAGTATGGTCAACGGAAAAGTTTTGTAAGGAACTCTGAATTAAAATGTGACAAGCAAATAAGCGTTCTTTTTCAAGTGATTGTATAAAAAATTTAGTTATTAGCGTCTCCAACAAAAATATTGTCATACGTTTTTCTTTTATATTACAAACTAGATATTAATTCAATGTTACGGGACAAGCATGCATGAAGGGAAATTGTAACATAAAATATTACTATATTGTGTCATTAGCTTAAAAAGTTCCACTAAACAAATATAACGATTTTGTCCCATCAGCTCTTATCTTGGCATGTTTGTTCATATCTCAAAATTTTGGATTAATTAACACATAATAAAAAAGATATTGAAGCAAAGAAGTTAGATAGATAGATAGAGGAGGGAAGGCATATACAATTTTTTAGACAGAACTCACAAAAGTGAATAATCAAAAACAGAAAATATCCTAATACTACAAACATTGTCGAACTATGCTGCTCACAGATTTCAGTTTATGTGAAAACATACAACTGACATCCACAAAATATACTGATATAAATTATGTAAATCACACAAATATCAAGTAAAACAGTAAAAAATAAGATAATATGTAAAAATCGAAAAAATTTAATTATTAATTTTTATTTGTGGGTAAAAACAATCATCACTATTACAACCAAATAACTCCTTAAAAGGTCTATAAACAGTTTATTGAGTTTATTTTAAAATATCAGTTTTCTTTTTTGTTTCATTATCCTAAAATGGAACTATTGGATAGGAGACAGAATTCTAAGTCTGTGACATATGACAGAATCTGAACCATAGACAAATAATAAAATTACCTCAGCTTGAGGAAGGGACGTCTCATGTTACTTTCATAATTTTATGACGTCACTGAAGGACTCAAGTGAGTATAGTTTCATTGCTTTGTTTCATTTATTTGGAATCTTAGCTGGCGCTGGGCAAGTTTGAACATTATTTGAATTAAAATTTTGAATTCAATTCAATAGCTTAAACACCATAGTAAAAACATTTACTATTTTGTGGCAACCAACGTGAGGTTCGTATTTTTTGATGGGGCATTTGCTCTCTTGAGAAATTATTTACAGCGTTGCCAAGTTTGTTTAGAAGAAAATATTTTCAGAATTTTTTTTAATATTAATTCAATTTTGCTTTGCCTTACGTGTAATTTGATACTTACTCTGTTGCAGATACATACTTATATATATATATATATATATATATATATATATATTATGTATGAATGTGTGTGTATATAATAATGTTATAATTATTATAGTAATAATTAGAATTCTTATTGGGTTCGCCAAATTACACATATATTTTAATAATGATTCCTTTTATTTAGTATGCTATTTATAAACATGTAGTTTATTTAATTCCTATGTTTTCTTACCTCGGCTGCTCTTATTCGTTTACGACTCTGAAAATCAGTAGGGTTCTGGGCATATTATTGTAATAAAATCAACCTTACTTATTAATGTCATATATTTATGTGACTGGTAAAAATGTTTTGAAAACTTTTAAAACCATAAAAAACAATGATTCATACATACACTATTTGTTACGTCTTATTACACAGTTAGACTGATGAAACTACTTATTAATAAAATAAATGATTAACCTTTTGTCCTACCAATTCTTACGTTATACATAAATAATGAGTTATTTTATATATATCTAAATTTCCACTTTGAATATGACTTTCTTTATATTACAAAAAAATTATACCTTTCATTTTAAAACGACTTTTTCTGGCTCATTTGCATAACTTGGTCGAAATCTTGTGAGCGTTGAAATTATTAGAAATTTACAAGCACCTGCATTTCTAAATTTGCTTCTACTTTAAACAAAAAAAAACCTTTTAAAATGTTTCTTTCTAACTAGGAGGATTATGCAATGATTTTAAATGCTAATTTTTAGTTTTATTCGGGACGTGAAATTGGAAACACATTTGATATTCTTATCGACTCAAAATTTACGTTTTAAATATTATTTTACCGTATGGTAATAATTGTGTATTGATATAAACTGGAATTAGTTGTGGTCTGTTACCAGTGGAAATTTTTATATATATTTTTGGTGAAGTTCGACATGAAAGAAATTATACATTTATCTACACTTTACAATGGTAAGTTTTAATATTACTTTTCTCTGGTATATTATATTCATGTAAAGATAAAAGAACTTTACTACCAGGTATATGAGCTCTTAAATTTTCTTATATCATTCGAAATTATTATTTTAAAATTATTATTCATACGTTCTTATTTGAAAGTTATTATTTATTTGGTACCAAATATATTTAATTAACACATAACCGACCTTTTGTTCCTTTTTCTTGAAATGATGCCACACCAGGGACGCTTCCAATAGATTTTCCCGCCTTCGATGGACGAATATCTTGCTCGTAATTATCTGGGTGATAATTGTTTCCTCTGCTATTCGTAGTCTCACAAAACTTGGTTCACTTGATTTATTTATAACTGATTAAATTTATATGGATTTATATACCTTTGCCTTGATTAATTATAAAATTTGTTACATTGAAAAAAATTGGATAACTTTATATTCGTGTTACTTATATGATCACTGACGCTCAATTCCCAATTTCCCGCATTTTACATCGAACAAAACCCTTTTTATGGTTTGTCACCGGAAGTGGATTTTGTTCTCGAAAGTTCGATTGAAAAATTCACCTGTCATTTTGTTTATTCTTGTTTTTTATTGTTTTCTAACTTAAACTTATTGCAAACTATTGTTTTTTATTCATAATACACTTATTGTTATTGACTTATTCACTCACACCTTATTATTATTGTCTTTTTCCATATTACTGTTTATTTGCGATGTTTTGATTGGTCAATGCAATTTCATTAATTTTACGTTTTCTACAACCTACATATTTACCTATTATACATGTATACAATTTATTTCTCATTATGTTTGATGTTATTACATCTATACACATAAACTATGTCGGTAATCATTTATTTCATTATTGTATTTCATATTCAAAATTATTTATGTTGGTATAATTTGTCTCAACTGTTTCATTTGGTATAAATTTGACCTTGCCTATATTACAGATTCCTACTTATTATAATATTTCCTATATCTACTTCTATGATTAATTATTAACTAAATATCTTATTCTATATATTTTATTACTTCTAAATGTCTTTTTATTGTTTAATCATTATAGTTTTTTGTTGATTTTGTTAAGAGATTCTATTTATTTTTAAAATATAAACAGATGCTCTGGGTGTCTAAGATTCCATGCAGCGTTATATTATTTCTTGATCTGCGTTTACTTGTGAGGTTCTGTCTAAGGTTGTTTTTATTAAGTTGAAGAATTAATTTTTACAACTGTTTTTCTGATGGTTGTTTATGATTTCTTTTTATATTTATTTACTTTCTTTTTGATTATACCCATTGATCGTACTTGGTTATATTGTTATACAAGGTATTTTATTATTTTGATACATTATCTTTAAAAAATTATTTTTATTGACAAATTTTAATTTTATATCCTTCATCAGGATTCTATATAGGTTATGTATATGTTCTATTTACAACAATATATATATATATATATATATATATATATATATTATAACGTATATGTAAGGTAGAAACATTATGATGAGACAGAATAATTAGAAATTGCTATATAATAAAACAGTAGACTATATTTTACTAGGGAGATAAGAATGAGATATTAAAATTGCTCATATTTATAAGGTAATTGTAAGTATCTTCACTCAATTTGCTAATACAGCTTTCATATAATTAATAATTCAAGGAAACTTTACAACTTGCAAAGAATTAATCAAAAAGAAGCATTACCTTAAATCATAAATCCGAAACCATAGAATTAAGATCATACATTTGTATCAAATACTTTATAAGAATATAACATTTAACACATAATCTGAAAAAAAAATAAGAATTAATAAACATTCAAACACTATTGTTCAATATTATAACACAATGTTTACAAAGAGATATGATTAGAATAGTTGACGCTGTAATGTCAATATGTTTCAATGACAAACGCTGACATTAGAGTAATTTCATAGATCTAATAAGTTTAAAAGTATATAAAATGAATGTAAATAATCAGTATAGAGAATATTGACAAATTGTTCAAAGAATTTATGTGAATGGCTAAATATAATCGTAACAATAATTAATTGTAATAAGAAAATTAAACTAAGCATTGGTATATTAAAGACTATTGTATTTTATCAATGTAAACTATTCGTCCCATTACAATCAAATGAATTTTATAGTAAACTAACAATCAAGTAAAACTTATTTTGATAGATAAGTAAAGATATTCAAGAGTAAATAAAAATGAAATCATAAAATAGTGCGTTAAACAAAAAGTGATTGGTTAGAAATAATATGACGGAACAATTTCAATCAACAAACAAAGTGTAACAAACATTTCAAAGATAGTGAGCTGAAAAAAACAAAAGACTGATTGTTTGTTAAAAAAAATAGAAGAAAAAAGAGTTGGTAGCTTGGCGTCGGTTCGAGGAGGTTGATTGGAGCAGCGTCCCGGAAAATTTTTGAAATTATCCCCAAATCATGATATAAAAAGTAAGAAACCAATATCAAAATATACTATAGTACTTACCAAGTATATACAGCTGATTTTCCTGAGAGAGAATCAATTCTTCCAAAATTTATCCGTTAAGAACTCACTAATTACAATCCAGTGCTTAAAAATCTCATCAGTAAAATAAACTTTGCGAAAAAGATATATCTGAAAAGGAATCATAATAGAAACTTAATACAACTATACAATTAAATAAATTTTCAATAGTAAATGGCCAATCTAAATAAACAAAATTGAATACTTACTCATTTCAAATAAAAACTTAAGAAAGATGCATCTGATTTCATCTATGTAATATTTCTATTCTATGTATATAAACTAATAACTTTTTCTTGTACCATATTGTAACTATCTGTATGCATAAGTCGTTTCACATAAATTCTGTACATGTACTCTTAATATCAAATATTCGTTGGTATAACGTTAAGCAGGTTATAAAATCGAACAGGCGTAATTCGTATATGAAGCGTTCGTTTAATGCACCAACACGTGATGCTTTAAGCATGTGCATGTTTATTAATTCTTACTTTTTTTTCAGATTATGTGTTAAATGTTATATTCTTATAAAGTATTTGATACAAATGGATGATCTTAATTCTATGGTTTCGGATTTATGATTTAAGGTAAAGTTTCTTTTTGTTTAATTCTTTGCAAGTTGTAAAGTTTCCTTGAATTAATAATTATATGAAAGCTGTATTAGCAAATTGAGTGAAGATACTTACAATTACCTAATAAATATGAGCAATTTTAATATCTCATTCTTATCTCCCTAGTAAAATATAGTCTACTGTTTTATTATATAGCAATTTCTAATTATTCTGTCTCATCATAATGTTTCTACCTTACATATACGTTATAATATATTACAAATGTAGAAGGTTTTATGGCTGGTGAGTTTTACAAGAGCTTCGATACCTGAGTTTACATGGAAGTAGGCTGCTTGAAAAGATTTACTTATTAAAGTTACCACTCCTCCACTGGCACGTTTGGTGTTGTTACGATTTTTAGAGAAAAATTGAAATTGACTGTTTCAATAACTGCTATCTGGTTTGAGATTAGATTCTTGAAGGCATATGATGTCTGGAGTGTATTCTTTAATAATAACTTGTAGCATACCAAGTCGATGGTAGAAACCATCTATGTTCCATTGAAGAATGAAGTTGAATTTTCGAGTAATTTAAGACGGTTATGGGCGACAAATTAATTATTAGTAGATGAATCCGATTCAGAGTCAATTAAGTCTTGGCCAAGATGAGTAAATATCTTTTTATTAAGTTTGGTGATTCTCGTTTTTGTTGCCTTGTCATTTATGTGGGGATATACTTCGGTTTTAACATAGTAGTAAGCGCAAGGAGATCAAATGTGAAATCTAGAGCAATATTTACAGGTTGGGGTGAGCCGCTTACGTTATCTAATAAAACAATTAATTGGTCGTAGTCCAGAATGAAAGGTGGCGAATGATTTTCGATGTACTCTTTGCAGGAGATGGTTGATTGTTTCTTTCTCAACTTATTCTTTTCTAGAGTTGGTTTTGGTTTAGGGAATAATTTTTCTGGCGTTATGTTATTATCGCTATCGGGTGTGGGGGTATCTTCCATAGGTCTTTTGCTTGTGATTTTGGCCATATTGGGGATATCTGTTGCTTCCGTTTCTGCTTCCATATTCATTGAAGTTGTGGACGTCTCTTGACTAAGTGGAGAGTCTTCTGTTATTGGATCAGAAGTCAATTTTTGTGTATTAATGTTATTTGTTGACAAAGATGGGGGGAGAGTTTGGATTGGGGTTGTAAGAAGAGTTTGGGAAGTCGTAAGCGGTTAATTATTTGATGTTGAACTATATGTATTAGATTTTGATTGGTTGGAGCTATTGATACATTGTAAGGCTATATGACCATCAACTTTGGATTTGTAGCATGTTAGTCCGTCTTTTTGGAGGAAAACTCGGTAGCTGGTTTGTTCGAATTCAATCAATATGGAGTCGGCCTGAAACTCAGGATGTGACTATACTCAAGTAATGTTGCACCCATTCTTAGGAACGTCATGGGAGGAACTGGATTTAGACCTATTTTTGATATATCATCTGTTAGCAGTTGATGTGGGATAGTTGGACTTACATTGGAAAGTATGATTCTATCAGCCGGAGTTATGAGTTGACGAGCTACTAGTTTTTCTCCGTTGACGGTTATGGAGCCATAATTGTTCATGAAGTTATCAACTACTGATTTGTTCGCTAAGTACATACAAACACGATTGTTCGATAGCCTTGATAAAAAAATAACATTTTTTGGTTGAATGATTGATCCTAATGGGATAAGGTAATCCTGTAATTTGGCATTTTTGATAGAGGAAAAAACGATTGCTTGTTGCTTGCTTGGAAAAACAGCTTGGTTGACTGCTGATGAATAACGTTTGATAACTGTGAGTATTTGAGTGTGAATCATTGATATAAGACATCATTAAAATTCGATTTTATTTGGCCGGAATTTGGAATACGTCTCTGGTCGCTATTAGTAAATAGTAGCATGCAAAACTAGTTTGTTGCTTTTTATAAGTGATGTATTACTTGAATTGACCGTGTTTTTGATCTAGAATTCACTAACTTTAGATAATTTGAAGAACAATATAAGTAAAGTGAACTCACAGTTTCTTAAAGTACTTCTCACTGATCAAAACTAATTAAAAAAGGTTTAAACTAACTAAATTTGTAATATTTCGAGAACTGCACAAAACTAGGCTAGTCATTTGTTCTGTCAGAGCCGAACTCCTAATAATCATTTAAACAACAATAACACCTCGGATACAGCACGTCGTTTTCACATAACTTTATTTAACAATTCTTTCCATAGCGCGGACGGTATCTTGAACTTAAACAAACCGTAGAGTTGGGATTGATCAGGTAACATGATATCATAGTTCCATAATTTTAACATTTATATTTTTTACCAATCTTCATATAACAAAAGTTAAAGTCTAATTTAATAATGAGAATTATATTCAAATATCACGTAAAGAATTTCATATGTCATCATAAGAACTGAATATTTCTTTCCAATTTCACAACAGGAAACATCAGTAACCACGTTAAATTTTTTTTTATTTCATTAAATGGTTTATGTCTGACTTTTTCTATTCTTCAAGTATCCCTACCTATCAGATTCCTGTTACTGACGAGCGTTTCTTACCGGAGACATCCCTGAGGTATTAACAAAGAATATAAAATTGAATAACACCAAATTAAATTGAATTCATATTGATTTCAGACCATACCAGTTCTGGCGCCCATAATATTATTATAAGTATAAGTATTATAAAATGGAGAGGATGGTACAATTTTGGGGGAATTTATGGTAACGGAGTTGAAGGAATTTATTGGGAGGAGAGGATTTGATACGGGGGAAATAAATTGTTGTTAGTAGATAGATTGGAGGATGCATTATAAGATGAGGGACAGGATCCGGATTCATATCCATTATACTGTGAAGAGTTGGAGTCTACAGATGGAAAAGAAAAGGATAAAGGAGTGCAGGTAGATGAAGAAAGGATATATGGAGTGGGTGATTTTTCAGTACAGAACTTGAGACAAGAGATGCATAATCAAGGGCAATATGAGGAGAAAGGGGGAAGCAAGAGAGCAGAATCAATTGAAGAATTCGAAGAAACCATGAGAAGTAGAGAAATAGTAGAATGACAATACCAAGGAGAAGAAGCAGGATATAGGGGTCGTATAGTGCAGAGTGAACAGAATGGATTGATGGAGATGTTGCAACAATTGGTCTTAGAAAAGATTCCTGTTGGAAAAATGAGAAAAATTTCATTTTTCATTTTATTATCCACAATTCACTTCACAAGTGAAAAACTTATTTTCACAACGGGAATCTCTTCTAACACCTTTCAAAAATAGCTCCAAAAACGAAAAAAAATATCAGATTTGTTATTTAACAAATATCGCACTTACAATGTTCATGTTCAAGTAGGGAAAAATTGTTAATTAATTAATGCATAATTGATAGAAACATCGCAATAACATTTTTTGACCGTAAATTATTGATCATTCATCTATCCAGTAGGTGGCTATTAATTTTCATATTAATAAGTTTGAATAAAATTGTCCGTTTTCGGCCGTATTTCAACACTCTGGGAATATTATAAATACTGTTCCCATGGTTATGGGAAAGTTCCTCCTCTCTTTGAATCCTTTTTACAATTTGAAAAGTGTCAAATAGTTTTTGAGATATTTGCAAAAAACCAAACCCCATTTTTTTCTTAGTTAATTGTTTATAACTTTTGCAATTTTTGCGAGCTGCAATTGATTTTTTCAAAAATCGTCTACTCGCACTCTCTATTCCGTAACGAATGAATGAAAGTAATTTGTCCCAAAAAGCACATGTTGACCAGACTATATTGGCCATTAACAATTTGTATTCTGTATCGGCATTAAAAAACTGTAACAGAAAATTGTAAAATGTACGGGATGACCTATTTAAAAATACACATAAATATTGTTCGTATAACTTGAACACTGTAGACTTGTCAACGTCGAAAATTTAAAATTTCAAATCGCTGGTCCAACTTATCATGTAATATTAGTAACAAGAATTTCGTTACTGCGTACGGGGTGACAAAGATAATGATTAAATTCATATCCGTCTCTGTTGATATGATAAATAATGATTATCCCAATTTTTTACAAAAGTATTACTTAAAATTCAGATTTTGACCTAAATATAATATGAATTTCTTACCGGTGTGGCTACTGAATATATAAATATATATATATTATAATTATATATTTTAACTTATTTTAGTTATTTTTATTTATAATTTATCTATGTTTTTAACTTTAGAGAAAGTAAAGCTCAGGGTAAGTTTAGTTATATTTTATTATTGATTTAGTGGTTTAATGGTTTATTGGAGAGCATGAGAACACTTACTCTCGTTGGGTTCAGGATGAATTAAACAAGAAAATATATGAAATCTGCATCCCACAAACAACCTGCGAAAATCATCTCCATCAACGCTGTGAATCGATTATATGAAATACAGTAATTCAACCTATGTGTTATGAAACCTTGCCCTGTTTGGCAAATGACATGTAAATGAAAATCAATAACTCAAATTTAGTTCCTATAATTATCAGACAAACGTAAAATTGAAAAGCATCATAAGCAGTAAATAAAACTTATGTTAAAACAAATATAATACAGTGCAAATTACAAATACCAACTATTATTATATACCTTAAATTATTATTGTGTAATTTGGCCAAATTTATGAATTACGTTTGAGTTTAATATGGTTAACCAAATAAATCTTTAAAAACACTAACCTGACCACAACACTGGGAAGTCTCTAGTATATTCTATTGATGTGGAATCTTCTATACCAAAGCTGGATCTCCTTCGATCTTGTAGTTACAAACTCTATAGTTTGTATGGCAGGTAAGTTCGTAAATTCTTGTTAAATCACTTAGATATTTTTGCTTATAATGTTTATGTTACAATGATAATGGTTTAGGAAACGTATTTTCTCATTATAAAGTGATTACTTTTTGAAAATTCGGGTAGCGTCCCCTCTCAAATTTAAAATGTTTATATTTCCCACAAATTCTTATTATTTCCAAGTATTTTCTTTTCAAAATGTTCTATGTATATTGATCAAATGTTTGCAATGTCTTTTGACTTTAATTTCTAATAATTTCCCAAATATAAAATAAAATTTATAAAATTTTCTTACATGCGTCCTTCTCCATTAGCTTCGCTTCACCAACCTTTTGTTTTTCAAATCAACAAACTTCTTGTTGTCCGCTTTGTTATTTGTAAAACAAAAAACTTACTACATACTAGATAGAATATGCTTTGTCTTATCTAATGTTTTATATGTCGATAAATGTCTTTATATTTTTCTATGATTATGGATTGTTGATGTAAGATTTCAAACTAATTTACCATTCCTATTTACATACTCATTCTTTCAAAAATCTACCTTATCTTAATTAACAAAATTATATCTATTTGACTCTAAATTTCAATATCAATCCATATACAATCTAAAATGTTCAAATATCTGTCATAATGCCTTTCAATTAAATCTTTACTCATCATAACATATTTATCTATTACAAACTTGGCTCTTTATTTATTTCAGTCATCATATTTTTCTATTATCAATATTTCACAAACATAAATAATTCTATGGTAGAATCTACCTCCACATTCAGTGTACTTCTTTAACAGACATGAAATTTTTAGTTGTCACTTCAGTTATCTCCTTTTTAATATAAACATTACACTTTTATTGGTATATATCGTGATCTAACATTCTATTTATTATTGTCTGATAATAATTTATTTTCTTTTCAGATTCATTGTTATATGTTCGAAATACTGGATACAAATTATCATTCGCTATAGACAAGAAAATGAGTTTATGATTTGTTAAGATATAATTAAAATTTTATGAAAATAATGCAGTTTATAATCTGAAATCCTAAGGTAAATAATTTTACTATTACTTATGTATCTCTTTCGTTTTGAAGCATAACTAATATAATAAATGTTCAATTCAATAGAAAATATATATTCTTCTTATATTATCATCATTAGAAAAGATAATTCCAGCTGTGTGAAACAATTAATTTACATCTGTTACTCTACAAGGTTGCAAATTTCATACTTTTGGTGTTCCATTCTATTTACTGTTTCTTACGATAAGTTCAATATATATATATATATATATATATATATATATATATATATATATATATATATATATATATAATTAATTCACTAATATGGCTTCTACCTATCAAACGTCTACGCTATATAATACAAGTATAGAAAAAGGTTAAAAATTGTTCCTTCCATTTTATCTCACAAACATCGTCAAATATCCCTAATATCTCCAATATGTGCCTAGATATTTCATCTTCAACGAATTATGTTTAAAAATTATGTAAGTATAATTTAATTATATTTAAATACAAATCATGTATGTATTATTTTGTTGTGCGAAAAATAGGCAATTGATAAAAAAATAATGTCACCATATTAAAATTTGCACGAAAAATCAGTCGAACGATTCATGGGATTTTATCTGGAGAGAAAGGTTTTGTTTAACAAAAATTTAACAATAACAAAGTGTGAATCATATATCTCATGTGGATGGTATTTATATTCGGTGATAGGAAGCACTTGTTTATAAACAATACTAATTTTCAATTGCTTGACTTACCTATAAAGTATATATCATAAATAAATTGACGGCTTCTTTAGGTATCAAAATACACTGCTTTAGTTAAATTCTTCATAGGTGATCCATCCATTTCACAGTCATCAATTCATAATCAGGACAGTTGACTGGACGAGACACATTTTCACATAAAATGTAAAATATGGAAAGGGTTGAATGAGTATCGTACTTTGTGAAGATCAACTAAGGAGTTAATTAGAACTTTTCTTAATAAAATTATTAGTAGTATATGGGATGTTCCACGCGAAGCTTATTCAAACCAGTAGAATTGACATGAGGTTCATGTGAAATGGAATTGAGAATATGTGAGTAGTAATCTATCGCATAATAGTTTGTGTTAACAGACAACTTTACTACTAGCTCAACTGCTAAATATCTATAGTCTCTCATTTGAAAAAATAAAAGTTAGCAATCAAATTTATACACATTGAGATGAACAAAAAGTTACAATCAACAGTTTATAGACAGACAGAAACGGTGGAAGTATGAAAAGCGACGTCCGTATAAACAAGGTGATAAACTATATTGCTACAAAATAATTTAATATGTACATATTTAAATTACATTAAAAAAAAGTTCAATAGTACTGAATAAACTATGTGCCAGCCAGTTTGAAGCATAATGCCCAGATATGGAAATAAGTCTTCAATCTTAAAGGAACAATTTTTAACGCTGTAATTAAAAAATACGCTATACCATGCTCTAAGTAGGTGTGTTGTTTCTCATTTCATCATAAAATGAGTTCTGCCCATAAAAAACCTTTTTATAGAGTTTATTTGAGAAAAGCCAATGAAAATATATCACAAGTACCTTCTCTGATTTCTATAAACCATTTGTAAATGCCAAGAAGCGGCATTCTTAAGGCCTAGACAACACAATGGAAACACTAATATACCAAAGTGATTTGAAACACAAGGTTGGTATACTTGAAATGTTAATTATTTAATTATTGTTCTTACTGCTTCGATAATATTTTATTGACAACGATGCAATTTGCTCAAAGCATTTTCATCGTCTTTATAATTACTTTTTTGAATGAAGTATTTTATTAGGCTTACATAATAAGAAATTTCACTTGGAATCTTTACTTAAATTCCCAAGAAAGTATCACTAGTTAAGAAGTTAATGCAGCGTGGAATTGTTAATTTCTTAAGTAACTGGCATTCTTGTAGTAGTGATAATGAGTGAAATATCAGGAAGAAAACATCAATGAACGAGTCGGAATAATTCTTAACGTATTTTTGTCACTTTTGGATTCGGTATAACTCCCATCCCCCTACGAAAATAGAATACTTAAAATATTCACGCAACTTGCAGGGCCCTCATGTCGAGAAAAATTGTGAATTATTAACAGAGATACATTATGACATATCAACAAGGAAGAACTTTTGACGCTAAGGTAGGTACCCACCTTAGCGACTTTATTCAGAAAAACACGACAGGCAACAAGAGGAAAGAAACATATATTGAGAATAGACAAAAGAAAATTTTGCTTACATTAACATCCACAACAAGGTTAGCTACATTATTCCTAAATTTCACGCCCAATGCACCAAATTTACTCCTAAACAGTAAACAGAACCTTTTTTCATGCTTATGTAATGTGGAAATATGTGGTTGACAGAAAATACCATTTGCTAATCAGCAAGTGTTTGCCATTCCAATTAGAAGCATCCTTATTTTGGGTACATCCAAACATCCAGTGATGAATGCCATCTGAGCTACTATCGCAATGACAAACATTAGTATCACTTAGTTAAACTTTCAATAAGTATGATTATATTCGGTCTCGTGTCATCAATAAATAATGTGTAGTACCTCCGCCTCTGGCCAATACATCCACAACCTGAAAGAAAATATTTACCCTATCTCATTCTTGCCCAAACTACGGCTATACAAATCAGTCATTGTGTTTGTGCTGATACATACGGATCACATAGTGAGTTACCGGAATTCGGTAGTTGAAATTATGAGAAATTTTTGAAATCATGCCCAAACATTCGCGAAACAGAAAAAGGAATCGGTCAGGGGAAGTGTCGGATATTTATAGAATTTTCAAAAGCCTGGTAAATAGACTTGTTAACCTGAACGGAACAAAGGAACGCCATCGTCGTAAAATTCGTGTAATAAGCGATAGTGAATGTGAGACGGAAGATTCCCGCTCTCGTTCATCGTCTAAAGAGAGGTGGGATGATAGTGTGTCGTCAACCGCTTCGTCATGCGAGAACATTTAGGGAGAAAGAGATACAACTAGTAAGTACAAAAATAATTTTATTTTTCACTGGTCAACGTGAGAAACATTCATACCTGTTTGTGATGACAGGTAGTGCATTAGCTGAAAATTAATTTACTTATCAATTGCATGTTAGTGGTAACATGTAGCTTATCCATTTGTGGTAATGGATAGGGCTTTTGAAATTTCACAATGTTTCATATTATTATTATTATTATTATTATGGGTAATCCTTTTCTCGGCTTTCGACCGGCTTCTTTCTAGGTAGACGGGTGTGTACCAAGTCTGCCCAGTGGTTCAAATGCTACTATGTGTTTCTAAGGAATGTTCGGGTTATGTTACATGTTTTCAGTATTACAGCTTTCTGTATGTTTTCATATATATTTGTGTCCAGTTGAAGCTCTATAAGATGCTGGGTGAATCCCTTGTGTGTAATTCCTGTTGCAGATATTATGAAAGGTATAATTTTCACTTGTTTTTGCTTCCAGATTCTTTCCATTATTATTATTATTATTATTATTATTATTATTATTATTATTATTTTAGGAATTCACAGGGTTTTTGTTCCCTGGATTTCTTCTTTATACGGGCGGGCCAAGTATAAACGAAGTCTATTGTGCTCTAAGAAACGAGCGGACTATATTGCACGTGTGTATTTGTATTCGATTGTGTATATTTTCAGGTATGTCGAGTTCTGTCAGATGTTCTGTGAATTTTTTGTGGGTGATACCAGTAGCAGACATAATCAACGGAATAATGGTGACCGCCTTTTGCTTCCAAATTCTCTCCAGTTCTATTGCGAGGGGGGTGTATTTTTGTATTTTTTCCGAATATTTGTTTGTTAGATTTTGATCGGTAGGGATGGAAACGTCTATTAGGTAGGTGTGTTTGTTTTTCTTGTCAGTAAATGTGATGTCGGGTCTGTTGCATGCTAATGTTTTGTCTGATTGTATCGTTTTGTCCCAGTATATTTTGTATTCCTGGTTTTCCAGTATTTCGGATGGTGTGTACTGGTAGTGGGGTACGGTTTTGTTTATTAGTGAAAGTTTATATGCCATTTCCTGGTGGATGATTTTTGCGACTGTGTTGTGTCGTTCCAGGTATTTGGTTGGTGCAAGACTCTTGCAGCCGTTGGTTATATGCTCTATTGTTTTTCTGTCTGAATGGCATCTTCTGCATTTGTCATTTGTAACTGAGGGGTCTTTTAATATGTACTTGCTATATGTTTTCGTTTTTATCACTTTATCTTGTATAGCATGCATGAATCCTTCCGTTTCAGGGAAGAGGTCACCCTTCTGGAGCCATTTATGTGTTAGTCCTTTATCGATGTCTTCACCTTGTGTCTGATTGAAGTATCGTCCGTGTAGTTCTTTGCTTGCCCATCTTTGTATTTTCTCTTTGTATGTGGTTTTCTTGTCCTTCAGTGGAAGGTCGGTGTTGTGTAAGTCTAGTGGAGTGTAGTTAATGTCGGCGTGTACTATTGCTAGGTGAAGTTCGCTTTTGGACTTTTTGTCATGAAAGTATTTTCTTAGGTTTGAGATTTTCGTGTCGTGTAGTTGGTGGATGTCAAGAACTCCTCTTCCACCATCTGCTAGAGGTAAAGTAATCCTTTCTATACAGGCGTTAGTGTGGTGCATATGGTGTTTTGTCAGTAGTGTTCTGGTCTGTCTGTTGATATTTTCGAGATCTGTCGGTGTCCACTTGAGAATTGCGAATGAGTAAGTGAGCGTTGGTATGGCGTAAGAGTTTATGGCTTTAGTAAGGTTTCTGGATGTGAGTTTACTTTTTACTAATTGTGTGAGTCTCTTCGTATATTTTTGTATGAAATTGTTTTTGAGATCTGTATGGTTGAGTTTGATTGTTTGTTTGATGCCAAGATATTTGTATGTGTCGTTTTCATCCATGTGCTCTATTATGCCTCCTGTAGTCCTGATGCCCTCGGTGTTTGTCCACTTGCCAAGTTCTATGCTATTAATTTTGCATTTATTTAACCCGAATTCCATTTTTATGTCGTTGGACATGGTTTCTGTTATTTTAATATTATTATTATTATTATTATATTTTTTTTTAAATCACGTTAACCGGATATCTTTGATTGTTGAACCGGCAAGTTTTATGTTGCAAGGTTCACAATGCTGTCTATCTATTTCTTATTTCTTATTTAATACTTTTCGCATTATATTACAGGTGCTTAAGATGACGGCTTTCTGGAGTTCGAAGAAGAGTTCTTTTTTTATTCCGAGGCTGTCAAGATATGTCTGCAATCCTTTTGGTATTTCCCCTGTTGCTCCGATAATGATTGGGATAGTTTTAACTTTTGTGGCCTGCCAGGTTTGCTTTAGATCTTCACATAGTGGTTGGTATTTTTCGATTTTTTCTGTTTCCTTTTTTGAGATGTTATCAGGAGCTGGGACAGCAATGTCAATAAGTATAATTTCTTTGTTTGTTTTATTGTACATGAGAATGTCTGGCCTATTGTGTTGAACTTCTTTGTCGGTTTGAACTTCTCTGTCCCAGTAGACTAAGTAATGTTCATTTTCTAACACATTTTGTGGCGTGTATTTGTAATAGGGAACTTTTTCTTTGATTAATTTCAGATAGTGACAAAGTTCGGTGTGAATTATTTTAGCTACGTTATTGTGACGGTTAGTATATTCTCGTGGGGCTAGTGTTGTGCATCCGCTAATTAAATGTTCAATGTTTTCATGTTTTTCCCCGCACATTCTACATTGTGTTGTTGTTATATTTTGATCTTTTACGATGTATTTCAGATAAGAACGAGTTGGTATGACCTGGTCCTGAATAGCACAGATGAAGCCTTCTGTCTCCGGAAAGATGTTCCCTCTGTTAAGCCATCCAAGTGACGCAGATTTATCGCGGTTATTATCATCGAGTTTGTTTGGATATCTGCCATGGAGTTCCTTCTCTTTCCATCGATTTATCAGTTTTTGGATGGAGTACTGTGGGTCGCATGCATGTTCTTTATCGTTTAGTTTTAGTGGTGTCAGGTTTTTGTCAAGATAAATGATTGCTTGGTGGATAGGAGAATGTATTGCTTGATCGTAGAAATATTTTCTCATAAGTTCGATTTGCTTTTTATGTTTGGTTCGCATGTCCACAATACCCCTACCCCCTTGCTTTCGCGGTATTATTATTATTATTATTATTATTATTTTCCTTTTTGTGTCACCGGATTTACACCCGGCGTGGGTGTCACTATTCTAGAAATGACCTAACAATGTTTGTCGCATCCAGGATTACAGATTTTTGCATTAATCGGTAGGTTGACTCAGGAATATCAATGTCTTTGAGGGAAGTACTTAGTTTCTTGGGAATTAGCCCCATACAGGATAAAACAACTGGAATGATCTTGACTTCTTTAAGATTCCACAATTCCTTTATTTCGGTCCTTAGCTCGGCGTATTTGCTTAGTTTTTCATTGTATTTGCTTTCTGTGTTAGAATTATTTGGGATCGATATGTCAATAAGCAGAGCTTGCTTGGATTGTTTATTAATGACTGTGATGTCCGGCCTGTTGTGTCGTACTGTTACGTCCGTCATGATAGTTTTATCCCAGTAGATCTTAACATACTGATTTTCGATAACTGGAGGGGGCTTATATTTGTAATATGGCTCGTTGTTTTGTGGATTAAGGTTAAGTTTTTTCAGTACTTCTAGGTATACTACTGTGGCAACTTTGTTGTGTCGTTCCAGATATTTAGCTTCAGCTATGCTTTGGCAACTAGAGAGAATGTGTTCAATCGTTTCTTGACTTCTGTTGCACTTTCTACACCTATCTGTTGGTATTTCTTCCTTCAAGATATACTTTTGGTAATTCCTCGTTTTTATAACCTGATCTTGTATACCAACCATAAAACCTTCAGTTTCTGGGAACAGCGTTCCAGTTTTAAGCCATTCAACCGATTTAGCTTGATCTATCGTGTCTTTCTGTAAATCATGAATGAATCTTCCGTGCAATTCTTTTGAACGCCAATTTCTAATTTTATCTTCCTCATTTCGTGTATTAAAGGGCGTAAAGTTTTCCATGCTTAGGTTTAAAGGTGTATAACCCGTATCTGTTTTCACTATGGCTTTATGAAGTTGACTATTTTGGTGGCGGAAAAAACTCCTCAAGCCTGCAATTTGCTGAGTGCAAGCTTCCACAACATCTTTTATTCCTCTACCTCCTTTTTCTCTAGGTAAATTTATCCTTTCGACGGACGCTTTTGGATGGTGTTTTCTATGTTTTGTTAGCTCGGTTCTAATCTTTATGTTTACTGCTTCCAGGTCCGTTTGAGTCCATTCAATTATTCCGAAGGAGTACTGAAGAGCGGATATGGCGTAGCTATTTATGGCCGTGGTAAGGTTTCTTGAATTAAGCTTACTTTTTAAGAGGTTGTAAAGGCGTTTTTCGAATTCGGTGGTTAATATGGCTTTTATTTCTTTATGTTCTATCTTGTGTGTCTGAAGGATTTCTAAGTACTTGTAGGGTTTGTCTGTCATGGCTTCAATATATTTGCCTGGCTCTAGTTCTATAGGTTCTCCTTCTTTTAGCTTTCCCTTTTCAACCGATACAGTTTGGCATTTTTCCATACCAAACGACATTCCGACCTCTGTGCTCCACTGGTGCATGAGTTTTAAGTTGGATTCTAGGTGTTTTTTGTACGCGGCATATAGTTTCAGATCATCCATAAAGAATAGATGACTTATGGTTGTTGAGTTTCGATCCGCTCTAATAGTTGCTCCATATCCTGTGTGGTCTAGGCCACGTGATAATGGGTTTAAACACAAGCAGAACCATAGAGCGGAAAGTGTATCTCCTTGAAAGATTCCTCTTTTAATACTGATAGATTCAGTTTCTAGTTCTGTGTGATTTAGGTTAATTTTGAGTTTTGTTTTCCAATTACTCATAGTACTTTTTAAAAACCTAACCACCACAGGGTGTATATTGTAAATTTCCAAAGTTTTTATTAACCAACTGTGGGGCACTGAGTCGAAAGCCTTCCGATAGTCTATATAAGCCATGTATAGATTTCTGTTCTTCTTTCTGATTTGTTCCAATATCACATTATCGATTGTTATTTGTTCCTTGCAGCCCATATATTTTCTTTTGCACCCTTTCTGCTCCTCAGTTAGAATATCATTAGTTTCTAGGTATGCGTACAGTTTATCACATAGTGCTGTAGTGAAGATTTTGTACATTATAGGAAGGCACGTGATGGGTCTATATTGAGAAGGATCTTGAGTTTGATCAGATTTTGGAAGAAGATAAGTTACACCATTTGTAAGGAAGTCTGGTAGTTGGTCAGGGTTTCTTAGAGCGATATTAAATTGGTTGGTCAGGTGATGATGGGTAGCCGTAAGTTTTTTGTACCAGAAATTTTGGATACCGTCGTTCCCTGGTGCTTTCCAGTTGGCCAAGTTTTTTATTACCTTTTTTAGATCTTGTAATGTAAATATTATTTCTTCCATATGTAGATGGTTGTTGTTCTGAATTTCTGTTTTGATCCAAGGTGTATTTTCCTGGTGTTCGATTTCCTTCGACCACATTCCTTCCCAAAATGTCTGTAAGTCCTCCTTCTTTGGCGGTTGTCCTTTAGAACCAGGCTGTTCGTTAAACGATCTATAGAAGCCCTTCTGATTTTTTGAAAAGAAGTTGTTTTGGATTTTGCGTTGGTAGCTCTCCTGATATCTTTTTAATCTTTATTATTATTATTATTATTATTATTATTATTATTATTATTATTATTATTATTATTATTATTATTGTTGTATCCGTTTGTGATAACGGTTATACCTTAGAAAATAAATTTACTTTTTAATTGCCTGTTTGTGATTACAGGTAGCTTATCCATTTGTGATGATAGATAGTGCTTTTGGAGTTTTACAACAATTCATATTATTATTATTATTGTTTTATCTGTTTGTGATAACGGCTGTACCTTATACCTGAATTACTAAATAATCAAATATTTCTTGCAGACGTGCCAGAAAATCCTACAAGTTCAGGGAAAGACATTTTGTCAATTTAGGGAGAAGAAGGTACTAACTACTAAGAGTACATTTGCGAAACTAATTCAAGCACATGTATCATCTAGTTGGGACAGTATTTTGACCCGTGGTTTGGGTACTTGGTTACTGGTCTGAAAAAGAACAGGACCATCACACAAATTGTCTAGAACTTCTTGCATTGTATTTCGGCTTGAAATATTTTGTATCTAGGTTATCAGACTGTTGCCAACTATTGGCATGAACAATTCTTGGTAATACCATTTTCACATGTTTATTTATTTTGTTTTTCATGATCTTTCGAAGTTGTTTCATTAAAGATCAGTTGAAATTAAACTGACTATTTATTGACATCTCAGTAGTTTGTTTAACATTTCGTGGTCAGCGGAGACAGGATAGTTCACTTAGATGTCAACAACCACCTCCCCAAAAACTATACAGTCCACTGAAGTCACTGCCCGTCTTCGCTCCCCGACATGGTCCTTCGAGCCGGATCCAATACATAAGTACAGGGTGTCTGGAAATTGAAAATTAGAACAGTTGGAATTACTTAGTGTAAATTCCAACACAGACTCTATTGTGTCGAGTAGACAATACTACAGCTGTAGCATATATCAATAGAATGGGGAGTGTTAGTTTTCATAAATTAAATCACATAACGAGGAAAATTTGGAAGTTGTGTGAAGAAAGAAATATTTACATATTTGCTAGTTACATCAATACAAAACTTAATGTAGAAGCATAGGGCATAGATAGGGCATCCCGTCAGGTGCATAAAGAAACAGAATGGAGCTCATCGGAAGAGGATTTTCAAAAAATTAAAAATCATTTCGGAAGACCAGACATAGATTTGTTTGCTAGCAGAATGAAAAACGTCCTCTTTTTATATCATGGATGAGAGATCCAGAGGCGTATAAAATTGATGCTTTTAATTTAGATTGTAATAAATTGAATTTTCATACCTTTCCACCATTTAGCATGGTCTTAAAATGCTCCAAAAAATTAAAGAGGACAAATCTGAGGGGACTGTAGTCGTTTCTCTCTGGGTCTCTCAACCGTGGTACCCTAATTTTTAAACCTAATAGGTTTTTACTTTCTTTTAGTAAGTCGCCGCATTCCCTTTGGCACAACCTCATCCTATTGGCAGGGAAGCTGTCAGGCAGACGTTGTTATTAGGAAAAGTACCCATGGATTCACTTGACATATGCTCACAATTAATTACGCCCGCCACACTTAAACAATATAATACTGCTCTGAGGTAGTGGTGGGAATTTTGCTTAGGAAACAATATTAACCCATTTGAAGTGATAGTTACAAATGTTTTAGAGTTTCTGGCCTTATATTTATAAAAAAGAGCTTCATATGGTACTTTAAATAGTTATAGATCCGCGATTGCTCAAATAGCCGGTCCTAACTTGGGACAGGACTTCCGAATTAAATGATTTTTTAGAGGAGTTTTTGGGAAAAGACAACCTTTGCCCAGGTATGATAATTCATGGGACTCAAGTATAGTTCTTGATTATTTAAAATAGTTCCAAAATGAAGAAATAAATTCGAAAATTCTACCTCAAAAATTAAGTGCCTTAATGGCACTGGCAACGGGGCAACGGATAGAAACTCTACATTTAATTAGCGTCGATAACGTTATTCAACGTAATAAAATAGAAATAAAAATACCAGGCAGAATAAAAACTTCAGGCATTAATAGAAGTCAACCATTTATTGTATTACCTTTCTTTGATGCAGATCCTAGCATTTGCGTTGCTAGGATTCTATTGAAATACTTAGATAAAACAATATATTTACGGTGTACCTGTAAATTTATATTTCTAACATATAAAAAACCCCTTCATAAAGCAACCTCACAAACCATAGGGAGGTGGATAAAGCTGGTTTTAAGTAAAAGCGGTCTGGATATAACTCAATTTACGGCGCATAGCACATGTCTCGCTTCCACATCAGCGGCAGCTAGGGGAGGAGTTAGTTTTGGTTCTATAAGGTTAGCGGCGGGATAGACCAATAACTCAAAAACATTTGCCACCTTTTATAATATTATAATAATAGGCCCTTGATTTGTAATGAGAAGTTTGCTAAAACTATTTTGAGTTTGTACAATGTAGTTTTATTCAAATTAACAGTCTCGAACCTTACTTCGTGGAACCTGACGATGATATTTAATATGGAAACAATTGCCAAATTTCTTAGAATTTTTAACATGTTTTTCAATATATTGTGGAATTATCTAGAAACAGTAAATTTCATTTGAAACAGTAGTTTAGTTTTGTCTTTAGTTTTAGTTTCTTTTGTCGTTCAGTTTACGTTACATAATCTTAGTTAACTATTTGCATATTATTGCATACACTTTTATTATACTTATAAAATATAAACCAATTAAACTTTTTCTGCTTGCGTTTATTGTCGCAATGAGAAATATTTATCATTTGGTTTCTTTTTGTTTAATACGTTTAAACAATTTCTTCAATCATTGTTAGTTTTATCTGATTATTTTGTGGTTATTAAAATATACTTATGATAAATAATTAGTTGTTGCAACTTAAACATCTACATATTATTTATTTATGAGACGAGGGCGAATATAATTATAAAATCAACCCTTTTGGGCTGCAACAACAGCTTTGAAATAGACAGATTCATATGACCGTATTTTGAGCAAGGATAGGATAGGGTAGATATTTTCCTTCAAGGTTGTGGATGTATTGGCAAGAGGTGGAGGAACTACATATTATTCATTCATGAAATTAACTGTCTCGGCTCTTACTTCGTGGAATCTACTCGTACTACTGTTTTAAATGAAACTTACTGTTTCTAAATAATTTTACAATATACTGAAAAAATGTTAAAAATTCTAGAAAATTGACAATTGTGACGATATTATCTAAATATCATCGTCAGAATGATATTTAGATAATATCGAAACAATTGTCATTTTTTTAGAATTTTTAACATTTCTCAATATACTGTGGAGTTAACTAAAAACAGTTTCATTTAAAACACTATTATTTATTCATTTCGACGAGGCCTTCATATAATCAAGATCGAACATCACTTGGTAAGTTCGTTTTATCTTATGATTTTACAGCAATATGGTTATACAGACAACTGGCATGCATGTTGTTAATATCCCGTTGCGCCAAAGACGGGATGGTAGAGACAGATGCATGAGTTTCTACTATTTTTACTGTTACACGAACAGAAACAGTGACTTATACAGCTGATAATACAGCTTTTTTAGCAAACATATCTAAGTAATCATTAACAGGAAGAGAAGAATGTGCTTTAAACCTAATAAAGTTGAGGGATATCTCAAGTTTCAGCTGAACCACTTTTCCATAATAATAACAAGATTTTTTGTTGTGTTGATATCTTTAATGCTGGAGTAAACTATGAGGCAGAAATTTTTATTACCTGAAAATGTATTTTCATAAAAAGTAACATAAACATGACTAGAACTAAAAGAAGTAGATGAATTTTAGTTCCCAATTTTTCAAATCTGGAACCTTCTAGTGGTTGTGTTCATGGATACTTCGAGACGCAATAACAAGGTATTTCTCATGGTACGATCGTTTTCCTAGATTCATAGAGAGTTCTTGGCTATTCAAAACCTTCTATTATCTCCATTCTATTTATAAATATTCTTCAATCGAAATATTTCATATAATGTTTATTGGTGACTGTTTGTGATATGGCAGATGATGAGAAAGCTATTTATCGTGCTAGTCTTCTTTTACCAATTTCCATTTTGAATTTGTTCAACAAACTGAAACGGCTGAAGCAATTCAAACAAAGATTATGTAATAATTATACAATCAGTTACCCAAAGCGCATAATTGTGAAAATGATTGTCAAAGTACTTCTCAACTTTCTTTTTTTCCCAAGGTTCAAGAATTATTTGTCATTTATTATTGCTTACAGTGCTACATTTTTTCAGTTCATCTCAGATGTCAATCTTAAATGTTGTTGACTCAACAAACCTCATCCAACAACCACCGTATTACAGTTGATTGATAGGTAAAAATGACCATAGTCTCTTAGACAATTTGAATAATTTCTCCTAATAAAACTCCATCATGATTTTTTGTTTCATATGTACGTGTTTACTATGATGTACAAATCAGTGGTCTCCCAGCTCGTACCTACATATTCAATAGAATTAGGTATTTCTACATTTTTTTTTATTAATGCTCCTTTAAGATTAAATATTCCGCTAGTGCCCACTAGCTTGCAAAATATATAGTTATCAAATTGTGAGAAAATTGTAATATTATCGTGAAAAATACGAATGAAGTCTCAATTCTTGGAACAACTGGGATATGTAGCTAAAAACTTCCGACGAAATTCACCATAAAATATTAAAGAACATCGGTTAAGCAAATGGATATGAGTTGATAAATAGCATCAGTGACATAGGGTATAACATTTTTTACGCCCTTCGTTAACGAACTATAGGGCTCTAAAGATTAGAATTAAAAATAATTTTTTATTTATAATTGGTAAATGGCTGATTAGAAATTAGTAACCTTTAATAAACAACATAATTGCACACTTTTTGGCGTTAAAAACAAGTCTACACTATACTTGTGAACTCAGGTACGGACCAAGCTCAATGGTTGATGCGGTAATATTTTGGTAAATATAATTTTTTTTCAGTTATAAATGCAACAATTGACTTTTTTGAAAAAAAATTGAGATACCAAGTCCTTATGTGACATCTCGATAAAATTAACGGTTTAAGAGATACGGGCAATTTTACGTCGCACTGCACACCTATTGGCGCATTCACATTCTTTTTTAATGTACGATTACTGGGAGCATCCTATATTATTAGTAAATTATTAATAAATCGGTGCAGTCTACATTTATAGAAATAAATTTTTACATTGTCTATGCATAAAAAACTTTATTGAAAACGAACATCAATTTAACAAAAGTAAAAATAACAACAAAACCTTGAATAATGAATAACTACAGTCCATTAACAGATTAAAAAATCGAGTAACCAAATAATTAACGATATTAAAAAAGTCAAAACGGTTAAAAAAAATTACAACAAATGTTCAATATGGGCTCTCTTGTCGATAGCTGGTTCTGGATTTTTAATTTTATGGAAATAAGTGATACATTGGAATATAACTTTATTCAACGTGAATCGTCTTCCTTTTTTTTGACGTCCTTCAATTTTTCTTGACAAGCATGCGTCAGTGAGCGGACTGTGAACTCTCTTACAATCTTGCCGTTGTGATAATTATAATACAACAATATTCATGCTTTTAAAGTGCAGCCACATGCCGGCCACCTTGAAAGTTTATGCTTCCAAATAATTAAATTAACAATAAAAAACAGCTTACAGAACAAATACATAAAAAATTAAAATAAGCTGTAAACTAAAGTTCAGATTCAATGTCTGGTAAAGGACATATTTTATTTATAGCTCTTTTCACTATCTTTCCACTAGATAATCTTACACTAACCACTCGTGAGACACTGTCCTCACCCTGGTGAAATTCCGTAATTCTAGCCATCGGCCATTTCAAAGGAGGTGTATCCTCTCCTACCAGTATAACGAGAGAATGAACCTTGTATTGATTCGCTATATCTTTCTTCCATTTGGACCGCTTCTGCAGAGAGGAAATGTAATCGCGTGACCAAGCCTTCCAAAACTGCTGGTACAGCTGTTGGATGCGGTGAAATCTGGTAAGTCTATTCGAGTTAGCATTGTCTTCGGTAATTTGTGGCATCGCTAAGAGTGATTCTCCTACTAGGAAATGCGCTGGGGTCAAAGGAAGGAAGGTAATCATTGGGATCTTAGGAAATAGGAACAAGGGGTCGTGAATTGAGACAAGCTTCGATCTGTGTCAAAATAAGGTGCAATTCATCGGAACGAACCAAACTTTCCCCTAAAATGCGTCTGAGATGAAATTTTAAAGATTTCACAGCGGCTTCTCAAAGCCCCCCCCCCCCCATATGCGGTGATCTTGCAAGTATAAAACTACACTTTATTTCTTTGTTTACTAGAAAATCATGTATTTTCTCATTATGAGTTTTGTTGTTAAGTGAATCAAATAGCTCTACAAAATAATTATTGGCTCCCTGGAAATTACCTTCGTTATCGGAATGAATTATGTAAGGTTTTCCGCGACGTGATATGAAGCGCTTTAGAGCATTGAGAAACCCGTCTGTTGTTAGATCGAGAACCAATTCGATATGAACAGCACGTGTCGTGAAACATACAAAAACGCAAATGTACGATTTTACAAATTTACTGTTGCGCAAAGTACCCCTCCCGGACCAATATTGATCCCGCGTAATCAACACCACACTGATTGAAAGGGCGAGTTGGTATAACGCGAGATGTAGGAAGTTGCCCCATTAAATACCCTGCCGGTTTGGGTTTAGCCTTAAAACATACGATACATTGCTTTATTACCTTTTTCACTAAATGTTTGCTGTGAACTGGCCAATACTGCAAACTAATTATCGATAATAAATTTTGAGCCCCGGCGTGAAGATTACGTAGATGCTGTTCCTCTATAATGAGGTAAGTTAAAGGGTCGTCACGAGGAAGGATAATTGGATGTTTAGCGTTATAATCTAGAAATGAATTTTTTAAGCGTCCAGCTACACGAAGTATCCCGTTAGAATCTAAAAATGGCGCTAAATTTAAAATTGGACTTCGTGAACAAATATTTTTATTTGAATTTAAGCAATCACTCTCCTGAGAATAATGGTTTCTTTGCGCTAATCTGATCAAATTTGATTTTGCCATTTTCATCTCATCTGTCGTTAAACTGAGGTCACTAAATCTTTTGCCCCATTTTAAAACGTTAAAGAACCTATAAATATACCCCACCACGCGTATTAGTTTGGTAAAGCTGGAGTAACGTTTAAAAAGCTCATTTGAAAATTCATTTTCGTTTTTCCTTGAAACCAAAGAAATTATATTAGATTTAAGTTCAGGTAAGTCAACTTTATTCGGTAAATTTAAATCTTTAAAATTCTCTCTAATTTTACGTAGAAAAGTAGGGCCGATCCACCACAGATTACAATCTGTAAGTGTGCGAGGATCAGATCCGCGAGAAATCAAATCAGCGGGATTGTTTTCGCTTGTGACATGTTGCCAATCGTCAACATTCGTTAAATTGGTCGATTCGCGACAAATGTTTTTAATTGAATAGGGTTTATTCTTAGCCAAGCTAAGACAATCGTAGAGTCACTATAGTATACTGTTTTACAAATCGAAACATCTAGAGACCGCTTAACCGTGTTTATTAATTTTGATAATAGATGAGCTGCGAGTAATTCAAGCATTGGCATTCTTACTCTTTCTATCGGTGCCACCTTTGATTTTGCGCATAAAAGTCGTGAATAACGTTGCCCGTTTGAATCTTCGGAACAAATATAAATACAGGCTCCATATACCTTTTCCGAAGCGTCGGAAAAGCCGTGCATTTCTATTGTTACCGGATGACTACAAATTACTTGTCTAGGTGCCTCAAAATTTTGTAAAGTTTTTAGTTGGTAATAAAATTGAAACCATTGGTCATGAAGCTCCGGTGGTAATATTTCGTCCCAATGTAACTTTAGTAACCAAAGACTTTGTACAATAATTTTCGCTTTTATGACAACCGGGCCAATTAAACCTAACGGGTCGTAAATCTTTGCGATTGCTGAAAGTATCGCTCGTTTAGTGACATATGCATTATCAATCTCTATGTTAATGGAATATAACAATGCATCTTGTTCAGGAATCCAAGCAATTCTTTTGTTTCGGGTCTAATTACTAAATTTTCGATATCAGAATCCATGTTTGCAATTTCGTTAACGAGAGAATCTTTATTCGAGGTTCATTTTCTTAGCAAAAATCCTGCGCTACCTAAAATTTCGGTAAGCTCATGGACTATTTCCATAGCTTCTTGATGAGTTTGTATACTGACCAAAAGATCGTCTATATAAAAGTAGTTTAAAATTACATTACACGTTCTAGGATATTTATTTTGAAATCTATGAGCTAACTCTACTGAACATCGGGTTGCGAGGAAAGATGCACAACTAGTGTCGTACGTTACAGTACCTAATTCAAAAACTTCAATCGGTTCGTCACTATTAGATCGCCATAAAATTAGTTGATATTTTCTATCTTCTGGAGTGACCAATATCTGTCGGAACATCATTTTAATATCCGCGCTTAAAACTATTGGTCTTAACCTTAAACGTAATACAATAGAATACAACTCGTCTTGTATATAAGGACCTGTTAATAATATATCATTTAGCGATAAACCGTTATTAGATTTTTGAGATGCGTCAAGCACCACGCGACATTTTGTAGTGAGGCTCGACTCTCGAATAACCGGGTGATGTGGCATAAAATAACTTATATTTTTAGGACCTTCAATATTTCCAAAATAACCACTAAAATTCATATGACTTAGTTTTTCATATTCATTCGTGAATTCGAAATAATTTTTAAACAATTCTTTATCTCGTTTTAAACGCGTTTCGATGCTTAAAAACCTTCTTAAGGCTCCTGCCTTGGAATATCCTAGTTCAAGTTTTACGTTTTTATCCAGTAAATGAGCAAAGGGTAATCTTACTATGAAACGACCTTCACGCGTTTGAGTTGTTGTATCTTTAAAATATTCCTCGCAAAAGGAATCTTCTAGGGACAATGATTTCACCTGAGGAATCTCGTCTAGTTGCCAAAACTTAGTCAACTCCATGTCTAACTGTTCATTAGATATGTTATGATTAAAGTTACATAATTTATTTGAAACCAATTCGCTATTAATGATTCTTCCGGTTAGAATCCATCCGAAATGCGTTTCTATCCATATTGGACCGTGTTCGCTTAATTTCAATTTAACGTTTTGTAAAATATCATAAAATATTTCAACCCCTAAAAGAATATCGACTTCTTTGGGTCTATTAAATTCAGCTTATTTGATCGATGAAGGAATTTTGATCAAATCGCTATTGAAATCTGTTACGGGTAATTTTTCCGTTATTTTTGGAATAACTGAAAATTCCAAATGTGCATTAAACTTACTTAATCTTGATTTAATGTTCGTTTCTACCTTGTATTTTATTTTTGTTTTAGTTTGCCCTATACCTACGATCGGAATCAACGTGTTTTCTCTATAAAGTTTAAGTTTATTAGAAAATGTTTCTGTTATTAAATTCGACTGACTTCCGGAATCTAACAATGCCGTGCATTCTACAAGATTTCCTGTATTGTCCTGAATTAAAACCGTGGCTGTAGATAACAATACTTGCGAACTATTATTATTCGAAAAATGACATATTTTTGCTAAATTTATTATTTGATTATCCGATATTCGCGACGAACTTTCTTTTGATTCGCTTGGTATGTAAGAATAATTAGATACCGTTGTATCATGGTGAGAATTATTCTCTTCTACTCTAGAATGTACGTGTTTATTCTCGTCGCTAACGTGTAAAGAAGTATTATGCTTGTTACCGCATTTTTTGCAGCCACTCGATTTGCACTGAAATTTATAATGTCCGAAACGCAGACAATTCGAACATACTTTAAGCTCTCTAACCTTTACCAATTTTTGTTCAATAGACAGTTTTAAAAACTCCGAACATTGATATAGGAAATGTGATTCATTATTACATAGTCGACATTTATCAAATTTCGTTACAACATATGATTGTGAAACAAACCTGTTTTTCTTATCCATATCTTTTATTTCCGTGTTATGTTTTACATTAAACTTAAAACTACTATTCTCTTTCTGATTTTCTACTTTTTCGTTAAACGATTCTTCTAATCTGCTACATTTTTTCACCAAAAAACCCTTTAATCTTTCTAATGTAGGTAACCCATCCTCGTCTTGGAGATTATCCCACTCTTGCCTAGTATACCTATCTAACTTTTTCAAAATTAACTGAGCTAATAAAATATCCCATGCTTGAGTTTGTATATTCAGTTTTTCTAAAACACTTATGTGATGTGTAACCGTATCTAATGAATTTCTTAAGTTTGTGTGCGATTGGTTTGTTACTTCCGGTAAGTTAAATAATAGACCTTTCACGTGATGTACGACTAATTGCCTTCTATTTTCAAATCTGTCTTTTAAAACTCTTATAGCTTCTTTGTAACTTTCATCTGCCACATCATATCTCTCTATTACCTTAAAAGTTGCACCTTTGCAACAACCGCGCAAATAAGTAAATTTTTGAGCATCCGTTAAATCTTTCCTATTATCTACGCATGAATTAAATACATCCAAAAAACTTTTCCACGTTTCAATAGTTCCGTAAAAAACCGGTAATGGCACATCTGGTAATTGTACCGAAATACGACCTGGAGCCAGCCCTGACTCATCCCTGGCTGCGACCAAAGGCGTTGGTGGTGTTGCCACCTTGTTCCAACCCTGCCAGAGTAAGTCCTTTGCGCGAGCAATACTATCATAATATCTTTCCTCTATGACCTCACGCTGTTCATCTTCTATTGGCTCTAAATATTCTAATCGAGATTGCACCGTGTTAAAATTTTGAAAATCCCTTTCCATACCTTTTAATCTTGTTTCGATTTGCGCCAGTTTGACATAATTTTCGGGTACTCTTATAAACGCTTCAAATCGTGTTAATTTTGATTTCAGTATACCGCGTTCATGTTTTAATTCTCTTAACTCTTCTTGCTTTCGAATTTCAACTGTATTAATTTCTTCTTCATCAGACATTTTATTTTATAAATAGTAGAAAAAACTGTTTAAGTGTGTGAAATTTATTGACAGTTGAAATGTCTTTGAATACGAGAAAACGTGACAACTCTTAAAGCTTTAATATACGAGACTATTTACTTATGAATATTTGTAATCAACGTTATAAAAAACGTTTAAATGCGTTAAGAAGCCAAATGACGTGAAAACCTTTGTAAAATTATTGTGAATATATCTACGTGATAAACCAAAGTACGAGAAAATTCCTTGTAAAATATCTTGAAATAAGTACGTGATAAAACTAAAATACGAGACAAATCTTTTTATTGGTAACTATATTACTGAGCACGAGTTGAATCTAATAAGTATTTTACCACAGATCGAGCATGCAACAAAGGAATAAGTAAGGTTAGGATGTTAGGAATGTGGAATGATAGGTACTCACTCGTGTTTCCCAGTTTCTATATCCCTTTTCCATCCGGCACGAAGGATCATTTTGTCGATAGCTGGTTCTGGATTTTTAATTTTATGGAAATAAGTGATACATTCGAATATAACTTTATTCTTACAAAAACAACGTGAACATGACATTCGATAACAATCAACGTGAATCGTCTTCCTTTTTTTGACGTCCTTCAATTTGTCTTGAAAAGCATGCGTCAGTGAGCGGACTGTGAACTCTCTTACAATGTTGCCGTTGTGCTAATTATAATACAACAATTTTCATGATTTTAAAGCGCAACGACACTTCTTACTCTGGTGAACGTACTGGCTACAGAAATAGTCCACTCCTTCCAATCCACCTATCATAAAACTGTCCGTTTAGACGATCATTAAGGATATATGGACCTATTAAGCGGTTGCCTATAATACCTGCCCATACGCTAGCATTTGTTGATGTTAAGTCTTAATTATGCCATCATCCCACATATATGTAGAATATGGGAATTAATTATGCCATCTATGGTAAAGCCTACTTCATGTGTAAATAGTACATTTTCAATGAAATGTCGGTCTTCCCGTTGTTTAGCCAAAAACCAGTTCGCTTAATTAAGAGTAGGAGGATAGTCATCTGGTGACACAACATGAACTTTTTGTACATGAAATGGATACAATAGTTGCTCCTGAGGTATTTCATGTACGCTTGATTTTGAAATATTGACTTGTGCCAAAAGTTTCCTTAATCTGGTTATATGTTCATTATCAACAGCATCTAGTAATAGTTGTTCAATTATTGGACTACGCACGTTTCTTATACTCCCTTAGCCACCTTTCTTCGGTAAAAATGATCCTACAACGTAATTATCCATTGTAAAAACCTCTTTATAAAATTACTTCATTAAGCTAAACGTATCTGCTTCTCTTAAACTCCGATTTATACGTTCAAACGTTTTCCTGTTAGGAAACATTCGATTAGGATATCGTTCCGAATTACGTCTTCTAGCTAGGCTAGATAGAATAATTGTAGACTGCACCGATTGATTAATAATTTACTAATAATACAGTCGACTTCCTGTAATCGTAGATTCAAAAAAATTGTGGATGCGCCAATAGGTTTGCCCATCTATCTCAAACCATTAATTTGATCGAGATGTCACAAGAGGACTTGGTATCTCTAAAGATGATCAAAGAAGTTGATTGTTGCGTTCATAACAGACAAAATTAATATTTACCAAAAAATTGCCGCATCCATGACATACCATCATTATTTTTAGTCTCACTGTCATCTAATTTGGACTTGCATTTCCTTATTTTCTCTTTCTATGTCCAGCATAAATCCCTAATAATCTATGTGTTCTCAAATTCTCAATTTTGTCTTAAGTTGCGTAAGTTCTTCCATCGTTCCGTGCCGCTACTTACCAGTTCGCTTATAAGGTTCTTTCACATTTCGATCCTAGAATCACATTCCGGAATCCAATTCCGTTAGCTCTGCGTCATTCTACATATATTTAAATAGAAGCTCTTCATACATGCGGTTCCAAAGAATGCGACTCTGCAACCGTGGGCGTCTTGAAGCCCATGGCCTCGGCACTTGTTTGACTTATGAATTTTTTCACACTGCGATTCTAGAAACGGATTCCGGAATGGGATTCTAGAATCGTAATATGAAAGAACCCTTACAATAATTCCAAATTAATACGGCTTATTTTGTAGTTTTTGCTTATTCCCTCATATACCTGCCGTGTCGACCGCTCGGAGCTGATAGCGTGTATGTATATAATAGTTATGTTGAACTTCAACCTTACTAGAGGACCCGTGCTGCTCTGCAGCATTAGAATAGACTATGTGTGAGAGGGTGTAATTATTACATAAAATCATTTTACAGTAGGTACTTCCTTCTAGACAATATTAGCTGTGCGTCGGCCGCAGTATTTGGAAAAAATTGGAAGTAAAGTTGATTGTGCACACATTACTTTTCTCAAACTCAACGAATTTAAACAGTTTAACATCTCAACAGCTCAAAAGAAAGGGCTTGATCCACTGAGTGTTCTTTGACTTGTGTCAACAGCCTACGTTAATTAGAACTCTAGTTATAGAGGTTTGAGTGGAGGAAAATCTTGAAAAAATTGAATGTAAAGTTGATTGTGCACGTATAACTTTCCTCAAACTCAACGAATTTGAGCAGTTAATAACTCACGAGAAAGAATTTGATCCACTGAGTGTTCTGAGAGTGAAACGATCAAGATCCATTCATTAGAAGAGGAGCAATGAGAATTCGAATTACATTCATGTCCCATAAGAAATGTACAGGAAAGAATCGCGTTTGAGTATAACTTGAGTAAGGTGGGAGTTGAGTGAATTTCAATGATAACATATCAGTGTCTAAATACCTTTCATTTAAAAAAAATGAAGGAAATCGGCCGCATAGAACTGCCAGACGGACGTCAGTTTTCATAATTTTTTTTAATATATAAGATTGTTAAATTTCCCTTGTAATTTTCCGCATTTCTGGACTAAACTTTATTTTCAGCAACTCTCACTTTCTCACAGCGCTGCACTAATCTACTTATCACTTTCAGTTAATGGAATTATCTGAGACATATTGTAACTGGCCGAATGACAAAAAACATACCACGAAAAATAATTAATGAGATTCTCTATCAGCTATAGAATATTCTCTCAATTTGTTGGTTACAACGTTGAGGTTCAACGAATCGACTTTCATATAAACAAGACCATTTACAAAAATCCCAAGAGCTACAAGGAGATGACGTTGCTCGTTAGAATTTTGCAGCTATATATTAAAAAATACAGATGCGTATTTAATAATAAAGCTCGACCTCTAGAAAAAGATCATAATTTAAGAAAGTCCCATGTTTTGGCCCACTAAAATCCGTACGCCATTTGACAAACACGTGCCTAAGTCAAACTCTCATTTTATGATGTGGTTACATTAACAACTCAATACATCGAACGCAGCTTTCCCATATATACTAAGCTAGGAGACCCAGACGAATAAAATTCTTCAGAAGCACAAAAATTATTACTACTTTAAACAACTTTAGTTTTTAGATTTTCTTTTTTAGCTTTTCATTCTTTAGTCCTACATATTTTTGGTTTCTGGTTCTTTATTCATACTACAATTTTGCAGAGTTGATTTATTTTCGGTTGTGATTTTTTTCAAAAAATGATTGGTGCATGAAATTCATTACTATAGCCACAAGAAATATCTACACAACACAAAAGAGATGTTTATAACATCACATGTGCACATATGATTGTACACCTGAATACTGCATAAATTTGGGTTGACTATTGCTAGATATTGTGATAGAAGTCGGATTTTTTTAATAACAGGAAATTAACGACGTCTTAGGAATTTTTGCTCACAATTTCTGCATACAGGTTAGTTTTAAATTTGTTTAGTGTCAGGGTATTCAGGTTATTACACTATGCAAGCAAGTGTTCAATAGATACGGGAATGTCACAGTTGGGAAAAGAAGCAATTTTTCTAATGCCTATGAAATCTCTTCAAGATAGAATGTGAAAGTGAGAAGTTTCAGAAAACCCTTTTTCATTCCAACTACTTTGTTTCAACCATCCATCCTTTATCACTTGAATTATAAAATTGGACGCATGGAAGTGTTGAATTCCTTTATGATGTATAGACAAGAAGTTCTGAGTCCAATAAATTTTGCCACTTTACCCAATGTGTTCGTTATTTCGTTGCATCTACGGCTAAGGACCCATGAGAATTCTATATGCAATTCTCGTTGCATTGATATACGAGATTTCCTGGATTTGATGGATTAATAGGTGGTTTGGGGATTCTTTGTAGGGAATTGACGAAGTTAAGGGAGTCAGTGATTATTGAGAGGATTTCTTGGAATTTTTTGCATGGCATGTTGGTATAGAGTAGGGCCCCGGTTATCCGAGCCCCGCCTAACCGAGTTCCGGTTTAACCGAGGCGCAAAAAAAAATTAAAAAAAAAATATTTAAGACGGCGCCATGGATGCCGGGCGCCCGGCGACAGTGTTTGTACTCTGTACAGTACCGTAGCGAGCGAGCGGTGGAGTGGGGTGAACGCTGCTACTGTACCAAGGTCATTGCCACCCCCCTCGCTCTCCCGCCACACTGCACGTAGTCTAAAGCGCTTTGGCTGAGTCAGTGTCTTCTGACATTTTGTGCTGTGTTAGATTAGATTAGATTTTAACGGGGTTACTGTGCACTGAAACCAAAGGTTTATTGTGCCCCCCCTATCAGATCTGTTGTCGCTGTTTGTGCTTTGTTACTGTGGTGTTTTCATTATGAGCTCTTCGCGTAAAAGAACTGTTGTGAGGCTAGAGACTAAACTAAAGGCTATTAAAAGACTAGACAAAGGGGAAACGATAAAAAGAGTGGCTGCAGATTTAGGTGTTGGCGAGGTAACGGTTGGTGATTGGAGACGAAAACGGGCTGAGATTAAAAAGTGGTGTTCGCAAAAGGACAACGAAAATGACAGCAAACGAAAAACAATGAAAACTGGTGAGTTTGAAAAAACATCAAGTGCCCTTTTTATGTGGTTTACCCAATTACGGAGCAAAGGAAGTCCCGTCAGTGGGCCTTTGTTACAAGAAGAAGCTATTGAATTCCACAACAAGTTAAAAGATGTAGAAGAGGAGTTTACTGCAATCAGAGGATGGCTGCATCGCTGGAAAACCAGGTATGGAATTAGAGAGCTTAATATTTCAGGCGAAAAACTATCATCCGATCATGAAATTGTTGTATCGTTCAAGGACCGGTTTAAAGCTTTGATTGACCAGGAAAATTTGTCGCTTCAGCAGATTTTTAATTGTGATGAAACGGGATTAAATTACCGTATGCTTCCAACAAAAACACTTGCCTCCAAACAAGAAGCTTCTGCTCCGGGGTTCAAGAAATCAAAAGACAGAGTTACACCTTTGGCTTGTTCAAATGCTACCGGAGACTGCAAACTAAAGTTATTGCTCATAGGGAAATCTGCTAAGCCTAGAGCGTTTAAAAACATTTCCATTTCTAGCCTCCCCGTTTTGTACAAAAACCAAAAAAGTGCTTGGGTGGATTCCAAGATTTTCAAAGAGTGGTTTTTTGATAGCTTTGTGCCTCAAGTCGAAAAATATTTGGCAGAAAACAATCTCCCTCGCAAAGCTCTTATGCTTATGGACAATTGTCCTGCTCATCCCGACTCGGAAGAAATGGTTTCTGGCGAAATCAAGACAATGTTTTTGCCCCCTAACGTAACCCCACTTCTCCAGCCCATGGACCAAGGGGTGTTGGAAAACCTTAAGAGAAATTATAAAAGAAGACTTTTAAAACTGCTCATAAAGGAAATTGATAAAGGAAACGAAGTTTTGCATACTCTAAAAGCCATCACAATGAAAAATGTTGAATACATGACAGCCGAATCCTGGGAGGGAGTTGAAAGCTCTACCCTTGAAAGATCTTGGAGAAAGCTGTATAGTGTTGATGTTCAAGAAGCCGCAACCTCGGAAAATGAAAATTCTGATGACTCTATCGTAAGCCTGGTGCAAAGAATCCCATCTGACAAGGCTATTACTACAGACGACGTGGAAGAATGGATTAATGCGGACGAACAATATGAAGTCACAGATGACATGATTGTCGAGACAGTCAATGATGAGGCACAAAACGCCGAAGAGGTGAGTGATGAAGATGAGACGATGGAACAGACTGAAAATAAAATAAGTCACGCCGAGGGCTTCAAAGCCATACAAAGTGCTATAGACTATTTGGAGCAACAGGCAGAAACAACTTCGACGGATCTTCTGATGCTTCGTCGACTTCGTGAAACAGCTGCAAAGAAGCGGGCCAGTTCAGTAAAGCAGAAAACTCTGATGAACTTTTTCAAGAAGTAAGCTTAGTTTTGAAGTTAAATTTTTATTGATAAAGTACTGTACAGTACCAGTACAAAACTGTTTTTAATACTGTTATTAAGTGTGTTATTCTTAAGTGTATATTTTCATATTTACCATTGACCTTGTTTTATATTTACATATAGGCTGGATTTTATTAACTAAAACTGTATTTTTAGTGGGTTTCATAATAAAGTGAACTTTAACTCAATTTTAGATCTTTATTTATTACTGTATCAACCCCAAAATGTCTTTGTAACGCCCGTAACACAGACCAGCGGCCCAAAACGCACACGCTATCATTGATTTCAATGGCGGCACGGGACGCTCTCGTTCGCCGCTCTGTCTGCCCGTGTTATCCGAGTTTCTGGTTATCCGAGACGTTGAGAACGAACATTGAGAGGGTGTATACCAAGTATATTCGGGTTTTTAAGAAGTTGTTTGGATGACAAGAGGCTGTGGCTATTGGATTATTGGTCTCTTTGCGTTAGAGCCAAGATATCTCAATGGTGGAATTTGTCTGATTATATTTAAGATGGTGTAACTTTACTACTTTTCTAGATACCCTGTAGTATGAATTTCATTTCTATTAATAAGTCAATCACCCCGTGAAATAGTTGAAATAAGTATTGCTTGGTGTTATGCTGCTCTTGATTGTAATAATAACGTAGTTATTACGTGTAGAAACTGATAGATCCTATAATTATTCAAACTTAGTTTCTTTGTTTATTTATAAACTATTTTGACGTTTGAATAAAATTTATAATTTCACAAACAAATAGTAGTTCCATTTTACTATAGTGTGAAACAATTAGAGCCGGTTTTCCACTACGTAGCCTATCAAGGTCAATAACAACAGACCCCTGGAACTACTGAATCTCCATCTGTTGCTACCCTGGTAACTTTTGGAGCTGTATTTTCGAGAGTTTGGTGGAGTAGGTAAACCACCCAAAAAATCTGACGCCTGAGGTCCTGAGGATATCTAGGAAATACTGAAGCTGGGGTTGTCATAATGACGTCCATAATTCTTTTGAAGAACGAAAGTACGTCCCAATGGGTGTGTTTGTAATACGCTGGAATCTTTCAATCGAAAAGGATGCGGATATGCCGATAGAGAGTCTCAGGATTTGGTTTTGGAGGGTATCCAAAATATCTTGCACGATTGTTAATGAATACTCCATACAATAATTTGCGGAGGATAATAGATCTATAGAGTCTCACCAGATAAAGTGCATTATTTTGAGTGGTATAGGTAGGGTCCTTAACTCAAAGAGAAATCTAAATACATTTCCAGTATCTTCATTGTCTATAAAAGGGATTTCCGCATCACCAATATAAAGTATGTTCACTTTGGGTCATGTTTGTTTTTTGCAGAAATGGACAGTGAAGGATTTGGAATTTGTCAAAGGGCATTCTTTTAATAATGAGGAACTTTCATTCTAATTGGCATCCAATGAGAACTTTGATTTGACTTACTAGACGTCTTATAATAATTTCAAGAAGCTTGCATAGATGATTAGCTAGAGAGTTTGAATAATAGCTTTCCATGCTGTTCCTTGGTTGAGAATGTTTCACCTATTATGATAATTATGGATGAAATTGACTGTCTCGAACCTTACTTCGTGGAATATGCTCATATTAGTGTTTTTAAATGAAACTCAAGGTCTCTAGTTAATTCCACAGTATAATACAAGTTATTGAAAATTCTAAAGAATTGACAATTGTTTCGATAAATCAATATCATCGTCAGAATGACAGAAGTTACATTTTATTTGATGCCTACCTGATGTTTAGTAGTTATTTTTGGCTAGACCAAGAAGTGACCCAACTTGTGATTGGCTTAATATATGTTTATAGAAAAAAGAAGAAGATGTGATATTACAAATATTGAAGCTTAGATATTATTAGCCCTATGGTGATATCCTGGATATCATTTTTCCAATTAAGATCAGTATATATAAACTGTTTTCTTAAGTGATAATTGTAAAGATCAGCAGATATAGTTTTCCTGGTTTTCTATATCATTGCACAGTTATACTGATCTCAATTGGAAAAATGATATCCAGGATATCACCATAGGGCTAATAATATCTAAGCTTTAATATTTGTAATATCACATCTTCTTCTTTTTTCTACAAACATATATTAAGTCAATCACTAGTTAGGTCACTTCTTGGTCTAGCCAAAAATAACTACTAAACATCAGGTAGGCATCAAATAAAATGTAACTTCTGTTATTCTGACGATGATATTGATTTATCTAAACAATTGTCAATTTTTTAGAATTTTCGATAACTTTTATTATATTGTGGAATTAACTAGAAACCGTGAGTTTCATTTAAAACACAAATATTGTACTACTACTTCATTCGTTCAAATGATCCTTGTGTTTCTAATCCACATTGTCGAGCTACTACTCTAACTTACCCAAAGTTGTAGAACGACTATGGTCTAACTCAGCTAATATTCTGTTATCTTGTTCTATTTTAGCCATAATTCGTTCTATTTCAGTACCTTTATTGCCCCAGGTCTGGCCACCCATGTTGCTAGACATCTGACCAGGCTGCATGCTCGTGCCCATTCTTCCTCTCTGTGATGATGCCAATTCTAACTGCAGCTCTTCACACCTAAAGCAATTTGAAAAAATTTCAAAACAAGAAGTCTGTACCAAAAATAAAATCATGAAATCAATCTACTCAATGAATAATATTTTTGAAATTCTATTACAATAATTTACAATCAACATTCACTAGAATCATTTAAAAATAAAAGAAAGGTTAGAAACTTGGGAGAAAGCATATCTCACACTGAGAATACAAACAAATCAGGGATTCCAATGTAAATCTACTAAACCATTCTTAGACCAGTAGAATCGAGCTGGCGCGGAGCTGAAATATAATATTGTAAGTTATATAGATTCTGGTATTTTTTGATTATTTTCAAATTCTGCTCAACACTTTAGATGAAGTTTGTGTAGGGTGTAGTATACGAAGTATTTTCGAGATATTGCTAATTTTTTTTTCATAAAATACAGTTCCACATTGAATGAGCATATTTTTATCAATAACGAAGCTGGTGACTTAAGATTGTAACCAACAAACAACAAAGGCTTGCCCGTTAACTATATGTCTAGTCCGCCCATTCCCCATACGTAAATCCAATCACTTTTGAGATATTTCTTTATTTTCTCAGAAAACAACCACACATATAATTATTTTAACTTGAATATAGAACATTATATACAAACTGCATCCAAAATTTTATGAAGAAAATATGTTATTTATTTGGGATACAAACAGGACAAACCCATAGAAGTATCCACTAATAGTTACACATAATTTTACAAATTAGGTAAAAAAGAAAATATGAATACAATCATATAACTACATTAAATAAAAATAAATACAAGTATACACAGAAAAGAGAAAAAAAGAGAGAACAAGAGTAGGTAATAAAACAAAATTAAATTTGCAAGATATAGTCTTTAAGTAGTTTTTTTAATCGAAACTGCACTTTGGTGAAAAATATTCATTTCAACAATACTGGACAATGTATTGTGTGTATTTGTTATTCTGTGAGCAGGAGAATTTAGAAAATAATTGGTGAGTGCCTGATATGTGATGAAGGTATAATTGTTTCTAGTTGAGTGGCTGGGAATACGAAGTGTTATGAAATTTGTAAGTTCAAGGCAATCTATATTGTTATTGAGGATTTTGTGAATAAACAGTACATCCGCAATTTGCCTACCATGATCTAGTGAAATTATCTTTAAATTAGAACGAATACGTTGCCTATCCACATCGGGATAAAATTTTCTTTTACAATATGAAATATACTTGTTCAGGACTGATTCTAATTTTGAAATATAGACTGAATAACGCGGGTTCCAAATAGTAGAACCAAACGTTAATATACTATTTACGTATGCCATATATAATGATCTAACGGTAAAAGGGTTTTGAAGCTCGAAGCATGTTCTATATATGAAGCCCAACTGCTGATTAGCTTTTCTAGTTATATTACAAATATGCCGATCGAAAAGTAATTTAGAGTCTAAAAGAATACCAAGATCCCTAACTGTATCTACAGCGTGTAATACGCTATTAGAAACTTCATATGTGTTGTAGTTCAAGTCTGAATTACAGCGAGAAAATTGTATATAATTACACTTTGAGACATTTAAAAACAAATTATTCCTCACACAGTAGTCGGATAAATTGTGTAAGTCTTCTTGCAATCGAACTCTGTCGTAAGTACATGAAATTGAGTGATATATTTTCAAATCATCGGCATACATAACAAACTTAGCAAATTGAAAGCAACTAGAGATGTCATTTATATATAAATTAAAAAGTAAAGGACCTAAATGGGACCCCTGAGGTACTCCTGAAGTAGTTACCACAGCCTTAGATTTAAGAGCACCTAAAATTACTTGTTGAGACCTATTTCTGGCATATGAGTCGAACCATCTTAATAAATTACCATGTTTACCTACTTCAGAAAGTTTTGAGACAAGGACGGAATGATTTATCTTGTCGAAGGCCATACTGAAATCAGTATACACAGAATCAACGATTTGCCTATCATTTAGACTTTCAAGTATGTATTCAACGTATAGGAATAAATTTGTATCTACCGAACGTTTTTTCATGAAGCCATGCTGTTCAATGTTAAGTAGGTTTTTCACGTCATGATAAAGGAAATCAAAAATAATACTTTCAAACACCTTACTAAAGATGTTTAATTTAGAAATAGGTCTATAATTTTCAACTTTATTCTTGCTTCCAGATTTATGAATTGGTGTAATAAAGGCTGTTTTCCATGTATCAGGAAATTGACCTGAATTGAGAGATTTATTAAATAGCAAAAATAATGGCTCAATTAGCGATTCCTTACAACTTTTAATAAAATCAGTAGGTAATTCATCTGGCCCAGAACCTTTATTGGGTAAATTTTCAATTTTTTTATCAATAGTTTCACGAGTAATTGTGTAATTAGAAATATTCAGTAGTGTGTTAGTATACATATTACCAAAGTTACTAGCATCACTACTTACAAAAACAGAAGAAAAATAATCTGAAAATATATCACAAATATTCTGTAAGTCGGTTGTAGGGCCCTGAGCAGTGAGCAAGTTATTAGAGAAATTATTTGCTTTTCTTTTGCTTTTTACAAATTGCCAAAAATATTTAGAATTATGAATAATACTCGTTTCTACAGTAGTCAAGTATTTTTTATAATCTTCATTTATTAAAAATTTTGATCTGCCCCGTAAAATTTTGAATCTTAAGTAATCTAAATTATTATGGTATTTCTTCCATCGACAGTGAAATTTAACTTTTTCTTTAATCACTTTTATTGTAGAAGAAGAGAACCAATGAGGGTATTTTTTATAATAGCTGGGATATTGAGGTACATGTAAGTGAACGATCTGGTCAATAATATTGTAAAACAGATTAATTGCTTTATTTATGTCAATTGAATGAAATTTAGCTGCCCAGTTAACACTACCCAAAAGTCGGTTAATTTCGTGATAATTTGCCAATATAAAATTCCAGCGATATTGATTAACAACTCTAGTACAAATATTGAAAGGAATATCCATATCGAATTCCAAGGTACAGTGGTACTGATCCTCGGGAACTAATGGATTAGATGAAAGACGTAAATATTTGATAGAAAAACCACTGCTAAATATGAGGTCTAGAGTGTTGCCAGATATATTCACATTTGGGTTATACTGAACCATATCAACCAGAGACATAGTGTCGACTAATAAGCTAGATCTAGGATTAATATAATTATTTGGCTTACAATAATCTCCCCCGCTCAATAACCATTTAATTTCAGGAATATTGAAATCTCCACATATGATGAAAGTATCGTTAATATTATTTAAATAAATATCAATAAGCTTAGTACAGAAAAAGTTTAATGCAACCATGTCTCTGGGAGGTATGTAAACACACCCTATATGCACCTTTCGAAGTCCACTAAGAGGAACGATGGTGACCCATACATCATCTGCTTCTGACCGCCAAGAATCCTCAGCATAACTAGTTGACTCTTCGGAGACGGCTATGAGGACACCACCTCCTGTATGTTTTGTGGAAGAACTCGTTTCCCTGTCTCGTCGATACACTTTGTATGATGAAAAAAATTCTTCACTTAATACGGATGCATTTAGCCACGTTTCCGTGAGACAGATGACATTTTGCTCACAATTTAGTATATTTTGAAATATAGTGGTAATTTTTGAATTTAGTCCACGGACATTTTGATATAAGAAAGACAGCGTAGAATCACCCGCCATATCAGTGATTAAAAATATATAAATTAGGGTGTGGGTACAAACTTAATTGACGTTTAAGCTAATCGATCAATATCGCCATCAGAAGATATTTTTATTATTCGAGACCTGTCATCTTTGCGCGCATATATGACTCCATTTCTTGTCCAAATATATTTAAATTGTTTGGATTTAGCGACTATTTTGGTTTCTCGAAGTAGTTTTTTATTTTTTGAGCTCAAGTGTTTATTGATATATATTTTTTCAGAGATATTTGCTACTTTCAATCCTGCAACACTTCCATATTGACGACGCTTAGCTTTTGCTGCAGCCAGAAATGCATCTCTTTTCATTTTCTTAGAGAATTTCAGAATAATTGGTCTGGGAAGGTCTGTTCTAGGAGTAAAGGAACGGTAAAAAGAATCAATATCGACGTCAGAGATTGGAAGATCGATTGCCGAGCCTATGGTGGAAACGATATCTAAGATATTCTCATTATCTCTAGAAGGGACTCCACATATCTCAACATCATTAGCCCTTAGCTGTTGCTCCAATGTATCCACTCGAGAATTTAAAAATTTTACGTCGTTCTTTAAGTCTAGATTTTCTCTTGTCAATCTCTCGACTTCTTTAATCTTTGTAGTGAGAGCCGATACAGTATTTTTTCAAAAGTTGTGATAGCATCACTACAAAAGTTGACAGACTGCAACAAATTCCCATATTTCGTATTCATTGATGCCATATCTTTCTGGATATCTTGTAGAATATTTAACGTTTGTGACGAATAGGTTTCTTCTAATGGAAAGTCATCAGAATCCTCCTCAGTGACGATGACTGAACGCCTTTTAAGAAAATCAGTCGAACTTCTGCAATTAGTACAGGTCCAGGATAAACCCGGTGCCTGATATCGTGACACGTCCGCCTTAGTTAAACCTACACATTTAGCGTGATAGAATTTCTGACAGCTACCACAACATTTCAGACCGGGCGATTTACCGGTAATTCCTTGGGTGCAAAGTTCACAGACTGGCATCGTTTGACCAAAACAAATTAAAATTCCATTATCTATTCAACAAAAACTGTAAGAACTGTTTATAGTATTTAATGTGTTCGAAATCTGAATTTAAGCCGAACTTTGACTAAGAATGTTTATAAAATTACTCACTTCAAGTCCAGTCCAATTGAAAAAAAAATAACAAACTACAGAAGACAATGCACGACAACCATGTTATTGCATAGTCAAATTTTAAACAATATCACACACGAAATGACCGAGAATATCGCTATAAATCGACAGCGAAAATAAACACGTCCACACCTTTTCGATTTAAAATCTATTATATCTATATTTGAAAATAAAACATCCTCCAGAACCTAGAAGTTAATATTTGCAGATTTCTAACATAACTCTAACCTCCGTCACTTTTATTCTATATACATACCAACTTTATGATAATTCTAAGGTCAAAAGTGTCCTATTAAAACGGCACGCTCTAAAATGTGAAAAAAATCTTCAAATTCCACAAAAACGACGTCTGCTACAGAATCGCAAGTGATGGCAGGTTGATGTCAAATAAATTGTCATAGAGATAAGGATCTACGGATGTTGACAACGCCCACTGGATAGGAATGAGATATGTGGTCTAAGACACCGATAATTTACAACGAATAAAGCTCATTTACAAGATGAAAAGTGTTTAAGTTAAAAATGTAATTATTCGACTGGATAATGAATGGATATGTTGCAGGTATTGATTGCACATATTTTTGATAAAATCAATTGACCGTAAGCCTTATGTAACATTTTTAGCGCCTCTGTACACAAACTTGTACTTACAATGTAAAACTGAGATAGATTGTTTGTTCCATGTTTTCATCCATAGTAAAAATTGCAAAAAATAGTCGAAATGAACGGAAGTACTGTACAAACAGTAAAAGACAGGTTACGTTCAAATAACGCGCGAGTTTAACTCCCTTTCATTATCAACTAAAGTTCAATATGAATCGCCAAAATGAAACCAATTTATTGTTGCTATGCAAAGAAATAAAAACGTATCAGATAATTCATTCAACACAAATAACTATATTTAATGAATTACAAAGTTTGTGATGTTGCCGTATCTGAGGCTAATTACTCACTAAATCATCCAGAAAAATACAAGTAATAGTGAAGTCTCAGGATAAGATGTTTTACTAAAGTCATAAAAATTAGTAACCCGCTTTTACTGAAGAGCAATATTCGTAAAATAAAACTTTATTTTTATGAATTTATTCTATAATACTGTAAAAAAATTTATCTACATTTTCAATGTAATTTAACGATACATTTGATTCATTAATCTACATACATCTTCAGAATTTAAGCATAACATACAATGGAGGGATTGAGAATTAGTCCAAATTGACACAAAATAACGCGAGTTTGTCTTCCCAGTTTCTTAATTACAGCTTGTTTTATAATAATAATAATGAAACGGGACAACTTAAATGACTCGGTACATTTAAAAACATTTCCTCAGTGATACAATATTTAATATTCAACATATTAAGTTAGTATAAGTGGTAATAACAAATTCATTATCTTGAAATAACAATATATTTTATAAAATAGTATGCGATTTTAATGTCACAATTAAGTTGTTACTTTACATTATCCTTGCTTACGTGATAAATTGATTTTAATTTGACCACTTGACGTCAGTCTGTGAATATAGAAATTAAATGTTTTCTTTGTAATGATAAAAAACGATAAACGGATTCATTTTGTATCAGTAATTTTGAGAAATTTGCATCTATTCATGAAACCAGGAAAAAGGCGAGGTAAGAGAACTACATGACACATGAAAAGATATTGTAAAGCGATACCGGAAATACATGCGCTCATCTTCTGGAAATATATTCAATAAACTGCAATGTATGTTTCCAGATCTATATTCATTTAATAATTAGTGTTCCAATAATTTATTTTGCCGTATATGCAGGTCTCGGGCGTTAAATTATATGTCAATTATCAAAAGTGGTTCAACAAACAACTTCCAATCTCAACAGCTCCTCTACCAATGGCTGATTCATTCCAGAGAATGCCAGACGCTTGATCACAAAACCAAATTAGTGACTTTAAGAGCGAACTACCTTTTTAAGGAAAGTCTACAGATTTGGTTCCAACAAGACGGTGCGTAATGCGTCAGTACACTGTACTTCAGAGAATAATATGTTGAATATATCATTAGCCAGAAAGTCATTCACAGAAAGACACTCCGATATTTTTTCACATACCACATCTGCTGTTTCAGTATCATTCAATTAATCCTTTTCCGCAAACCCCAAGGATATTTAAACTCAAGCATACTTCGATCCCTATGCTGCAATGTTAGCGCGTCCCCTCAACGCAGTGTGATGTAAGCAGGTGACCTACCTGTTTATCTCAGCCTTAGAGTAATAATATACAATAGAGAGGGCTATTTATTTATAAACACGTTTATTTTTGCTCCCAATGATCCTAAACTCCAGTAGTGAAATAATGAATGAATTACAAAAAGTGGGGATGATATTGTAGATACATGGCCTTGGTAATTTCGGCTGATTTTCTGACAAATTTGACACCGACGAACCATGATAATCCGAAAACGTTAAATTAATTAAGTAAGAAGTTTGTTTTGTCACTAAAAGTCTTGAAAAATTTAACAAAACTAAGGAACTAAATGTTTACAATCCAGTCTCAATGGCGCTCGTATAAACAAACCACGTTTGACTTTATTTACTACGATACTACAGCCCATCCGAAACTATCGTCGATCACCCTCTGACGATATTTGCATCTCTCGTTATATGGTAATTAAACAAGGACAAAACTACTAGAAATTTTGAGCAATGTTTAAAATTTATATAAGAATATTCCTTTATTAAACAAAAAATCCCAATGGCACAGGCTTATTTCAGTAACATTTTTGCATAAAACCCAAAATAAAAAATAAGATAGATTAGACAAAAGTAATTGAATGTTTTGAGATGTACAAAAAACCAAAGTAACAATTTGGCATCAAATCAAAATAGTTATTTATGCAACAAGTGCAAAAAGGGAGTGTTTATGCACGCGACGTGAAATTGTCACACGTCGAGTGCAAAAAACACGTTTTGCACGAGTTGCATACAATCTTTTTTCTACATCCATGCAAAAACTGGAAAATTAAAATATAATATGTTACTCAGAATGTATTTTAACCGTTCTTCTTTATTTTGAATCTTTATGGCCTTCACCTTGTCAGTACTTAATTATAGCTGGTTTTCGCTTTAACCATTTAGATTATAAATAATCAAGGATTTTTGCAATCATTGTAACTCGTTGAGACTAAGTTGTAAGATATACATATATTATTGCTGTATTAGAGCAGGATCAGACACTTGCTCTGGTTTTTTATTTTATTTAAATGTTTATGTTTGTCATAAATCATCACAAAACTGACAAGAATGACAGATGAGTGCAACAAAAATTTTGTTGCACTAGTTCAAAAAAGAACCACTTTTTCCATTAAATGTGTTTCACTAAAGTGTTGTTTTTTGCATGAATGTAGAAAAAAAAATGTATGGTAAATTTGTGAATTTTCTCAAATAAATGTTTTAAAATACGATTCAGAGAAAAATGTTAAGTACAAAAGTTGTAGAACGTGTTAAGGTCTATGAAAAAGCTTCCTAACTTTTTTGCGTCAAATGAAAAACAAAGGAAATACGATTTTTTTTCAACTTTGACAGGCCGCCATTTTGTTTTTACTGGGCCGATTTGGCTCATTAACGAACTCGTCCAAGATTTTGGCCCAACCGATTTTTGTATCGAGTTTGGTTTCGTTCCGTATTTGTTTTTGAATTAAAATTTCTCTGAAAAATTATATTATTCGCAATTAATGTGTTTTATTTTATTTAATAAAAGAGTATAAATTGATATATGCTGGAACCCAAAGAGTAGAATGAGTCTCATGCTCCCGAATAAAAAAAATTGAGCTAGCTAAATAAAAAATATAAAAAATAATAACATATATAATAATAATATATCTAAATATAATAATATCTAATAAATAAATATGTTATAAAAACAATTATATATATATATATATATATATATATTATAATGGATTGTTATAGTTGTATACTTTGCCGACAATACCACTATAATTGTTATATTATCAATTTAATATATTCAACTCTAGTATAGCTAGCTAAGTAATGAAGTAAAGAAAATTTTTTATGTATTTATATATTTATGTGGAGAGCATGAGAAACTCTTACTACTCTTTGGGATCCGGAAGTGATTTTAACTCTATAGCTACAATATTTTACATATATATGAATCATTCAAATAACTGATATTATATTTTTTATATTATTGGTGCGCCTATGTATAGAAACTTTCAATATAGCAATCGATTTTGTCTCACAATTAAAATAGATGGAAATTATCAGTAGAATAATCGATTCCAATAGTCACTCTTATCAGTTGAAGTAATATTTATCTGAACATAAACAATAGTTTCAAGAATACCTTTAATACAACAACTATATTATATTGATCAAGAATTAGTCTGTTATTACCTTTCCTTTTGATTGCTTTTAATATGTTTAATAGTTTCAGATACTAATTCTTATTACTTTTATTATAAATGTACATCTCTAACCCGAATGTTGGTACTAACAAAGAAAAAAAGAAACACTAACCTCTCAATCACTAATATTCCTTTCTTGAAATTATGTCTGTTAAAAAACCATGTCATGCATACATATGTCGTCCAGATGGAGATGTTTTTTTTTCTAGATTTCTTGTTACAGGTACCACGTGTTTGTAATTTCTATTATTCTCCAGCTTCGAATTCCCAATCAATACTTAATATCTTATTCAGGTACTTTACATTACGATTCCGTACCACATCAACTAATTATTCAATTTGAAATGACTCTTTCATTTGTACCATAGCCTCCAATAACATGTATTTTTTATATATTGTATATATCTTCGTAGAAATTATGATTTTAATATCCTTATACTAGCTATTTCGAATTAATATATGGAATAACTCACTTCTTTGTACAATAACTTAATTCTCTCTTTTTAAATTCTTCAACCATTTTAAGTTTTCTAATCTCCGACTTCCATCATTATTCAAAAATCAACAACCAACCCGCCTTTTTATTATTCGTTGCTATCCGAAATCATAAACATCTTGATTTCAGATTCATTTTCTAATTCCTAATATATAATTACAAACCATAAAATTCACATCTTTCTTGACTCAATAAATATAGATTTCTATGGTTCTGCTTCTTTTTCAATTTATAACCTTATTCCAGTCAATTTATAAAATGATTTTTTTGACATTTCTGACATTATTTGATATATATAACCAAAACTCTCTAAATGTTAAATAATTGAATTATTACATATTTATTTACTATAACTATTATTAATGTTCAATGAATATTTTTAGAATATGGAGTACATGTTTCTTTTAATTAAGGAATTTTGATTTATTACTTACAATGGATTTTCGATATGCTTCTTAAATGAACTACTGTGTTCAAAGGTAAGTCTTATCCTTTTTATTCAAATTTCTTATTACTATTGCTCATATATTGTATTCCATTATGAATAGCATATTTCATCAATAAATTCTTTTGGTATCATATTAAAGATATTCAATCAAATGTTCCAAACTTCAATATATTTGTGAGAGTGAGAATTTCAATTATACTTCCATCTAAGTAGTGAAGAACTATCTCTTCTATATATATATATATATATATATTTTTTTACTTTTATAAGGTAATAGATATTATGTATCCTGATCAAAATAGGTGCTAATAATTCTCTAACATTTAACAGATGATGTATATATGCTCCAGAATATTTTGTACATGTAAGACATATACAGTTTTTTAAATACTGCATTAAATCTTCTGTATATTGGAAATATTTTCATTAACCGATACTGGTTTATATAATTCTGTGTAGTATGCTGATATGAGTTATATTATTTTAGTTTCTGTGTTCTTGAATTATGTTCAATATATATATATATATATATATATATTTATATATATATATATATATATGTATATATTGATATGGTCTAATATTTATGTGAGATGTGTTTTAATTATTTAATTTTATTAGAATTACCGTATGTTGCAGCGACAATTATTGTATACGTAGCTTAAGCAGCGTATTTTTATTATATTGCAAACAGAGCTTAAACGGCATATATTATGTATATCAAAAGTTGACAGTAGTTGTCAAAATTTTCCCGGCTATCAAATTGTTATTGATTGAGAGGTGAATTTAACATAAAATACTCGAATCACTCTTACCTTCAGGGTGGGTTCAATGCGCTATTGAAAATAAAACTTTTATATATATTTCTTTGGTCTGTTTGATCTATCTAACAATATAATTTGACTGTTTGTTCAAGACTATAAAGGCTATCCAATTTCTTTTTTGATATTCACAATGTATAAATGACTTGTATGTCACCAATAATACACAATTGTCACTTTTTGAAATAAAATTTCTAAATTTGATAAATATGTTTAATTTTAATCAACGTTCTTGAATGGTTTGAATGTTATGAATGTGAGTAACAAATTTACAAGTATTTACAATTATAAATCAAATAAATTTTAAAATTTAGTTTTCCTTTTTTATAACAATAAAGAACCAACTCGTATCTTCCCAGATATAAACTAAATTAACAACCTACAAACTATAACGCCTTATCTCTAGTACCAAAAGTTTTATAAAGAATTTTGGAAAGAGTTCAATCAACTTCAAAAATTTCACTTGACTTGTCAAATATCCGAAATGTCTTTATTTTATTGTGTCTTCAAATTATTCAATATTCTATGCGAATTTAAAAGTTTACATGCATCTATAATTCAATTTATTTTCAAGGCCTGAATCTTTCAATTAAATAATAATTCTGGAGTGGACTCACCAGTATTCGATGATGACAGTCACCTCGTACAAATCTAAAAACTTAAGAATTCTGGATCTTACACCTCTGCTTCAATCTTGATAAAGTTTTTTTTATCACTCACGCACATAATTTAAATGGGATACCGAATAATGCTTTCTATTATTAATCACTGTTGAAATTATTATAATACAAATTTTTGAATAGATCTAAAATTATATGTTACTCTTTGGAGAGCTCCTACTTAGAAGTTTCCTCTTCGGAGGATTCAACGTTACTGAATATTTTTCTCAATAAACAACCCAAATCATATGGTGGTTACCAAACTTTCTCTTTTTTCAAAAGAAATAATTTTTTATCTCCTTACTATAAATAGATTTGGATTTCTTGTATTAACTAAATACCTTAAAATGACTATTTATTTCTCTAAACTTGAATATCTTTTGAATTGTCATCGGAATGTCATCAGAAATTAAATTGTGTAAAATTTTATGTATACAGGGTTTTTAAATTATATTGAGTACATAGACAAAACAGGGTTTGCCAAAAGTATTGCATAAGAATATTTTAAGTGAATTCTTTAAAATTTGAAATAGGAGTACTATATTAAATTGTATCGTTATTTATCTTATATAAATTTAATTATTTGTTGTATCTTTGATAAATTATTTAGGTTCAATAATGTCACACAGTGCACTTACATTTATATCTCTTTCAATTATTAATTTTTTTAAATGAGCACTCAGCTTCTCAGGATGTTAAGTTCATAATATTAAATATTCATATGATTCCTTCAACAATAAGCGCCAGCTCTTAATATTGAATTTTGATAAAAAAATTTGTGATCTAAAATATTTGTATTCAATAAATTTTAAATTTTCCTTTTAAATAGTTTGAATTCTTATTATATCGGTGTCATGTATATATGTACAAGGTACATTATAAAGTTTAAATGAATTTCTTTACTTTGATTTAGTTTAAATTTTACTCTCGAATGGTTTTCCTTCCAGTAATCTTATACTCGTTAATATCTCAAATTGTAATGAACTCGTGTTAGATATATATACAGTGTGTAGCATTATTTTTCCACATTAATATATATATATATATATATATATATATATATATATATATATTTAACCTCTGGAACGGGGGGTGATTTTGGCATCAGGGAAAACCAAAACGAAAAACGGCATTGACATTTTTCCGAAGTCGCGTCATGCTACTCTCTACAATAACCCTATTTCATTCTGGAATAATCCTAAAATTCAAGTATTAATTATTAATTTCAAAAGCAGCGACTCAAATGCATAAATCAGTATCACTTTTTAGGCTTATTTCAGAATGAAATAGGGCTATTGTAGAGAGTATATATATATATATATATATATATATATATATCCACGAATATTGGGGTAACGGCAAGTTAATTTAAAGAAAACTCTTGTTACTGTTTTTCTTCCAAGCTTTCGGAAACGTTTATTTCCATTATCAAGGATAAGTAAATTGAGATTGTTATAAATAGGTAAATATAATTATATTTGAATTTTTAAAAAAAAAAATTTTTCAATCATCAGTCATTTTGACATTTTGACAGATTCATGAATGTAAACATTTTCTTTATATGCTAAAATGTTTTTGAAAACGGAAGAAGAAAATTGGTAATATTTGTAATATAGTTTATTAGTTATTCAAATATTCTTTTTTTATTATATAAAATTCAACCTCAAATTATTATAGATGCCATCATGTCATATTAATAATTTAAAAGTATTGAAAACATTTTTAAAATCATTTACCTAAGATAAAATTATTTCTAAAAATCATCAAATAAGAATTTGAAATTTAGTTATTTTTATTATCAATTGTTAGTAGATAATAATAAATATCACTCAGATTATTATGGTCACTATTTTTGTTGATAGTATTAGGTTCTTGTAATATACTCGTATGAGCCATTTCTAAGAAAAGTCTTTTTTTGGTATTTGGTTGTATGTCCAAAATATTAACAGATTCAAAATCCATAAAGTGATCATTATCAATTACATGTTCAGATAAAGCACATCTTTCAGGATGTAACTTACAATCGCTCTTATGGAGACTTATACGGTTCTTTGATTTCTGACCAGTGTGACCAACATATTTTTTATCACACTTTTTGCATGGAATAGAATATATTACATTTGAAAGATTAGGAATTGAAGTTTTGTCTTTTAAATTAGTGAAAATAGATTTTTTGGTTAAGCATGTTTTATTGGCAATTCTAATGTTGTCCGTTGGTTTAAAAATCCTACTCAACTGTGGTGTTATTTCTTTAATATATGGTAAAGATACATAATAATTTATATTATCTGATTGGTCGTTTCTAATATTAATGTCTGCAATGTCTATAGTTGGAGAATAATTAAATAGTATGTTTTTAACTAATTTATTTGGATAACCATTATCCAAAAATAGATGATATAAAGTTTTTAAGTTCTTTTCATGAAAAATAGGATCTGATATTTTGGTTATTCTATTTCTCATTTGTTTAATTAAATTAATTTTCATTGAATATTTATGGTAAAACCAATAGTTCATGAATCTTCCTGAGCTAATTGGTTTTCTGTACCAATCAATAGACAATGTGTTATCATTATTTCTTATAAATTTTGTGTCTAGAAATGGTACACTTTGATTACTGTCTTCTTTTTCCATTGTAAATTTTATATATGGTTCATAGTAATTGAATATTGAAAGAACTTCATCTAAATTAGTTTTGATAATGCTAAAATAATATCATCAACGTATTTTTCTAAGAAAATTATTTTAAATGGTAACAATGGTATAATTGTATCCAATAAATTATCCATTGCATAACAAGATATAATGGGAGACATTGTAGCTCCCATTGGAGTACCAAAAGTTTGTTTATATATTTTATCGTTAAATGTAAAATAGATATTTTCAAACAGGAATGTAATAATTTCTTGGAAATATTTTTTAGATATTTTACAATATTCACTGATTTCATTCCATTTTTTATCAATTGCTCTTAAAGCAAATCCTAAATATACATTACTGAATAAGGAAACAACATCTAAACTGCAAATTACATGATTATCAGGTAATTGAAATTTGTTAAATTGATTAAAAACTTCAAATGAATCTTTAATGTAATACTCTGTATTTAAATTATATGCCTTTGTTAAAATATCTGTGATATATGAACCTAATAAATTGGTTGGTGTACCTATAGAAGCTACAATAGGTCTAATTGATAATATCGGTTTATGAATTTTGGGAAGGCCATAGAATTTAGCAGGAATTCCATTATAACAAGTAAGTCTATCTTTCGTAATTTTATCTATTTGTTTTGCATTAAACAATTTTTTAATTATAGTGTTACATTTATTCTGAATTGTTAGTGTAGGATCTTTGTTTAATACGATATAAGAAGAATTACTATCTAGAATTTCTGTAGATAGCTCAATATAGTTTTCTTTAAACATAATAACAGTGCAGTTACCGTTATCACTGTTAGTTACAATCATATTTGAGTTCATCTTCAAAAATTTTTTTGTTTTATTGTATAAATTACGAAAGAATAAATTATTTGGTTTTTGGTTTATTTGATTTGTAAATATATTTGTTGATATTGCTATTAATGTTTTTTTCAAATGGTCGTCTGAAGTTTGTGATGTATGTAATATATTCAACATCTGCTAGTAAATGTTTTATTTGAATATCTTTTCCTAGAATTGGCTCTATACTAAATTTAGGACCTAATGATAAAAAACATAGAATGTCATTTGTAATTTCAATGTTAGTTAGGTTTTTCATCCATTTAGGGCTTGTATTTAGTTTTATTTCAAATTCTTTCTCTCTAAGTTTATTTAATTTCTTAATGTTCTCATTTTTTATTGAATAAAAAATTTTATTATAGGTTTTTGTTTGACGAAATGAAAAAATATACTCTGAAGTTGATTGCATGATTTCAGTTTTTAAAAAATTCAAATTATGTTCAAGATTTACAATAGTTTTTTGATTATTGGATATTTCAATATTAATGATTTTATGTCCGAACCTTAATAAAAAACTGGTATTCTTCTTCGCATGGATATTTTGTCGATGTAAAAGGTCAGTCAATGGAACAGTGGCATCATGAATGTGATTTGGTGTGATACCTTCTCTTCTACATTTAAGTAAGAAACATCTTCTATTATATGCTTTCGCTAGTTTCATTTCAGTTTTTGACCAATACTTTAATGATTGAACTGCATATTTACCATATTGTTCATATATGTTCTTGTAAAATCCCATTATCTACAACTAAATAGGAGATAGTCTTTGCCGACTAATTAGGTATAAAACCACGAATATTGGGGTAACGGCAAGTTAAATTAAAGAAAACTCTTGTTACTGTTTTTCTTCCAAGCTTTCGGAAACGTTTATTTCCATTATCAAGGATAAGTAAATTGAGATTTTTATAAATTGGTAAATATAATTATATTTGAATTTTTTAAAAAAAATTTTTTCAATCATAAATCATTTTGACAGATTCATGAATGTAAACATTTTCTTTATATGCTAAAATGTTTTTGAAAACAAAAGAAGAAACATGGTTATATTTGTAATATAGGTTATTAGTTATTCAAATATTCTTCTTTTATTATATAAAATTCAACCTCAAATTATTATAGATGTCATCATGTCATCTTAATAATTTAAAAGTATTGAAAACATTTTTAAAATCATTTACCTAAAATAAAATTATTTCTAAAAATCATCAAATAAGAATTTGAAATTTATTTATTTTTATTATCAATTGTTAGTAGATAATAATAAATATCACTCAGATTATTATGGTCACTTTTTTTGTTGATAGTATTAGGTTCTTGAAATATATGAGCCATTTCTAAGAAAAGTCTTTGAATAACTAATAACCTATATTACAAATATAACCAATTTTCTTCTTTTGTTTTCAAAAACATTTTAGCATATAAAGATAATGTTTACATTCATGAATCTGTCAAAATGTCAAAAAGATTTATGATTGAAAAAATTTTTTTCAAAAAATTCAAATATAATTATATTTACCAATTTATAACATTGGTCTTACCATAAATATTCAATGAAAATTAACTTAATTAAACAAATGAGAAATAGAATAACCAAAATATCAGATCCTATTTTTCATGAAAAGAACTTAAAAACTTTCTATCATCTATTTTTGGATAATGGTTATCCAAATAAATTACTTAAAAACATACTATTTAATTATTCTCCAACTATAGACATTGCAGACATTAATATTAGGAACGACCAATCAGATAATATAAATTATTATGTATCTTTACCATATATTAGAAAATAACACCACAGTTGAGTAGGATTTTTAAACCAATGGACAACATTAGAATTGCCAATAAAACATGCTTAACTATAAAATCTATTTTCACTAATTTGAAAGACAAAACTTCAATTCTTAATCTTTCAAATGTAATATATTCTATTCCATGCAAAAATTGTGATAAAAAATATGTTTGTCAAACTGGTCAGAAATTAAAGAACCGTATAAGTCTCCATAAGAGCGATTGTAAGTTACATCCTGAAAGATGTGCTTTATCTGAACATGTAATTGATAATGATCACTTTATGGATTTTGAATCTGTTAATATTTTGGACATACAACCAAATACCAAAAAAAGACTTTTCTTAGAAATGGCTCATATATTTCAAGAACCTAATACTATCAACAAAAAAAGTGACCATAATAATCTGAGTGATATTTATTATTATCTACTAACAATTGATAATAAAAATAACTAAATTTCAAATTCTTATTTGATGATTTTTAGAAATAATTTTATTTTAGGTAAATGGTTTTAAAAATGTTTTCAATACTTTTAAATTATTAAGATGACATGATGACATCTATAATAATTTGAGGTTTAATTTTATATAATAAAAGAAGAATATTTGAATAACTAATAACCTATATTACAAATATAACCAATTTTCTTCTTTTGTTTTCAAAAACATTTTAGCATATAAAGAAAATGTTTACATTCATGAATCTGTCAAAATGTCAAAATGATTTATGATTGAAACATTTTTTTTAAAAAATTCAAATATAATTATATTTACCAATTTATAACAATCTCAATTTACTTATCCTTGATAATGGAAATAAACGTTTCCGAAAGCTTGGAAGAAAAACAGTAACAAGAGTTTTCTTTAAATTAACTTGCCGTTACCCCAATATTCGTGGTTTTATACCTAATTATTCGGCAAAGACTATCTCCTATATATATATATATATATATATATATATATATATATAACAGAATCAAGTAGTCACGACTGAACCATCAACAAATAAAATTGAAGATATCACGGGGATTGCAGCCTAAATAATGTTAAAAATTCTTGTTATACGAAACCGAGCGCTTTCGAAAGACTTTTTCTTTCTTTTTCAAGGTTGTATGGTAGAATCATTGGAAATCAAAGGTAACAGGATACATAGCAATCACTTCTAACTTCTATCAAAATCAAAAACCAATGCCTCGACATTGAAATTAAATAAAATCAGAAAAATGAAAAATGGAGTTTAAAATAAACATGGAAATTGATACTTAGCTTAAATCCTTCCTGAAGGAACACATTTTGGTTTTAAAATTCACCACCACTACATTTTAAAAGAGAATATATATATATATATATATATATATATATATATTATATATATATGTATATGTTATAACGAAATTTGTAAGCATATACCTTAACACGTTCTACAACTTTTGTATTTAATATTTTCCTCTAAATCGTACATTAAAACATTTATTTAAGAAAATTTACAAATTTACCAAAATTTTTTCTTATTTTTGTGTTTTTGACTTGATGCCAAAATGTTACTTTGATTTTTTGTATCTAATTTTTTATTTTGAGTTTTATGAAAAAATGTTACTGAAATAAGCCTGTCCAATTGGTCCTGTGCCATTGGGATTTTTTTATTCGCATAACTTTCCAACAAATTTTCTATTAAACTTCTAATTCGATTTTTCCTACAACTAAAGAGACTTTGTTAATATGGCAAAGCAGTGGAAGTGTCCGCAAGTGAGTTTAGAATGTGACTCGCTGTTTGGGGCAAGAAAAAACCAAAACAAACCTATCTATTTCATTTCTTAATCTAAGTTGTCACCCATGCGGCAGCGATGGGTATTTAGCGTGTTTTAACTGCAGCATATATTTATTAGCCTTGTAAAGTATTTTTTTGGTGACTTTAGAGGGTGTTTGTGTACTTTTTTGACAAAATTAGACCTAGGTTATCTTTGAATTGTGTTTCCGAAGACTATTCTATGATCGCATTTGTGTATTTCGATTTTCAAACCATCAAAAATTAGGAACCGTGTCGTTTCCGGTATTCACGGAATTTGGATGTATCGATTATAAATTTGATATGTAAGACGTCTAATTTATAAAGAATACTTGCCAGGTTGCAGATGTGCAATATTTGGGTGCAATAACAGCCTAATTGTCACTAAAACTAAAGGCGAAAGCATAATTTGTCATACATTTCCAAAAGAAACGAATCTATTTTCCAAAATTGTAAGAAGTGAGTGGGTACGACAATGTAGAAAAGCAGACAAGTGGAATCCTGACACTAGTCGAATGTGTTCTGTACATTTTTGTGATATTAACTACGAAAGAGACCTCCATTATGAATTATTAGGTAAATAACTGGAAATAATGATAGTTATTATATCATATACATCAAAGTCATTCTGATATAATAATATTATTTTGGTATGCTGTTAGAAAATGTTTCAAGAAAATAGCTGTGCCTACGGTAAATTTACCCAAATCGGAATGCCATACTGGGGGTTCAGAAAACCATCAAAGACTAGAAAAGGGGAAAGAGAAGATAAATGGGCGTTCTTTAATGACAGGATCGGATCGAGAGCCTTCTACTTCTCATACAGATGATACTGTAATTGACACATCAGCAGAAATTGATCAGGCATTCACACTGACTATCAAGTGAAATATAATGAATTACTTAGTGTACATGATAAGATGGAGACAACTCTTCTAAACTTTAAACAAGGTATTATAAGGAAAATTAAATCTTTGAATGATCAGTTGAATTATTACAAGAAGAAATGTGTGAAATTAAGTAAGGAAAAGAAGACAGAGATACAAATTTATTGAAGACAATTTTCACAGAAAATCACATAAATTTATTTAAAGAAAAAGAGTTAATTGGATATCACAAGAAATATCAATAGCATTCACTTTTCGCTACTATAGCAAGAAGAGTTATTTGTATTTGAGAAACAAATTAAAATATCCTTTGCGCTGACTATCTACTCTCAGAAACTGGGCCACAAGAATAACTAAAAGTAAAGGATGTTTTGGAGTTGTTAAGTTTTGCTGGTGAAAATATGACTAATTTTGAAAAAACTGTTGTAATATAGTTTGATGAAGTAAAAGTTAAATCACTCTGGAATATGACATTGCTGAAGACGAAATAATGGGACCATATAATCAGTTACAGGTAGTCATGGCTCGTGGCCTATTTTCTAATTAGAAATAACCAGTTTATATAGCTGTATTAAATGAAACCTTCTGTTTCTAGATAATTCCAGAATATATTGAAAACATTTTAAAAACTCTAAGTAAATTGACAATTGTTTTGATATTCAATTTCATCAGTAGTTACTTTTAGCTAGACCGAGAAGTGACCTAACTTGTGATTGACTGAATATATGTTAATAGAAAAAAGAAGAAGATATGATATTACAAATATTAAAGCTTAAATATTATTAGCCCTATGGAGATATCCTGGATATTTTTTTCAATTACGATCAGTATAACTGCAATGACATAGGAAACCAGGAAAACTATATCTGCTGATATTCACAATTGTCACTTAAGATGCCAGTTCAAAAGTGGAGAACTCCCTAGATTTATCTGTTCATTGGCAACTTGATATTATGGGTGTCTTCAATTTCTAAGTTTTAGAGGAAATCCAGTTCTTGTTTCTTATCGCAAATATGTAGTACTTCTAGTTCTCTGTTAGGTATCAATGAATGTTTGGTGTCAAGTAGATGTTTTGGTGGGACTTATCTGGTTGTTTTAATCTATATGCTCGTAAATGTTCACTGTATCTGATCTCAAAATTCCTAAGGGTTTGACCCAAATAGACATCATTACAGTCTGGACATTTAAGTTTATATATACCAGGCTTCTTTAATGGGGATATTTTTGTTTTTACCTTTAACAATTTTGTACTCACATTACTTTCTGATTCAAAAGAAATTGTTGTATTTGTAGCTAAAGATATTATCTTTGAAATATTATTAGAAATATTACCTGCATATGTGATGGTTTTATAATTTTTTATTTCGTTAGTTTGTTCATGAAATATTAGTTTTAATGTTTCTAGATAATTCCAGAATATATTGAAAACATTTTAAAAACTCTAAGTAAATTGACAATTGTTTTGATATTCAATTTCATCAGTAGTTACTTTTGGCTAGACCGAGAAGTGACCTAACTTGTGATTGACTGAATATATGTTAATAGAAAAAAGAAGAAGATATGATATTACAAATATTAAAGCTTAAATATTATTAGCCCTATGGAGATATCCTGGATATTTTTTTCAATTACGATCAGTATAACTGCAATGACATAGGAAACCAGGAAAACTATATCTGCTGATATTCACAATTGTCACTTAAGATGCCAGTTCAAAAGTGGAGAACTCCCTAGATTTATCTGTTCATTGGTAACTTGATATTGTGGGTGTCTTCAATTTCTAAGTTTTAAAGGAAATCCAGTTCTTGTTTCTTATCGCAAATATGTAGTACTTCTAGTTCTCTGTTAGGTATCAATGAATGTTTGGTGTCAAGTAGATGTTTTGGTGGGACTTATCTGGTTGTTTTAATCTATATGCTCGTAAATGTTCACTGTATCTGATCTCAAAATTCCTAAGGGTTTGACCCAAATAGACATCATTACAGTCTGGACATTTAAGTTTATATATACCAGGCTTCTTTAATGGGGATATTTTTGTTTTTACCTTTAACAATTTTGTACTCACATTACTTTCTGATTCAAAAGAAATTGTTGTATTTGTAGCTAAAGATATTATCTTTGAAATATTATTAGAAATATTACCTGCATATGTGATGGTTTTATAATTTTTTATTTCGTTAGTTTGTTCATGAAATATTAGTTTTAATGTTTCTAGATAATTCCAGAATATATTGAAAACATTTTAAAAACACTAAGTAAATTGACAATTGTTTTGATATTCAATTTCATCAGTAGTTACTTTTGGCTAGACCGAGAAGTGACCTAACTTGTGATTGACTGAATATATGTTAATAGAAAAAAGAAAAAGATATGATATTACAAATATTAAAGCTTAAATATTATTAGCCCTATGGAGATATCCTGGATATTTTTTTCAATTACGATCAGTATAACTGCAATGACATAGGAAACCAGGAAAACTATATCTGCTGATATTCACAATTGTCACTTAAGATGCCAGTTCAAAAGTGGAGAACTCCCTAGATTTATCTGTTCATTGGCAACTTGATATTGTGGGTGTCTTCAATTTCTAAGTTTTAAAGGAAATCCAGTTCTTGTTTCTTATCGCAAATATGTAGTACTTCTAGTTCTCTGTTAGGTATCAATGAATGTTTGGTGTCAAGTAGATGTTTTGGTGGGACTTATCTGGTTGTTTTAATCTATATGCTCGTAAATGTTCACTGTATCTGATCTCAAAATTCCTAAGGGTTTGACCCAAATAGACATCATTACAGTCTGGACATTTAAGTTTATATATACCAGGCTTCTTTAATGGGGATATTTTTGTTTTTACCTTTAACAATTTTGTACTCACATTACTTTCTGATTCAAAAGAAATTGTTGTATTTGTAGCTAAAGATATTATCTTTGAAATATTATTAGAAATATTACCTGCATATGTGATGGTTTTATAATTTTTTATTTCGTTAGTTTGTTCATGAAATATTAGTTTTAATGTTTCTAGATAATTCCAGAATATATTGAAAACATTTTAAAAACTCTAAGTTAATTGACAATTGTTTTGATATTAAATATCATCAGTAGTTACTTTTGGCTAGACCGAGAAGTGACCTAACTTGTGATTGACTGAATATCTGTTAATGTATTTATCATATGTAATGGATAACCGTTAGTTGTTGCTATTTGTTTAATTGTATTAATTTCTCTATCAAAATTACATTTGTTCATAGGAACTGAAAATTCTCTATGTATCATCGAATTATATGCTGCCAATTTATTTAGTTCACATAGCGTTTGACCAAAAAATGACTAAAGAAATATTGATGAATGTGATAACATAATTACACAATATATCATACAACGTCGTTGCATGTGTCAGCGATTACGGGGCAAGTTATGTCGGCTTATGGAAAGAACTAGGAGTAGACATAAATAATACAAGTTTTAAGCATCCAGTAACAGAAAAGTCTGTATACGTGTTTGTTGATACTCCACATAGTCTAAAATTAGTAAGAAACTGGTTAGTTGACACAAGTTTTAATTTAGACAACAGTATTATTAATAAAAGACCGCTTGAGAGCCTAATAGTATTCACAGACAATGAAGTAAAGGTTTGTTATAAAATTTCAAGAAAAGACATTGACTGTGAAAAAGATCAAAGACAATATGTGCGTACTGCTGCAGAACTTCTATCGAACACTGTAGGTACCGACACTGGGGTAAATAGAGTATATATGTACGCATAAGTTAAACCAAGATTGCCTTGAATTTTTTTTTCCAAATTAGAAGCATGGGCCCATTGAGCATCCAATTCCATTGATGACTTTAAAGAGAATGATAATTATTATCCTTGTAAAAAACCCAGGAATCCTAGAGGTCAAGTAAATATTGTAGCTCAAACTGAAGAATGGTACATTGCCGCTAATGTGATGGAAAAAGCCGGTGTTCCGATTTGCGACACACGTGACTTTGAATTAGCACCAAGCAAATCTCAAAGCAGTGGAAGTAGTTTTTTTTCATCAACTGCCTGGAAACCACGCTGGCTACCTAGCTAAAAAGTTTAAAAATATACTGCCAGTTTTAGGTGATTACACTTATAAATTACAACCGGATCAAAGCTACGATTTATCGTCGTGGGTTCAGTAACTACCATATAGAGGTCTTATTAAACCAACTGCAAAATGATTAACAAACGTTAAAAAATGGAATTTGTATTTCGAAAAATTCCATGGGGAGGAACTGAATAAAGGTCGTAACACGCTTGGCGAGGAAGATAAAAAAAAAGGGCCCATTCCTTTTACATTAATCGTTCTGTAAATGAAATACAAATATTAGAATGAATTTCAAAAACCTTAAAAGTAAAGAAAACCCTTTGGAGAGAAAATAATCAACTAGTATAAGTTATTTGGATTCTTCTAAGAAAAAAATTCGCAAATTAAGTAAAATTAGTCATTAATTAATAAATAATTTATAATTACTGACGTTTTTCAGAATATTATCTAGAATATACGTTTTAATCTTCATTTCGCAACGCCACAATCCATTGCAGCATGCTATTGTAATGGTCTATCGCGGAGTGAGGTCGCCTGTGTACGTCACCGCGTCACGTGACGCTGACGATCAGATCTCCGATCATCGAACAAACCTTGAGTTCAAATATCCTAACGCCAACCCTATCTAATATGTGAGAAAAGTATTAGTTTACCCCAAAAAAAAATTGGAAAACGGTTTATAGAAAAAACATCCTGTGTGTATGTAGTCGTCGTCGTCGTTGTTGTCGTCTGCCCCTTTTCGTAACATGTGTTCGCACGATACAGCCTCCGGAGTGCAACAAGTTACCAATTTCATAATTGGGTATTATTCAAGACATCTCACAGAAGAAGCCTATTCATTTTCAGCTCACCAGAGCCAGTATAACGGCTGTTATGGTACTTGCAGTACGATATTTTTATGATCTTGGGAGAAATTTCAGATTTTTAGCACGATACAGTATAGAAATGACCAATTTTATGATTGGATATTGTTTAGGGCATCTCACTAGAGCCAGTAAAACGAATGCTATGGTACCTACTTGAAGTGCCACATTTTTGGTAATTTTTGTAGAAATTTCGGGTTGTTAGCACGATACAGCCTCCGGAGTGTATAAAAGTAACCAATTTTATAATTGGATATTTTGCAGGATGTCTCACAGATGAACCCTATTGATTTTCAGCTCACTAGAGGGCGAACAACAGGTCCTATAAATTCAGATATACTACATTTGTGCTTATTTTTGGAGAAAGCTCGGTTTGTTAGCACGATACAGTCTAAGAAGTATATACAAGTGACAATTTTATAATAGGATATTGTTCGGGGCGTCTCACAATTGCAGAATATTTAGTTTTAATATTTAAAACCGTTTATTTTCTATTTTTTGGGTTTTGAGTTATATTGAGGAACTTTTGTTTCTTCAATCGTTCTAATTTTTAACTGAATTTATAATACGCGAGATGAGCAATAAATAATTTAAATTAGTCATCGAATACGTACATGGAGCAGTCATAAAACAGAATGACATATTCTGCTAAACATGTTCAGGTCTTTGCTATCTAATTACACGTTTTTGTTCTTTCATGATTAGTTAGTGCTGTTCAGTATTGCATCAACTTGATTTTCTGAACTAGTTATTGTTAAGGGGTCTATTATTTCTTTAATCATGTCTGAGTAGAGTTCATCAGTTAGATTTTCCTCATTAAATAATACTATTCCCAAGGATACCAGCTCAAACGTTTACTTTTTTTGGTTACTGTGTATGACCTTCTCTAAAAAGTCGCGGACAAAAAGTAGGTATAAGCAATTTTGTGTCGTGAGGATAATGTAGTGAGAGAAAAAAGACCAAAATAGGGCTATACCGTTAAAAATATAGTTCTGTGAAAATACCTTTATCCTCTAAAATTATACATAGAACGGCGTAAGAAAAATTTCAATATTCCAAGATATAGAAATAGGTTGTTTTATAATATGAATTTAAAGGCGACTAAAATTTAATTTTTTTTATATCTAACATATCCTACGCTAAAAAATGAAACAGTTAAACTCGAATCATCGAGACGAGTGGTCGTTCCGAAAACGAGTTCAGCAATAGTGTGTATACTTAAAATCTAATCAAAGTAATTAGTGTAAAAACAGGTGAGAGAATCGATTACAATATTAAAGTATCTGGGAATTTATTAAAATAATATGATAGAATTTCGATATATTCTTCCCACATAAAAGTACCGTTGCCATATCCAAATAAAAAATTTCTGAAAAAACCCACACAGTGATGGCTTCCGACTACAGGGGCGCATCAATTTCTACAACAACTAGTCAACGTCAATATTCTCAAGTTGTTAACTCTGATATGTTTCCAAAAAAAGAACAAGCGATCGTATTCAATGTTAATGACAATCTCACTCTCGGAGACTATGTGGAAGCCGTAGCAAGTATTGTTGGCTCCAAAAATATACTGTTTGCCTCTAGAATGTCAAATAATAGAATATGTAGTATGTAGTATGTACTTGTCGACTGTCGAAGCTGCCCAAGATATAACTGAAAAGTATCAAACTTCAAATATGAAACAGCACCAAGTAGGAGTTCGACAACTCATTACTCCAGCAAAGCGAATTATCCTATCAAACGTCTGTCCATCAATAACACATGACATACTAGGAGCAGAAATCCTAAAAATAGGTTTTTCAAAAGTATCACCAATGGCATTCATCCGGGCAAGTCTGTCAGGAAACGAATACGCACACATCCTAAGTTTTCGACGTCAAATCTATGTAGTACCAAACGATGACATAAGTCTACCTCCCTCATTGGTCATTACATTTGAAGATACAACATATAGAGTGTTTCTATCATTCGACGGAATAACATGTTTCCTTTGCAAAACCCCAGGACATTTTGCCAAGCTTTGTCCAAATCAAGCACCAAACTCATCCAACTAGCAAGAAAATATTACAATGCCAGTTGAACCAATATCAGTAGAAAGCTCCGTAGAAGATCTTAGCCGAATTGACGAGACGAATGATACTCCTCCATCAAATACCTTTAAACGACCACGGCAATATCTAACAGCTAGTTCCAGCGACCTTACATCCGAAAAAGATCCTGTGGAAGTGGCAAGTAATACAACAGATCAAAAGACCAAAAAGAAAAAATCCAAACAATGCCCCTCCGCAACCAAACAAAATCCAAACGCCGAAGATCTGGAACCTGTAAAAAAATTCTACAATGAATCACCTCAACAACTCCTTACATTTGAAGAACTCTCCGATTTTATGGATAACGCATTTGGCACAACTGACCCCTTAAGTATAGCCCAACAATACACAGATAATATTCCTGAACTACTCGCCCTTCTCCACAACATTTACCCATTTATACAACACAGGGCGATGAAATCCCGATACACAAGAATCCAATCCAAGATACGTAAGCAACTGAATTTAGTCTCGATATCAACAAATGAAGAAGATGAAGATAGTTACGATTCGTCCACTTCTCAACTAAGTCAACACTAATACTTTCTTACTCCAATGGAATATAAATGGGCTAATAGCCCATCTGGGAAAATTAAAACTCTTAATATCAAAAACTACAGAAGATGTGATCTGTATACAAGAAACTAACTTCAAAGATAACAAATACTACTCACTAAGAGGTTACGAATGCGTCCACAAAAATAGAGAGTCTGACAGAGCTAGTGGAGGAGTGGCTATTTATATAAAAAATAATTTTACATGGAAAAATATACAAATTACATCAGAACTAGATAGGTAGTTGCAATTAACATACAATACTATGAGAAGAATTTGAACATTATTAATATTTATATTCCATCCAACAAAAAATTCACTTCACAAAGCTTACAAGAAATAACCAACCAAGTAAATGGCACAAAAATAATAGTAGGGGATTTCAATTCACACAATACAGCGTGGGGATCCAATACTACAGACAAAAGAGGGAGAGAAATAGAAAAATTCACAAACACAAACAGTCTTATAATAATAAACTCTGGAGCGGGTACAAGATTAAATCCACTAACAGGAGAATTATCTCCTATTGACCTAACTATTTTGTGACGCACAAATTGCACCAAACCTGAGTTGGCAGCCAAACTTATACTTATATGGAAGCGACCACCTACCTATAAGCATATATTTTCATTCCAGAAAAGACAAGAACGATCATCTCAACTCAATGGAAAAATGGAATTTGAGACGAGCAAATTGGTTTAAGTTTACTGAGTACATAGAAAAAATATTCCAGAATTTGATCAGATTGAAGATAACATTGACGAAATAACGAATGTACTTACCGATACCATTATACAAGCTGCAGAAATACATATTGGGTATGTAAAACCACTTAAAACAAAAATTCCAGTACCTTGGTGGACACCACAATGCGAAGAAGCTATTAAAGCAAGCAAAAGAGCGTTATATGAGTTAAAAAAGAACAAAAACCAAACTAAATTAGTTGAGTTTAAAAGACTCAGAGCAAGAGCAAGATACGTCACTAAGCAAGCTAAAAAGGACTCCTGGAAATCATTTGTCTCAACAATCACTCCAAATACTTCAAACTCCGAGATATGATCAAAAATAAAAAAATTAAAAGGAATTTCATCAAAACATAAAATAACAAGTTTATCCCACAATAATGAAATTATCTCGAATAACGCACGTATAACACAAACATTTGCAGAAGAATTCTCTAGAATATCAAGCGATGAAAACTACGAACCAGAATTTAGGGAATATAAACGCGATACAGAACAAAGAATAAAAGTAAATCATGCTACAGGTCAAAACCACCCATTAAATGTACAAATCGACAGTGAAGAATTAGAAGAGGTGCTGAAACAATGCAGCGATAAATCCAGCCCGGGACCTGACAAAATCCACTACACTTTTTTAAAAAACCACCCAATAACTGGAAAAAGGTATTTGCTACAGACATACAATAAAATTTACTTAGAACACAAATTTCCAAAATCATGGTCAGAAGCTATCATAGTGCCAATACCCAAGCCACACAAACCAAAAAATTTGGTAACGTCTTACAGACCAATATCCCTAACACGTACAATGTGCAAAGTCTTAGAGAAGATATTAAACCGCAGATTAATGTGGCATCTGGAAAAACATAACCTTATATCGATACACCAAAACGGATTTCGAATAAACAGGTCAGCAAACGATAGCATTATAAACCTGGAATCCGAGATACACAATGCATTTGCTAACGGTCAGAAACTGTTAGCGGTATTTATGGATCTTGAAAAAGCTTACAACTTAACATGGCAACATAAAATTCTTCAAACACTGGTAGATTGGAACATTAATGGAAATATAACAGCATTTATCGAAAAATTTTTGACACAACGTAATTTTCTAGTCAAAACAAATGGAGAATTATCTACCAAAAGAAAAATAGAGAATGGAATTCCCCAAGGATCTTCCTTAAGCACAACATTATTTCTTGTCGCCATAAATGACTTCACCTCTTGTATCACATCTCCACTACGTGTAAGCTTATAAGCTGACGATATTGTAATATACGGATAAGGTAAAAATATTAAAACATTGCAATCCCTAATTCAAAATGGATTAAACAGAATTTATGAATGGAAAAACAAGTCTGGCTTCAAAATATCTCACGAGAAAACGAAATGTGTCTTATTTGCACGAAGAGCCCAGAAAGAATACCCGGAACTGACCATAGGAAGCACCATACTCAGTTTCACGAAAGATATCAAATTTTTGGGAATAATTTTTGATGATAAACTTAACTGGAAAAAACACTTTGACTATCTTAAACGAAACAGTACGCAAAGCTTAAACATATTAAAAATCCTATCACATCAAAAATGGGGAGCAGATACAAACAGTTTACTTAACATTTACAAAAGTACCATTAGATCTTAAATTGAATATGGAGCCATGGCTTTCCAAACCGCTAAAAAAAGTTATATAAAAACTGTGGAAATAATTTCAAATAAAGCACTTAGAATAATAATTGGTGCGTTCCCAACAACCCCCACAGACACTCTCTATAAACTTCTTGGAGAGATGCCATTTACATATAGATTTCAACATTTATCTTTATCCTACTCGACAAAAATGTTGGCTCTTCCTAACCACCCTTACCACAAAAAAATTTACACTGGATCAGTGCAAACAGCTTTTCCCGCAAATATCAATATTACACCACCTTTTTACAAGACAGTTAAAACGTATATGGCAGAAATCAACTACAGTTTTCCTGAAATAATTCCTATAAACAGCTATAATTTTGCCCCCTGGATTCTCTAACCTATCTCCGTAAACACAGAACTTTCCAAATTCAATGAAAAAGAAACACATCCTTCTTTACTGAAAAATGAATTCAATAGAATATGTGGAATTTAGAAACCGTCAGGAGTTTTAGTCACTGATGCTTCAAAAAATGAATCAAATCGATCAGTAGGCTCATCAGTAGTTACAGCAACTAATACAGAAAAATTCAGGCTACCAGAGGAGTGTAGTGTCAATACAGGAGAAGTCTTCGCTATCCACCAAGCTTTAGTTTACGTAATGAGTAACCCAAAACCAAAATATGCAATCTGCTCTGACTCACTAAGTGCCATAGAAGCGATTCGACAAATGTGGACAAGCAACCCTTTAGTGCAACAAATCCAACAACTCCTCCACCAATTATTTACGCTAGAAGTAAAGGTCACACTAATCTACGTCCCCTCACACGTAGGAATCGACGGCAACGAGTCAGCTGATACAGCTGCCCAAGAAGCAACATCGTTAGAAACCGCAATGTCTCAAATTTATACTCACAGTGATATCGACAACTACCTCAAGGAGTTAATTAAGAAAAAGATGCAAACAAAATGGCATAATGATCGAAATAGCCTCAAGAGCATTAAATCGTAATTTGCAGACCGACTAACATTAACACCCAGCCGGTCAGAACAAATTAAAATATCAAGACTAAGACTTGGCCACACTCGTTTAACGCACGGCTATAGAATATCTAAAGAAGAACCCCCCAAATGTAACAAGTGCAACGTAAGACTGTCTATTAAACACATCCTTGTTGATTGTACAGAATTCGAAGAGGAAAGACAAGAGAACAAAATCTTCACAGATGTTAGTGAAAATCTAAAAACTCTGGAACAAATACAAAAAACAATACAGTACCTAAAAGATATAAAACTCTATAATTATATCTAGTGAATACTTAGTGAATGTTTTAGTGAATATTTAGTGAATGTAATGCTGTAATTTACTATGTAGTTAAATGATATTGTAAGTGCTAATGACCCTTAGCGGTCGAAGCACATCTTCACAAAAAAAATAAATAAACCATACCTAACTGTTTCTAGTGAAACTTTTTTTTCTAGTTCCCTCACTCTGGATTGTCTTGCTTCTAGTGTTTCAGGTCCGCAGCCTCTAAGAGCTTGAAGGGCGTCTGCATGCTGCCGTTCTAGGTCGATCCGCCGGGCCTCCGCCGCCCTAAGCTGCATTTCCAAGTCCATGCCCTAAAACAAAACGTTGATTTAGATCTTATCAATCTATCTTCTATCAAATAAACGACTTTCTAATTTTTACATAATGGTTATTTTGAATTTGATATTATTTGTATATTAATAATAATTTCAAATTCTATTAGTTGCCAAATATAATGCAATAATATAACCAGATATATACACACACATTTTTCTAGATGGTAGTTAACAAATAAGCCACGAACACTTATTTGTAAAACATTTGGAAGTATGTTAATCGTGGTCTATACTTGATAATATATTCTATTAGATTAAATTTTAGTTACATAATCTATTGTTACAAAATCGCACACTGGTGCAGTCCCTAAATCCGAACCTGTCTAATGTTATATATGAAAGTTGAAATTTTGGCGAAGGCGCAAGGATATCTTCGAACTGTTTCCCATTATTTTTTGTGACTACTCTTATCTAGAGACTTCCAGGAAGGTCGATTGTTTTTGGAAACCGCAATCGAGAAGGTTCTGGAACAAAAGGCACCTAATATATAGACTACCTATCAGCGGGAGAGTTTAGTTGATAATTTGATCTCGTGAGATAAACAGTGAACAAGTAAATAGTAGAGTATTTATATAAATTAAGTCTAAGTAAATAATCAGTAGTGAAGTATTTATATAAATTAGTATAAGTGAATATACTGTGTAGTTAATACAAATTAGTGAATAGTTTAGTGAATAAATAAATTATATTAGTAGACATACCGTGCGTATAAATTTATCCCACCGTCGTAAAAAAACTTTTAAATAAGTGAGAAAATCATTACATTGGTGTCAGATGTGAGTTACTATAAATAAATAGTTATGTAAACATGGCCAAGAGACTAAGTGACATGAAAGTGACGGAACTAACAGCAGAGTTGGAAAATCGCGAGTTGAAAATGTCCGGTAAGAAAAGTGAATTAGTTGAAAGACTTAAAGTGGCACTGGAAAGTGACGGCTTTGAACCAGAAACATTTTCATACAAAGACGAGGCTACCACCTTAATCTCGTCAATTTCTGCCATGGACGAGAAAATTTCAACTATGAAGAACGATATTTCTGCTAAAATTGACGAGAAGATTTCTACCATTAGAAACGATTTTCCTGATATGAAGAACGATATTTCTGCTATGAAGAACGACATTTCTGCTAATATGGATGAGAAGATTTCTGCTATTAAGAACGATATATCTGCCGATATCTTATTAATGAAAAAGGACATTGCCGCTTACGTTGAAAATGAAATTTCGTGTCTTAAACCCGATATTGAGAATAAAATGACAACGATGGACGCGAAAATCAAGGAATCAGAGAGAAATATGACAGATTTAAAAATACGAGGCACTCCGGATGAAGAAAAGAAGACCGAGCAAACAAACCTTACAAGCTAGAAACACTTCCCAAGTTAGAAGATATGGGAAGTTTTACCCAAGTCAATGCTCCAACGTTCGATGGAAAGATGTCGTGGACCATAATGTAAAACAGTTTGAAGCAGTCGCTATAGTGAATAATTGGTCCGACAGGGAGAAGGCTGTGAACCTAACTGATGACTTCGAGCAACTGAAGAAGTGGTTTGGACAAGCGATATGGTCACGATCATCTAGAACATTTTTACCGATTCCAGCTGAAGAACCGATGGCGGAAACGTGACGAAATCCTTCAAGAGTATGAACTGGATATTGCCCTACTAGTTCGATTTGCTTATCCATCAGCACCAGAGAACATGATTGAATGTTTGGGCGTCCAGGCCAGAGGACGCTTCGATTATCCCATCCCAAAGCATTGGTTGATGTATTGACTGCTGCTCTTGAGTATGAAACAGCGACGATGACTTTGGGATACAGCAAAAGTAGGACCATGCAGAAAGAAGGTGACGAAGACAGACTTGACCAGATCGACAACTTGTTTAAAGGTATAGTAGACAGGAAGCCGAAGAAGATCAGGTGCTGTAATTGTGGCGAGCTAGAGCATGTACGCAGTTCGTGTAAGCGTCCTACGACTCCTGCAAACCAAGAACCTCTTAAATATAAAGCAGCCACGAAGAATTTGCGGTACAACAAAGGTAGGACCATGCAGGAAGAAGGTGATGATGACAGACTTGACCAGATCGTCAACTTGTTGAAAGGTATGGCAGACAAGAAGCCGAAGAAGATCACATGTCGGAAGTGTGGCGAGCTAGAGCACCTACGCAGTCCGTCTAAGCGTTCCAGGACTCCTGCAACTCAAGAGCTCCAGTCATAAATAAGACAGGGGTGAACATCGAGCTGATGTGAATCACCGAAACGCCGGCTCTTTGCCTTGACGATCATGCCCTGTAGACTATTCTCACTGCAACAAGTCGAAATATCAGGAATTTGCAGTTTCAAGAATTACGGTAGTCAACGAAAAATGGTCACCCACCAGGATCAGAAGAAGATCAAGCGAATGATCCTCACCTAAAGAAGATTCGGCATTGGAAGGAAAATAATCGACAACCTACCTGGCAAGAAGTGTTAGTATTTTCACCGATACTCAAGGCATATTGGGCTCCGTGGGACTCCCTTGCCCTGGAAGAAGGGCTGTTGAAAAGAGTCCTTGAAAACGATGATGGTTCCAAGATGAGAAGACAGCTAGTTATCCCGAGAACGAGAGTAGCTGAGGTACTGAAAAAGTTACACGACAGCGTCCATCGGGAGGTCATCTGGGAGTGAAGAAAACCCTTCAGCGAGTCTGTGAAAGGTTTTTTTGGATGAACCGCTCCGACTATGTGAAAAAGTGATGTAAGAAATTTACGACTTGTGTTAAGAGTAATGCACCACGTCGCAAGAGAAAGAGACCCATGAAACTATACAGGTTGTCCCGCATAAGAACCGACACAGAGCAAAGACGTATAGGGGAGCCCAAAATATGACGATTGAGAGCAATTTAGCTCTATACCAAGCTGCATCCCTGAGGAGTTTTAGGGCCTCAAAGTGGGGCCCAAAATTTCGAAAAAAATTAATTTCTTTGCAACCCTTTACCTTAAAAATACCAAATTTGGTACACTGTATGAGACTCTTAAGAGCATCAAGTAATGGTAAGTAGATGGCGATCGAACCAGTCTGAGGAGTTAATTAGGGGTGACCTAATCTTAAAATTTCACATAATTTTTTTATCTGTTAGTCGATTAGAAAATTGTTATTTTCATATCATGGATAACATAACTTTTAAACTTTTTTTACTCTTGTAATTTTGCAAAACACTTTGTCATTTCCAAGGAAAAATCGAGTAACCAAAGACATGTTTTCAACAATGTTATTTAAAAAGTCAAGAGTTGGCTATGAATTTCACTAAATGAGAATTTTCCACTCCTTTAAAACGAATTATAACAATTTACTTACTACAAGAACTGAATTCCAAATTCTCAAATTTGATGTATAAATTCATCAAACTCTTGACTTTTTTGTAACTTTTATAATAACATTGGTGAAAACATTATTCGATTTTTTCTTGAAAATGACAAAGTATTTTGCAAAATTACATAAGTGAAAAAAGTTTAAGAATTAAGTTATCCATGGTATGGAAGTAAAAGTTTTCAAATCGAATAACAGATAAAAAAATTATGTGAAATTTTAAGGTTAGGTCACCCCTAATTAACTCCTCAGACTGGTTCGATCGCCTTCTACTTACCATTACTTGATGCTCTTAAGAGTTTCATACAGTGTACCAAATTTGGTATTTTTAAGGTAAAGGGTTGCAGAGAAATTAATTTTTTTCGAAATTTTGGGCCCCACTTTGAGGCCCTGTAACTCCTCAGGGATGCAACTTTGTATAGAGATAAATTGCCCCCAATCGTCATATTTTATGCTCCCCTCTGCTCTGTGTCGGTTCTTATGCGGGACACCCTGTATAATGGTGAAAGCCCTTTCGATAGGGTTGCTTTAGACATCGCTGGACCAATTTCGACGACAGAAAATGGTGGTAAATATATTCTGGTGGTACTGGATTATTTCACAAAGTTGGTGGAAATTTACGCGATCCCCAATCAAGAGGCCACAACTGTCGCCGATGTATTGGTGGAAGAATTTATCAGCCGACATGGAGTGCCCTTAGAAGTCCACAGCGATCAAGGAAGAAATATCGAGAGCCACGTATTCCAGGAAATAGAATTGTCGAGAGAATGAACAGGACCATTGGAAAATACCTGTACAAAGATGTTTCCAGCCACCAAAGAGATTAGGACCAGTACTTCTCCCTATTTGCCTTGGCTTATCGATCGGCCATAAATGAATCCACGGGTGAAACACCTGCGAAAATTCTATTTGGACGTGAATAAAATTGCTCTGTTAAGAACCGATTTCCATAAATAGAAGTCCAATAAAGGATAACTTTGAGATTCAATTCTCAGCTTTTTATGCCGAAGACTGTTGGCAATCCGCTACTGGATTTATTTGGTGTAAACCAGTGACCGAAAATACAGATTGCTTCTACTTACAGGTGACCTACTTCGATGAACTATATCACTACACTCGCCTAAAGGGCGTATCTCACAAGACGGTATTGAAATATTGCAATTAATAAGGTGTATCTCAGATACGCCTTTTGTCTGCTGTTTCAAATGCTCTTAATGATATACGCCCAAAAATTTTGAGTGAATAACTCAGGAACGAAACTAGATTGAGATACGCCTTTTTGGCGGCAGCTAGAAAACACCAAAATTGTTAACTTTCGGGCGTAACCCTAAAAAGCAAAATTTTGAGACTGACGTCTTGTATGCAACTCGCCGATATTATAGTTGTTAGATAAGATTTGTTGAGTTTTTAGTCGAAATTCCACTTTGATAGCCTTGTGGTGTCCATCATCAGACTCAACGACGAATTTCAGTCTCCATTTCCATTACTTTAGATATGTTAAGTACAGTTGAAGATGTTGATGGCCAGTCACAGCTTGATCTTTTTATATATACTGTTACACTCAAGCACACATGTTGAATGAATGATATACGACGCTGGTCTGAAAGGTGATCGTGACGACGAGAAAAACAATCCTGACAAACTCTTACAGAGGGCCTTTTAACCGTTAAATTCCTTGGCTGCATATAACTTTGATAAAGTTCCTAATCCCTCAATTTTGGAAAATATACTATTTCAATATAATTAATAACGAACACCTTAGGAATGCAATATCAATACATTATTATACATATCAATTATCTATGATATAATTTGTATTTGTGTTCCTTAATTCTTCACCATCATATTTATATCTCTCGCTACAGTGCCGGATACTTGGAGTTATTTAAATCTCACAGATAACTTATTGAAGATAAATCGATACAAAGTTAATATTATGTTCTTCATCTGGTATTACAGTTGATAAATAACTATATCCACATTAGTTTATTTAATCGGCTTGAAAATCAATGACAACGATAATTTTGCGATCAACTAATCGGCACATTAAACAACAAAACGATTAGTTTAACGATGAAATTGAGAACAATAAAATTACGTGTTGGCGCGTATCTAATTAAAACGATTATTTGTCTACCGGTGATTGAATCCAATTTACTGCCAATTAAGTATTATATTATAAGCATTTAGAGGCTTTCATCTATTATGTAGAGTTGATATTGAATTAGTATTGACAAAAATAGGTACGGTAACAGCTGACATTAGTGGCAAAGGTATTTGGTGAATTTTGAGGAAAACCAAAGATAAAATATGCACTGAAGAAAATCACCTAATAACACTTTTATTCTGACCCAAGTTAGTCCCGGGACTAATGGGAAAAAAGTCAGGATTGTATAATCTGAGTCAAAATAATGTTAGTACTTCATATAAACTTTTTCTATTCAGGTCCTCGTTTTCGAGTTATAGGCCTCCAAAGTTTTAATTTTGAATTTGGTTTTTATTTTTATTTTTTGTACTAGTTATTTGATCTTCATAAAATTTACGGCAAAGCTATAGTGTATGTGTATGTTTATTTTGGTAAGGTAAACAGATTTACAGTAGTGTCTTGAAGCCAGGGACGGACTACTCGCAATAGTTAGTGATCCAAAAAATTTGCAGGGATGGCACACCCTGTATGAAATTATTGAAATTCACTTCCCCACACATTAAGCTAACGAAAGGTACTCCTGTTAGCATTCGATAAAATAAGCCGTTCGGCTAATATTGACAGTTTTATTGCACTACGTACATTCACCATTTTCATAAGTACACAACGAGGTAAAACTAACTTATTAATACGATGTCCAAGATTTACCTTCAGTACTACAAAAAAATAATTTAACGATAGCAGAAGATAAAAAACATTAACGACTTATTAATTGGAAAGTTGGTAAAAACTTTTTAAAAGTGTTTTTACCGTTTATCAAGTAACCATAGGATTAGTTGTCAAACATTGTGTAGAATAGTTCGTAGTCAGTACTTGTCAATAATTCATAAGTCCTTAATTTAACAGTTACAATGGCAGAATTTACTTTTATTGAGTACGCAGATATGAATTTAATGTATGGACTGGTTTCTCGAAACTGTTTAGAGGCCAGAAGGCTTTATGCAGAACATTTTGCAAACAGAGCATTTCCAGACAGACGAATGTTTGAGCGTATTGATCTCAGGTTACGAGAAACAGGTATGAATAAGTAAATGTAATTTTCCATGTATACAAAACAAAGTTATAAATTTTAGGACGTTTTTTGTCAAAAAAAGGTGGAGAAGGTCCAGTACGAAGCGTACGTACTGTGGCAGTTGAACAAGACTTTTAAATGCAGTTGATAATGAACTATCAACGAGTTTACGAAAATTATCAAGAGAACATAACGTCTCGAAATCAGTTGTGCATCGCGTTCTAAAAGAACAGCTGTTATATCCTTTTCACATGAAAAAAGTACACAGTATGACAGTGGCTGATTATCCTTCACGACTTGAGTATAGCCAGTGGTTTCTGCGACAACAACAAGCAGACAATACATTTATTAGTAACGTTCTCTTTACGAACGAATCCGGTTTCACCAGAGATGTAGTCATAAATTCTCATAATATGCATTTATGGGATGATGCGAATCCACATGGCATTAGTCAAACTAGGAGCCAGCATAGATTCATGGTTAATGTTTGGGCAGGAATAGCTGGAAATCATTTGATAGGGCCATACTTTATTGACGATACTTTGACCGGTCAGATATATTTGGAGTTTTTGCAAAATGAGTTATGGAACCTGTTTGATGATGTGCTACTACAAACTCGTAGGAATTTATGGTTCACGCATGATGGGGCCCCTCCTCATTTCAGTTTAGATGTACGATAGCATTTACACACAAGGTTTCCTAATAGATGGATTGGTCGTGGAGGCCCTTTTCAATGACGACCGCGATCAGGAGATGTTAATCCTATGGATTTCTTCCTCTAGGGTTATCTCAAAAGTAAGGTATACGCAACACCTGTGCAAACAAGGCAAGATTTAATAGACAGAAATCTGTTACACTGCAATGTTATTAGAAGTGCAAAGAAACAACCGTCGTAGACTTCGAATGTGCGTGGAAGTGGGAGGAGCTCATATTGAACATTTATTAGAAGAACGTTAGTTTTTGTTGTTTAGGAATTAGTTTCAGTCGATTGTTTTATAACTTGTGTTTTATGAGGTTTTCTTAATGGTTTAATAATGTTGTGTTCGTAATTTTGATTAAAAGCAACTAATTACGTTGTCTGCGTACCTTTTTAATTCCCATTAAATAAGTTCTTAATGTTTTTATCATCTGCTATCATCAAATTATTTTTTTGTAGTACATCGTATTAATAAGTTAGTTAGGTAAATTTGTACGTAGTGCATTAATAAAACTGTAAATATTATCCAAACGGCTCATTTTATCGAATTCCAGCAGGAGTACCTTTTCGTTAGCTTAATGTGTGGGGAAGTCAATTTCGATAATTTCATACAGAGTGTGCCATCCCTGCAAATTTTTTGGATCACTAACCATTGCGAGTAGTCCGTCCCTGGCTTCAAGGCACTACTGTAAATCTTTTTACCTTTCCAAAATAAACATACACGTACATTATAGCTTTGCCGTAAATTTTACAAAGATCAAATAACTAGTAAAAAAAATAAAAATAAAAACCAAATTCAAAATTAAAACTTTGGAGGCCTATAACTCGAAAACGAGGGCCTACATAGAAAAAGTTTATATGAAGTACTAACATTATTTTGGCTCAAATTATACGCTCCGGACTTTTTTCCCATTAGTCTCGGGACACCCTGTATAACAACAAATTAATATTATAATATTGATAAAATACAATTATATTGCAGCAAAAACAAATGTTATTCTAAGTAAGGGTGTATAACTGCTATACAATTTGTTTATGTAGTTACCTACCCGAATCAAGTTGTATAAAATTATTATATACTCCTAATATTTTCACAAGTTTGCCACAAATTATATAATCAAAATACAAAAATTATATACGGGTTACTATATCAGTTTTTTAACACAATAATACCGCCTTTATATGGTTAGTTGTATAATAAATATCCGACTTGTTGTATAAAAACCAATTTTGGTTATATACGTACGATATATATATATATATATATATATATATATATATATATATATATATATATACGCACCAATTAGCCATTAGCAAAGAGAGAGAGAGAGAGAGAGAGAGAGATTATACCAATGGACAAGCACAGATTGGACAAGTTCCTCTTTATCCATTTATTGTTTAGATGTTTGGAAGCGACAAGCGACCATGTTTAGCTTTTAACAGCTTGTTTTATTTTTATGGTTTGTAAATAGTGTGGTCTCATATAAAAATGGATACTTTTGATATTCAGGAAAAATTCAGAGGTAAGTACCTGAACCTACTTAATTATGTTTGTTAATATTTAGCAAATACCATCGTTTATTATTAAAGCACTAAAGCGTGTGTAGGTCGTTGTGTGTCAACCATGCTAGTTGGCGGGAGATTTTTGTTCCCTCTTAATTGGTATGGGAAGTTATAATATAAATTGAATCATAGTTGGCTTTTGATATTCCGTAATAACTACCACTAACACATGATTTCTTGAAAATTACCAGTTATTTGATGCTTTTAGATATAAGGAATGGAAGTATTATTAAAATTTCAATGTATGAAGCCATCATAGCAAGCCATGCACAGAGATATACATGACTAAAATAGGATATTTTCCTCCAATGCAACTTTTATTTATTTTACTAATTTTTTAACAATTTGTTATTGAAGAGCATTTTGAAATTCGATTATACAGGTTCTCTCAAAAAAAGTTATAAATAAGGGATCTATATCCACCTAAAAATCAAATTTTAATTATTTTTTATTGCTGCAGTAACACGATTGAGAATCGCCTATCTGAACTTTTAAGACTGACACATCTGAACATATCTGAACTGACACATTTTAAACATGATTATTTACTAAACGCAATAAGATAAAAATGTGCGGTTTCAACCAATAAGTTTCAAATTTAGAAAAGTTTTTTCCCACTCATTAAAAAATTCACATATATATGGGGCGAGGAAAAAGTGACCATTTTCAAATAAAAATTACTTGATTTATTTAAAAGGGTGGCCCTTTATATTTTTGCACCATTCGAAAGCTGAGTTCTATTTTTTACTAATAAAGCATACCGAGTTTTTGTGAGGGCGTGCATTTTCTATATTTTCAATATCCCTTAGATTTCCAATCTCTTTTCTGCAGTTTCAATTTATTGCCATTTATACACTGAAATCACTAACTTTCTCGTAACTTCCACTTATTTCAGTGTACAAATGGCAAAAAAGTTAAAAATAAAGAAAATGAGAATGCAACCCCTTACAAAAATTAGAGTATCTTTCTTATTTTTAAAAATTAAATTGCACATGTTGACATTTTTGAAAAGCTAAAGAACAGAGCTTTCGAATGGTGTAAAAATATACAGGGTGTTTGAATAAGCCAAGTAATTTTTAGTTGAAAGTAGCCATTTCTTTTCGTCATTCCATATAACCGGAATTTTTTTTGGTTGATGGGGAAAAAACTTTTCTTAACATTTTTAACCTATTTCGTTTAGTCAATAATCACGTTTAAAATGTGTGAGTTCATAAGATAGACAGGTATTACAGTGGCGTATCTAAATATTTGATATAGGGTGATCAAAAATTAAAAATATTCATCAGCCTCTACCAAATATTTTTGTATAGGTACCACTGTCTACATCCAAAAAAAATTGTAATAAATTCAAATTTTTCTATAGAACTTCGAGGAACTTCAACAGAAAAAGGCTGAGAGATTGGAGAAATTGACTAACCGCAGTCACACACTTCAACCTTTTGGAGTTATTTGTGGACCTTTGAACAACGTGTCAACATATCTGGCCGTAATCACTGACGTTGTATACACCTTTGATTCTGTAATAAGAACCTTAGAGATCCTTTACAAAACGTTACATGCATTAGATATTGAGTACCTTCCCGAGTGTCAACATATCTGGCAACTTATTGAAGAAGTGACTTTTGAAATGAAACATTCTCCATCAAGTTCTTGTGTAAGTGCCCTTATATCAGATCTATATATTTATATAAGTGTTAAGTTATTAATCTAAGAGAAACTAATTACTATTTCCATTTTCCACATGTGAAAGAATTGTTAATTTTCACACACTAAAGATAAAGTCATATTTTTCAAATAAATAAGAAATTTCTATTTGTGAATTTTGTTTAAAAACTTATGCAAAAAAGTCTTTTGTTGTTTATTTAAAAATAATTCATAGATGTACCAATCAAACTAAGTTTAAATGTGCTGAAATTAGATGCCACAGACATTTCCCTAATCTAAATTCATATTTAAAACATTTAGACAGTCATGTAGTTATTAGAGGTAAATCAATTATTAAAAATGTCAATAAGCAATCTCCAATTGTTGTCGAAGTTCTTGAACAAAGACAGACATTAATTGATGTTCCCACTAAATGTGAAGACAATTACTTCCGACTCCTTTCAGTATACAAAGGAAATATTCTTTAAGTGTTGCGATGAAAAATTAATATCATTTTTTTGCAAATGAACTTTTCCACTTTTAGATATGAAGCAAAGCATAGAAAATCCAAACTATCAGCTACTGTGGTAGCTTCCAGAGTTAGTGTAACTAAAACTTTGGCTATCAAACCTCAGTTAATGCAAGCTAACAGATTTATTTTGCAAAAAGGTTTCTTAAATGAAATTGAAATCCACAGAAGTGTTACGATATTCAGCCATGATAAAGAGTATTCAGATCTGAAAAGCTTATTTTTGATATCTAATATGAATTTTGATTTTGAAGATTCTATGATTCTAGTAGAAAAAATAGATATTCATAATAGTACATACGAACCAGGGAATATAATACTGGTTGAACCTACACTAAAAATGAAATTGACTGTCTCGACCCTTACTTCGTGGAATATGCTCATATTAGTGTTTTTAAATGAAACTCTAGGTCTCTAGTTAATTCCACAATATAATACAAGTTATTGAAAATTCTAAAAAATTGACAATTGTTTCGATAAATCAATATCATCGTCAGAATGACAGAAGTTACATTTCATTTTATGCCTACCTGATGTTTAGTAGTTATATTTTTGGCTAGACCAAGAAGTAACCTAACTTGTGATTGGCTTAATATATGTTTATAGAGAAAGAAGAAGATGTGATATTACAAATATTGAAGCTTAGATATTATTAGCCCTATGGTCATATCCTGGATATCATTTTTCCAATTAAGATCAGTATAACTGTGCAATGATATAGAAAACCAGGAAAACTATATCTGCTGATCTTTACAATTATCACTTAAGAAGACAGTTTATTAGTGGAGAATTCCCTAGATTTAACTGTTCATTGACAACTTCATATTGTGGGTTCCTTAAATGTCTTCTAATTTCCAGTTCTTCAAGGAAATCCAGTTCTTGTTTCTTTTCACAAATATGCAGCACTTCTAGTTCTGTGTTAGATGTCAATGAATGATTGGTGTCAAGTAGATGTTTTGCGTAGTGGGATTTATCTGGTTGTTTTAATCTGTAAGCTCGTAAGTGCTCACTGTATCGTATTTCAAAATTCCTAAGGGTCTGACCCAAATAGACAGCATTACATTCTGGACATTTGAGTTTATATATACCTGACTTCTTTAATAGTGGTATTTTTGTTTTTACATTTAACAATTTTGTACTAACGTTACTTTCTGTTTTAAAAGAAATTGTTGCATTCGTTGCTGAAGATATTATCTTTGAAATATTATTAGAAATATTTCCTGCATATGTGATGGTTTTATAAGTTTTAATTTCATCAGCTTGCTTAGGATATATTAGTTGTAATGCTACTTTTTTCTCTTTTTTACTAATTAGTTTATTTATCATATCTAATGGATAACCGTTAGATGTTGCTATTTGTCTAATTGTATTGATCTCTCTATCAAAATTTCATTTGTTCATAGGAACTGAAAAAGCTCTATGTATCATTGAATTATATGCTGCTAGTCTGTGTGAGACAGGGTGGTTAGAATTGAATGGAATTGTCACATCAGTCTGTGTTGGTTTTCGGTAAATTGAATAATCAAGTACATTATTAACTCTTTGAATTTTTTAATCAAGAAAATTGATTGAGCTATTTTCTTCAATTTCTAATGTAAATTTAATTTTCGGGTGTAAATTATTGATGTGGTTGAAAAACACATCTAATTGTCGCTCACTATAGTCTATTTGAAAATCAAGAGAGAGTAAATTCCCAGAATAAAAACTAATTCGGTATGCAAAACTATAGTACAGTACGTGCGGTAAAACTTCAATATTTGTAATGCATTCTAAATGGTTTTTGTTAATTTCAATACAAAATTTATTACATTTCTTGGACTATCACATTATTTTATGATCTTTCATTGTTACTACAGTAGGCCTAAGAGGATTAACGTGCGTCATAGGCGTAACCAGAATAGAAAGGGATAATTGTTATTTAACGACCTCCGAATGGCAAGAATGGCAACCGCTTCGGGCGGATGTAATTTCGGCCGGAAAAAGGGCAGGTACTAAAAGCCGGTAGGTAGATTCGGCCGGAGGTTTTAAGTTGCTTCCTTATCTCATAGGTATTTTCGGCCGCAAATCAAATAAAATAACAGAATGCTTTATATTAAAATATTTCTTTATTTCAATATAATTATTACATCAACTTATTTCTATAACTTAGGTAAACTATAAATTTTTAAAAAACGTTTTGATGTGATACAGATTTAACGAAATTAATTCTAGAAATATTGTCAGATCGAAGCATATTTACCATGTTTTCGATAAGTTTTAGTTTGTTTTTTACTTGTTTGTCTTTAATTTTTGCTGGAATATTTAAATTTTTTATTTTTAAATATGCATCGATCTGACAATCTTTTAATTTTTCTATAAAAAAAAAATATAGAAGGGTGACTTGAATAAAAACTAGAATTAAAGTGCGAATGGAATGATTCGCAGGCATTTGTGGTTCTTTTAATTGATGGGTTTTCATATGCCCATATATTTGGTGGAAAATGAGATTCTGGCGCTATGTAGTTTTCTAATAAATAGTCTGCGTATTTTTCTATAAGTTTATGGTCCGGTTTGTATGACATGAGATCAAATATGAAACAATCTTCAACTTCAGAGGGGTCTAAATAAGTTAGCCCAAAAGTATGAGTAAGCCATTTGCTTTCCTCGCAGTTTTTATCTTTATACATTTGGGTTAACCCTAATGATTGTATTTTCCTATACCACGCCTGGTGCAAGTGGAATCTACAACCATTTAGTTTGGTTTTGGGAAAGACAACTTTTAATGCGTTATGAATTGCGATTTCAAAATCCACAAATACCTCCTTCGGTTCAAAAACAATATTATAAAGTTCAAAAATTTTAGATTTTACCAACAGAAAAAGTCTCATATATGTGTCACTGGTCTTATTGGGCAACAGACAATACAAAAGAGGAACATAATGCCCATTTTCCAGTCCATGGATGGTAAATAACTGATAAAAATATTTTGTACAATAAGAAAATGTGCCATCCATGTAAAAATCTTTCATTTTACATAAACTTATTATATTTGTATGGCAAGAAAAAACAATGATATTATCAGCTGTGCTGTTAATAAACAAAAAATTTTCACCTGTTGTGGTTTTCGGTCCATAACTATCGAGTACAGAATGTACATCGTGAATATCCTTAGGCAGGGCTGGTAAGAGCTTACGGCGGCTGTTGTACAAATTTCTTCTTATTAGACTGACATCTATCGATGACAAATTCTCAGGCAAATGATTTGAAAGAACGCTTTTAATAATTTTTGAAGGTTTCTCCGATATGTCTTCCTCAGCTTTGCGCTTGCATGAAGTCGTCACTATTTTTCTCTCCAACGTAGTTTCATCGGACTCGTGGTTGTGGATTAATTCACTTCTAGTAACTGTGTATTCCGCACCAACAGTGTACAGTTTGGCTAAACATCTTAAATTTTTCTTTATACACCTCCAACGTACTTCACCACTTTTTAATACGTCCTGTTTACAAAACTGAAACTTTTCTACAACTAGTAAGTCACAACCGCGTGAACTCTTAATTACTGAAACTGATGCCATCGTATACAAATAATATATTTTATGCTTTCTATCGACTAGTAGCTTAAAGATAAGTTATAATACTGACTAGCTATAATAATTTTATACCTGTTATTTGTGAATTTTATACATTTAAAGGAATAATCTTAAGTAGGTACAACATAGTTATTAGAATAAAGAGATAAGTAAATTAAAGGTATTTCCGACAGGTACACAGGATTAGGTATTTCCAAATAAATACACAACTAATATTTTACAGAAACTATTAAGCGTAATTACCAATATTTTAATCTCATCGTAAACATCAACCCCTCGGCCGAAATTACCCCTGTCATAAATGGTACCCTTTGATTTATGCAGGTAGGCCAAGGGATTACCGGCCGAAATTACGCCCGCCGACCGCTTCTAATGACAGATATTTTGACTTAAATAGTGCTTAAGTTTCTAGAAATGCAGTTATTTGATTTTCGATAAACGTGACAAATAGTAGTGACTAAAAATGGAAGCAGTTTGTGAGTATACGCCAGTGAAAAAATTAAAACTAGACCATTTATCGCTCAATGAAAAGAGTGCTGTAGTGAATGTGTACCACTATTTTAAACATCAAAATCCCTCAAACACTATTGACAGTGTAGTTGAAACAACATCTAAGGCAATGGGATATGGAAAATCTACAATATATAGAGTTCTAAAGGAGGAAAAATCAGGTGGAGTAACCTCACCAAAGTCGAAACCAGGTAGACCAAAACTATTAAAAGTCAACGTGGACGAGTTTTTTAAAAATGCTATTCGTAAGCTTGTTCACTCATTTTTTATAAACAAGCAAATACCAACTTTAGATAAAGTTTTGCAAGCCATTACGAATGATGTTGATTTACCCACAATAAGCCGGGATAAACTATGGAAAGTGTTACATGAGTTAAACTTTAAATTTGAAAAAATGGGCAGACACTCAATGATAATTGATTCTGAAGAAATTGTATGTTGGAGAAGACAGTACCTCAGAAGAATACAACAAGTTAAAGCTCAAAATAAAAACATTTATTATTTAGATGAAACATGGGTTAATGAAGGACATTGTGTAGGAAGAGTTTGGAAAGACAAAAATATAAAATCATCCCATCAAGCTTTTCTAGAAGGATATACTACTGGTTTTAAGGAACCTATAGGAAAAGGTAAAAGATTAATTATTTGTCATATAGGCAGTACAAACGGTTTTCTTGAGAATGGTTTACTCTTATTTGAATAAAAAAAAACCGTTGATTATCACGAAGAAATGAATGGAGACGTGTTTGAGGAATATTTTGAACAGATGATTCAATTCATACCAAAAGGATCGGTTATTATAATGGACAATGCAAGTTACCACTCCAGATTACTTGAACCTTTACCAACCACTAAATGGAAAAAGGATGAAATTGCAAAATGGTTATCTTCTAAAAATTTAGCCTTTGACAATACAATGCTGAGGGCAGAATTGTTAACTATTGCTAAAAAACATAAGCAAAATTATAAAAAATATAATATTGAGGAGATAGCCAAAAAACGAGAAATTGAAATCCTTCGTTTACCACCCTACCATTGTGAGATGAATCCGATAGAATTAATATGGGCTCAAGTTAAAGGTTATGTTGCCAGAAATAACACGACTTTTAAATTATCAGATGTTAAAAATCTCTTCAATAAGGCAATATCTGAAGTAACAAGTGAAAATTGGCAAAAATGTATTAGACACGTTACAGAAATAGAAAAAAAAATGTGGGAGCTAGATAACATAATTGATATTACTATAGAGCCCATTGTAATTTCTCTAGAATCAGATGGTGAATCTTCTGACACAGAGTGCGAGGAACCATAACTTTAAAATTATTAATTTATGTACTTTAATTTTATTTTTAGATTTTAATTTTTTAAGATTTAATATTGTCGTATTTTTTGCATGTTGCTCGTCAAATTTTATCCTTGCGGTTGGTTTTGTTTTTCTCATATACCTACTTAATTGTTTTTTTAGCTCCTCATATTAATTTATAAATAATTGTAATTATCTGTACATATTATATACATATTTTATAAATAAACATATGCCTAAAACAAAATGCCTAAAATAATATTGACTTTTTCTTCATTTTACCCAAATTAAATTACTACTTACGAATTATGTTTATCTATCTAAAATTGGTAATCTAGGTATAAATAACTAAAACAAATTAAATATTTCTATTTCCATATTAATTTAATTTTGAAAACGCACGTCTATGGTTTACTGCCTTTAACACTGATAACTGCAAAACATTTCTGGGAATTTACTCTCTCTTGATTTTCAAATAGACTATACCCATAAAACAAGCTAATATGTCATCCACATATCTATACCAAAATAAAATATTTTTCGAAATATTACTTTCAAAGATCTTTCTTTCTAAATTGTTCATAAAAATGTTTGCTAAAATAGGTGATATAGGGCTTCCCATTGGTAAACCTTCATTTTGAATATATATCTTATTGTCAAAAGTGAAATAATTCTGATTAATGCATACATCAAATAAATTAAGTATATCTGATATTATTCCTGGATTAATATTTTTATCTTCTAGTAATTTCCTTACAAGTATTAGACATTCTTTAGGAGGAGTTTCAGTAAACATATTAGTTACATCGAACGATATGAGTTCATAGTTATCTTGCAAGTGGATTGATTTCAACTTTTTGATTAGTTCTATTGAATTTCTAATTGAGTACTGAGATTCATATCCGTAAGTATTGAGTATATTGTTGAGCTTTTTTGCCAATATATTATTAGGAGCATTAACATAAGAGACTACAGGTCTAATTGGTTTCGTTATTTTATGTAATTTAACTGTTCCATATAATTGTGGACAATGAGGATTCTTATGTATGATAGACCTCTTTTCGTAATCATTTAAAAGATAATTTGAATTATTAACAATATCCCTTACATTATTAGAAAACTTCTTTGTTGGGTCTGCTTTAAGAACTTTTACATCGCTGGATTCTATAAAGTTATATACTTTGGAATTGTAATTTTCAGTCGTCAAAATGACAGTAGCATTCCCCTTATCGGATTTTGTAACTGTTAGGTTATTGTTCTCTATCTTCTCTTTTATTGCGTTTAAAACTGAAATGTCATTTTTTGTTTGACGTTTAACTTTTGAAGGTTCAATATTTTTGATTACATTGGCAATTTTTAATTTCTCATAAAGAAAATTATTTGAATTAGATTTTAAAGCTATTTCTGACTCTGTAGCTAAAATTTGTTTAATATTATTCATAAATTTAGGTGGTATGCTGTACTTTAAACCTTTATTTAAAAATTCTATTTCACTATTTGTAAAATTAGTGTCTGAAAGGTTTTCAAATCGTGGTGCAAAGTGTGTTGGTATGTAGGTACTTACAGTTTCATGATGTTTTGAGTATTGAATTTTATGTTGTGTGTGTTCAAGATTCTGTAGCTTCTTTTCTTGTTTCTTAAATTTCATATGCTTCATAGTGCTGATATTTTCTCTAATTTTGTCATCCAAACAGTCAAATTCTACTGGATGTAATTGGAATGTGAGTTCTGAATGTACAACTTTTATGTAGTTGCCTAAGGAGTCTCTAACTTTGAACCATTTCTTACATTCAGATTTTATCCAAACTCGTTGAGCACATTTTATAGCTTTTTGTGCTTGTGGTGTTTTAGTGTGACATTTTATATTCACATAATTTGGTATTACCTTTTTTCTACGGCATTCTTGGTTGAACCAAATGTTTTGTGATGCTTTGTAACGTTTTTGTAGTAACTTCTGGTACAGTCGGGTCAAATCTTCTCTCGAAGATTTTTTAATGAAATTGACTGTCTCGACCCTTACTTCGTGGATTATGCTCATATTAGTGTTTTCAAATTAGAAGACATTTAAGAAACCCACAATATGAAGTTGTCAATGAACAGTTAAATCTAGGGAATTCTCCACTAATAAACTGTCTTCTTAAGTGATAATTGTAAAGATCAGCAGATATAGTTTTCCTGGTTTTCTATATCATTGCACAGTTATACTGATCTTAATTGGAAAAATGATATCCAGGATATCACCATAGGGCTAATAATATCTAAGCTTCAATATTTGTAATATCACATCTTCTTCTTTTTCTATAAACATATATTAAGCCAATCACAAGTTAGGTTACTTCTTGGTCTAGCCAAAAATATAACTACTAAACATCAGGTAGGCATAAAATGAAATGTAACTTCTGTCATTCTGACGATGATATTGATTTATCGAAACAATTGTCAATTTTTTAGAATTTTCAATAACTTGTATTATATTGTGGAATTAACTAGAGACCTTGAGTTTCATTTAAAAACACTAATACACTAAAAATGTTTGGTAAAATTATTTTAAATAGTATCTCATCTGATGTTTCTTTTATATCCCATGAAATATTTTGCACAATTGATAATCATTTATTGACTTATTCGTTAACAGATAGTACACACAAAAATATAGTCCTTCGATCACGACTTTGTTATCACAAAACATTCTCACCTGTAGCGCAGTCCAACAAAAATTACATAGTGTTTGAATATTATTACAATTCTTACAATAAAGCGTATATTTTCGTTCATTTGTTATTTGTTTGTGAAGAATACATTTTTTTTATTTGTTGGTTTATGAAGAATATAGTTTTGTTTATTTGTTTGTTTGTGAAGATTAAAATAAGTATAACCGTAAAAACTATTTTCTTTTTAATCCTTATCCATTTGTTAACAGAGTGGTTATGCATACAGTTATATTGTGGTAAAATTTGTATAATAATACTCTAATATTAAATAAAATGAAATTCTTAAGCATAAAATATTAAAGTTTCACTAATATCTCAAAGGCTCATGAACGAACAAAATTGGAACTAGGTTTGGTGCTTTGGATGATAGCGAAGAAAATACCTATCGTTTGAAGTTGTGTAGACAATAGAGCTCTATGTAATTACATGCTTCGGATTTCCTCTGTCTTATGCTTGTTTTATTCTACTTAACGTTTCAATCAATATGGATGATATTCAGGTGAAATCTGTTCTCACCTGAAGAAAATCGAAGATTCATTTCGATTGAAACTTGGTGTAGAATATATAAAACAATCAAAACAATGGAAGTCCGAAGCCAGCAATCATATAATGCATATCTAAAAATATTATAATGACAATATAAAAATAATATATTGGCCATGCAAAACTAATATAATAGTCATACAAAAGTAATATAATATCTATACAAAAATAATATGATGGCTAGTCTTCAATCAAGTAAATTCAACAAAATTGTATACACAAATTTTATAGTATTTAATTAACAATTGTATAAAGGTTATATCTTGTTTACTAGAGTGAAACAATGTCAAATAACGATTATCTAGAAATTGTATAACTGTCATACAATATTATTATTGGCCTGACAACGGGTGTTATAATGATTATACAACATTGTTATTGGCTTAAAAATATGTATAATTATAGCTATACAAAATGAGAATAATAGTTATTCAAGTGAATTTGAGTGCATATATAACTAGTTGTATAACCAATATACAAACATGTTCAATCGTTAAACAATCCAAACTTAGTTTCCAGAAAAACACGTTTTATAACCACAAAATAATAGTTGATTTGTCACAAATAGTATATACCTTTTGTATAAAGATAATACAAGTTTTATATTATGGACAATGATTTTTCTCTCAGTGTGTTATGTTATTTTTTTTAAAACGTTACGATGTAAATAATTTTATACATTTGATCAGTCTGAGATAGAATGAATATTGTATTCTATCAATTATATAGTTATTTATGAAGCACGTCCGTAAATCAAACTTTATAATGAAGAATTTGGTTTCGGAATATTTTTGATTTACGCCGAAATTGAGCCTAAGCGTCAAGGAGACATTTCTTTAAAAAAACACGTTACTAACCAAAAATCAAGAAAACGTATTCAATAATCTCTCTTCCCCCGCTCAACCAATAGACGAGTATCTAAATTTGTCTGTCTAACCATTCCTCTACTTGTAATCATCTCTCCGCATCCACTTCATTCAGGAAAAGTCTTCTGGTTCTTTCTCATTGTTTTTCTTTGCCCTGGACTCCAGTCGGTTAATTTTCTCTCCTACCCATTTATCTTGTTTCTCTAGCATGTCCAAACCATGTAATTATTTTGAAAAACAGTAAAACTAAATCAACATTGGACTTTTAGTGTTTTTAAATGAAACTCAAGGTATCTAGTTAATTCCACAATATAATACAAGTTATTGAAAATTCTAAAAAATTGACAATTGTTTCGATAAATCAATATCATCGTCAGAATGACAGAAGTTACATTTCATTTTATGCCTACCTGATGTTTAGTAGTTATATTTTTGGCTAGACCAAGAAGTAACCTAACTTGTGATTGGCTTAATATATGTTTATAGAAAAAGAAGAAGATGTGATATTACAAATATTGAAGCTTAGATATTATTAGCCCTATGGTGATATCCTGGATATCATTTTTCCAATTAAGATCAGTATAACTGTGCAATGATATAGAAAACCAGGAAAACTATATCTGCTGATCTTTACAATTATCACTCAAGAAGACAGTTTATTAGTGGAGAATTCCCTAGATTTAACTGTTCATTGACAACTTCATATTGTGGGTTTCTTAAATGTCTTTTAATTTCCAGTTCTTCAAGGAAATCCAGTTCTTGTTTCTTTTCACAAATATGCAGCACTTCTAGTTCTGTGTTAGGTGTCAATAAATGATTGGTGTCAAGTAGAATTTTTAAATAAAGGTTTAAAGTACAGCATACCACCTAAATTTACGAATAATATTAAACAAATTTTAGCTACAGAGTCAGAAATAGCTTTAAAATCTAATTCAAATAATTTTCTTCATGAGAAATTAAAAATTGCCAATTTAATCAAAAATATTGAACCTTTAAAAGTTAAACGTCAAACAAAAAATGACATTTCAGTTTTAAACGCAATAAAAGAGAAGATAGAGAACAATAACCTAACAGTTACAAAATCCGATAAAGGGAATGCTACTGTCATTTTGACGACTGAAAATTACAATTCCAAAGTATATAACTTTATAGAATCCAGCGATGTAAAAGTTCTTAAAGCAGACCCAACAAAGAAGTTTTCTAATAATGTAAGGGATTTTGTTAATAATTCAAATTATCTTTTAAATGATTACGAAAAGAGGTCTATCATACATAAGAATCCTCATTGTCCACAATTATATGGAACAGTTAAATTACATAAAATAACGAAACCAATTAGACCTGTAGTCTCTTATGTTAATGCTCCTAATAATATATTGGCAAAAAAGCTCAACAATATACTCAATACTTACGGATATGAATCTCAGTACTCAATTAGAAATTCAATAGAACTAATCAAAAAGTTGAAATCAATCCACTTGCAAGATAACTATAAACTCATATCGTTCGATGTAACTAATATGTTTACTAAAATTCCTCCTAAAGAATGTCTAATACTTGTAAGAAAATTACTAGAAGATAAAAATATTAATCCAGGAATAATATCAGATATACTTAATTTATTTGATGTATGCATTAATCAGAATTATTTCACTTTTGACAATAAGATATATATTCAAAATGAAGGTTTACCAATGGGAAGCCCTATATCACCTATTTTAGCAAACATTTTTATGGACAATTTAGAAAGAAAGATCTTTGAAAGTAATATTTCGAAAAATATTTTATTTTGGTATAGATATGTGGATGACATATTAGCTTGTTTTATGGGTAGTGAGCGACAATTAGATGTGTTTTTCAACCACATCAATAATTTACACCCGAAAATTAAATTTACATTAGAAATTGAAGAAAATAGCTCAATCGATTTTCTTGATTTAAAAATTCAAAGAGTTAATAATGTACTTGATTATTCAATTTACCGAAAACCAACACAGACTGATGTGACAATTCCATTCAATTCTAACCACCCTGTCTCACACAGACTAGCAGCATATAATTCAATGATACATAGAGCTTTTTCAGTTTCTATGAACAAATGTAATTTTGATAGAGAGATCAATACAATTAGACAAATAGCAACATCTAACGGTTATCCATTAGATATGATAAATAAACTAATTAGTAAAAAAGAGAAAAAAGTGGCATTACAACTAATATATCCTAAACAAGCTGGTGAAATTAAAACTTATAAAACCATAACATATGCAGGAAATATTTCTAATAATATTTCAAAGATAATATCTTCAGCAACGAATGCAACAATTTCTTTTAAAACAGAAAGTAACGTTAGTACAAAATTGTTAAATGTAAAAACAAAAATACCACTATTAAAGAAGTCAGGTATATATAAACTCAAATGTCCAGAATGTAATGCTGTCTATTTGGGTCAGACCCTTAGGAATTTTGAAATACGATACAGTGAGCACTTACGAGCTTACAGATTAAAACAACCAGATAAATCCCAATACGCAAAACATCTACTTGACACCAATCATTCATTGACACCTAACACAGAACTAGAAGTGCTGCATATTTGTGAAAAGAAACAAGAACTGGATTTCCTTGAAGAACTGGAAATTAAAAGACATTTAAGAAACCCACAATATGAAGTTGTCAATGAACAGTTAAATCTAGGGAATTCTCCACTAATAAACTGTCTTCTTAAGTGATAATTGTAAAGATCAGCAGATATAGTTTTCCTGGTTTTCTATATCATTGCACAGTTATACTGATCTTAATTGGAAAAATGATATCCAGGATATCACCATAGGGCTAATAATATCTAAGCTTCAATATTTGTAATATCACATCTTCTTCTTTTTCTATAAACATATATTAAGCCAATCACAAGTTAGGTAACTTCTTGGTCTAGCCAAAAATATAACTACTAAACATCAGGTAGGCATAAAATGAAATGTAACTTCTGTCATTCTGACGATGATATTGATTTATCGAAACAATTGTCAATTTTTTAGAATTTTCAATAACTTGTATTATATTGTGGAATTAACTAGAGACCTTGAGTTCAATTTAAAAACACTAATATGAGCATATTCCACGAAGTAAGGGTCGAGACAGTCAACATCGGACTTATTTCGGGAAGTTAAAATGATATGCTTAATTTGGCGAAAAATTCAATAATGCATTTAAGACTAAATTCAATTTTATGATGAACATGATCGAAATTTGAATACGACTTCTTTATTTGAAACGATGCATACATTTATTAGTAAAAAAACTCCAAATGGCGTAAATATATTCTCATGATATTTAATTGTGTCGTTCATTTTGAGATTCTATGTATTTCTGCTATAATAATTTCTTCTTCCATCTTTTTAAATGGAACTCTCTTAATTAACTCGTTAACCACAATCAACGCTACAAATCAATAATTGTTTCCTGTAAAAGTAAATTGATAACACTCAGACCCTCAGACCCACCTACCTTTTCCACAAGCTCATCCATTATTTTTTATTTCTCTAAACATTTGTTATTTTGTTTTATTTGCATAGAAAAAGCTTTAACCTGATAAAAACTGAATAACAGAAACCTTTTGAATATCCGATTGAAAATAAAATATTTTCAGTACCATATCGACAATTGAAATCATGAGTATTTAATGAATGTATTGTCAATTATAGGGCAGAATTGATGAAATAAATACTTTTGAATATCAACCGAAGCTATGCTTCACAAAAAACTTCATTTACTCACTTGTTTCATATTATGTGTTATTTATAAAATGCGACATAGCGATCCTGCACAATACTGTCAAAAGCAAGCTAAGTTTTTTACCAAATAATAACAGATTTGAAAATATCGTTAAAAGAAGTCTAAATGCCCTTTTCATTTTCTTAAATTCGTTCTAATTCGATAAAAAAAATGCATAATTATGATGACGCCATTTTTATGACACTTCCGAAATATAGTAAAGGGGCGGAGCCTAGCAACGACGGTTGACGCACTGGAAACCTAAAAGTTAAACGTGAAGTGACGTGGCTCGATCCGACTCTGTGGCGAAATTTTTACTTTTTATTTTTGCTCTTTCTTCATAATTTTTGTCCAAAAAAATTTTCAATTACAAATGTTTGAAATAAGACAAGTTTATTTGGGTTATAAATTTATTGATTTAAATAAATTGCTCAAATTGTTTTCTGTTTGCTGCTAAACAGTGTCCTAAACGATCATAAAAGTACACTATTAATAACACTCCTACTTATTTTTCGACATTCATGAATAATAGTATTTTCCAATTCATCTTCTGTCTTAGATTCGCATTCTGCTACCTGATATTTTAAGAAACCCCATAAAAATAAATCAGGTGGTGCTAAATCTGGAGATCTTGCCCTCCAATTTACTGTACCCTCTCGACCTATCTACGTATTTGGGAAAACATTTCAGGTCAAGTTATTCCCGTACTTCCCAACTGGTGTGAGCTGGGCAACCATCATGTTGATACCATATTGAAACAGTTCGAGGAGTGGCATTTGCAGTTTGGGGTCCTATTTTACTTTGGAAAAGACTAATATATTCTTGGCCATTGAAATTGCTACTTAGGAAAAAAGACCAATTATTACTTTTCCGCCCAACCTATCTAATATGCGAAAAAAGTATTGGTTTACCCCAAAAAAAGTTGAAAATCTGGAATTTTTTTTTATTTATTTTTACGTTTTTCAGCAAGAACAACACAAAAAAACAGTTTTTAGAAATAAATCCTGTGTGTATGTCGTTGTCGTCGGCCGCTTTTCGTAACATGTCTTGTTAGCACGATACAGCCCCCGGAGTGCACCAAGTCACCAATTTTGTGACTGAATATTAGTCAGGACATCTCACTGATGAACCTTATTGATTTTTAGCTCACCAGACCCAATACAACAGGTGCTACAGTACTTTAAGTACGATATTTTTGTCATTTTTGGAGAAATTTCAGTTTGCTAGCACGATACAGCCTCCGGAGTATATACAAGTGACCAATTTTATGATTGGATATTATTCAGAGCGTGTCAAACATGAACGCTCTTGATATTCAGCTCACTAAAGACAGTACAACGGGTGCTATGGTACTTGAAGTACCAAATTTTTGTAATTTTTGGAGAATTTTCAGTTTTTAGCACGATACAGCCTCCAGAGTGTAGAAAAGTGACCAATTTTATGATTAAATATTGTTCAAGGCATCTTATATATGAACCTTATCGATATTGAACTCACTAGGCTAGTACAACGGGTGCTATGGTATCTGAAGTGCCACACTTAAGGTCATTTTTGGTGAAATTTCGGGTTGTTAGGACGATACAGCATAATGAGTGGATACAAGTGACCAATATAATTGGATACTTTTCAGATTGTCTCACAAATGAACCCTATCGATTTATTTTCAGCTCCCTAGAGCCAGTATAACGGGTTCTATAATTCCAGATATATTATATTTTAGGTTATTTTTGAAGAAAATTTGGTTTCTTAGCACGATACAGCCCCAGAAGTGTATACAAGGGCATCTCACAGATTCCGAAAAGTTAGTTTTAATATTTGAAACCGTTTATTTTATCACAAAATATGCCGGTCCATACGTATACTTTTTTCTTGTATTGGGTATGAGACATATTTATTTTATGTGACTTTACGGTATCCCAATACCTTTGATTTTGTTTGATGGTTTTTTTGTATAAAATAGAACTACACTCGTCGGTAAAACAGATGTATATTAAAAAATTCCCATTTCGGTGGCTTTTTCTATCATAATTTCACAGAAAAGTTGTCTATTAATATAGTCCTGCTCAAAAAGTTGTATGTACTTTAAAAATACTAACATTTAAATCTCGTGCTAGACGTCTAATTTTGGCGTCATATCCTTTTGTGCAAAATTCGATAATCTTATGTTAATCGGTCATTCTACTAGGAAGCGTTTCCGTAAAGTAAAAAAACAAATATCCCTTCATATAGGTTATTAATTGTTACTTAATTGTGCAACTTTGTGGCGTCCTCTCGCCTCTCGAGAAACACATAATTTCAGATTTAGAATTGTTAACAGTAAGTTTGTTAAGGCAAGTTCAAGGGTGCGTAGCTTTCTAGCCAAATATATTTCAGAGTCAGCAAGGATAACCAAATCGTCCGCATACAACAGAAGTAACAAATCATTCCTATTATCAATATTAATTCCAACCATATCAGATTTTCTGGAGAAGTCGTCAATATCAGCAATATATAGTGAGAAAAGCAAGGGACTTAATGGTTCACCCTGCAGAACGCTCATTTATTTCAAGGAATTTAGAGTATTCATTGTTAACTTTTACACAAAAAGAGGATTTGTCATACAGAGCTCTGATTAGGCGAATAAATTTAGAACTGATACCCAGCTTAAATAATTTTTGCCATAAGAGGGGATGATTGATAGAGTCAAATGCGCGCTTCAAGTCAATAAAAGCGGCAAAGACTCTTCTGCCTTTGCGATGTAGGTGAGTTTGAATGGTGCTATTCAAGACAAAGATGTTGTCCATACAACTTCTGTTCTTCCTGAAACCCGCCTGAATTTCTGGGAGAATATTATTACTTTCAACCCAAGAGTTTAATTTGTTCAACATGATCATATTAAAAAGTTTAATAATAGTGTTAATGCAGGCGATGCCCCTATAATTACTGGGGTTATCAATGGGGCCCTTCTTGTGTACCATTGAGAGCGATACTGTAGACCATTCAGTAGGGAAAGCTTCGTTTACGAAAACTTTGTTAAACAAACTACACAAAAAAAGACACCAGTTTTGAGGGAAATATTTGAAAAACTCGAAGGGAATTCCATCTAATCCCGGGGCTTTGTTCCTTTTGCAACTGTTAAGCACCGCAAAAACTTGAGATTGGGAGATTTCCGTGTCTAGAAACGGATGCCTAGCGTCCATCTGTAAATATTGAAAATCACATTTCACTGTGGTAAGGGTATCAAAATAAGTTTCCCAGGTTTCAAACGATACACTTGAGATAATCTTATTGGGACGGAATTTTTTTATAGTCCTCCAAAATGTGAGACAGTCATTAGAGTTACTGAGCAATTGAACCATATTATTTTCAAATGCATTTTTTTTTGCTGTACATGTGCTTTTAAAAGATTTTTTCGCCAATAGGTAGTCATTTTTGACTTCATCAGCAAAATTATGAGTTTTACAGATTTTAAGTTTTGACTTAACTGACTTTTTTAAGTTAATGCACTCTAAGTCAAACCAAGGTTTGTTATTATAAGTGAATGGTTTGTTTAAAGTTACACATTTTTTCTGCATACCACAACTATCGGCGGCAAGGTAGATTGAATCAGGCATAGCGTGGTAACTTTCTGTATTACCATTGGACAACATTGCTAAGGAAGAGTTGCGCAAAATATGCTGATACCTATCTAGCTGCGAATCATCCCAAATTAATTTAGTTGTTGTGGACTGTTTATTGCTTATGAATGTGTCAGGTGTGATAAAGTTTCGTGTTATTTCAACCATTATAGGGAAGTGATATGATGTTACCGGTTCATTATTTAGCACTGCAAAATTTTCACTTAATAAAAGAGGGGCATTAGAACACCAAATTTGATCAACAGTAGATTTACCGTTGGAATTACAAAATGTGAATTGACCCGGCTGATCTTTAACAGATCTGCCATTAAGTATGGTGAATGAGTTGTCATTCATAAACTCAGAGAGTAAGACACCTCTATTATTAATAATTGAATCAAGACTAATTCTTTTGACAAAAAGGCTTGTATTTTCAAAAATCTCCTCTGCTGTTTCACACTTAGCACCAAGACGGCAGTTGAACTCACCTCCAGCTACATACAAGAAATCAGGATATGCCGAGTGCAGCTCGGTCAATGTTATTTGAAGGCTTTCTAAGATATACTTAAGCTCAAAACTAGGTTTAAAGTACACAGCACACAATATAAAAGAGAAATCAAGCAGAACAGCCAATGAGGAGAACTGTGAAGTAACCGAACACTGTAGTGTTTTTTTATTAATATAGAGATCCCCCCACTGGCCCTACCCATTGATTTCTCCTTAATAGCGTGAACAGAGTAAATGTTGAGATCAAAGGAATTAAGGATAGAGTAATCACTATCATGGGTAGCCCATGTTTCGCATAAACAAAATATATCAACATCTTGTGAGAAAACGTCATCGAAATTCCCGATGCCCTCTGAGTTCCAAAAAACAATTTTAATTGATGAATTTTTTTTATATTCCTGGTTGCTATGACCTTTGTTTTTAATTTTATTAATGCCCTGATTTGAATATCGCTTTTAGGACCAGACTAAAATTTACATTAGAACTACAACTTACTCTAATACAATTATTGTGACTACATTTATCATTATATTCAGCTGCTTGGCCGAACCGATGCATATCCGCAGAGTCAAAATACGCATTAGATGTGTGGCTAACTAGTTTTTTGGCAGTCTTTGGTCTGTCCTAGAGGTTTTCATTACTTCTTTATTTTCGTCATCTTCGGTAGGTGATCTCTCACTTGTGGTTCTTGTGCCTGTTTTTCTATGTGGTATCACGCCGGGGTGTCTCTTGCCGTCTTCAATTTCCTGGCTCCTCATCAATTCCTCTACTGTATATACAGTTCCATTCACTATGAGTTTGTTGTACCGCATTGTTGCATGTTTTCCTAGTTCTCTTGCCAAGATCAAATGTTTTCTAAGCATTTTACGTTGCTCCTGTACCTCCCTCGGGAAGTCTTCATTGATGCTAAATTTAGTTCTCTTAAGTTGTTTACTGGCTTTCAGGATGTCAATTCTTTTATTACCATTTCGAAGTTCTACCATTATCGGTCTGATTTTGTTTTCTTCTTTTTTGCCTATTCTTTTAATCTCAACTATATCTTTTTCTGCATCAAACTCTACACCAGTTATTTTCACCACTTCAGCTACTTTATGTTCTTGCATTTTTTGATCCTCATTATTAGCTCTATCAATTCCAAAGATAATAATATTTTTTCTCTTATATTCTCTCTGTAATTGCTCGATCTGATCATTTTGTATCCTTAACAAACCCATGAGTCGTTCATTCTCCTGTTTTCTTGCTTGATTTTCAGCTTCTAACTTTGACAATTTAGTTTGTATATCATCAATTTTACCTTCAATTCTTATGTTTCTTTCTTCCGCGATCTTAAGTTTATCTAAAATTTCTTTAGCATAATTTTCCATATTCAGTAATTTTTGCACTTCTAAAAATAATCTGAAGCCAACGCTGTTGGCACTCTTGAAAAAGTTCTAATATATCTGCCTACTAATTTACTGGTTTCTTGTCTACCTGCTGATTACTGTTTAATAATGGATACTAATTTAATGTGGCATATAACTAACAATATACAAGTAATCTTACTTGGCTGGTAGTTAATCTTGCTGCAATTTACAACAGGCACTTATAAAGGGAACAAAACGATAGTTTCCAATTACAGACCGATTTCCCTTATCACGCATCCATCGAAGATCTTCGAAATGTTTCTGAAGAACCGAATGACATCCTTCATAAAAAAATACGGCTTGATCTCCCATAAACAATATGGTTTCAAGGAAAATACTTCATAGGAAGATGCTGTATTAGCTTTGACCGAAAAAATACATAGCGCGTTGGAAGATGGACATCCTTGTCTATGTGTTTTCATTGACCTTTCGAAGGCTTTCGATACTGTTAGTCACCGATTGCTAATAATTACACTGGAACGAGTAGGAATGAGAGATAAATATGCAAATTGACTTAGAAATTACCTCAGCAACAGAACTCAAGAAGTGAAAGTGGCTGAAACATTGAGCGATCAGAGAGAAATTGAATATGGCGTACCGCAGGGAACCGTTTTGGGCCCCCTTTTGTTTAATCTCTACATTAATCAATTATTTACATTGAATAGTCAAGGAAGTATCATAACCAACTTCCTATCCTTCAGCTGTAATTCAGCTGGTAATTGCCCTTTTTTACATCTCGGACTAGAAACTCAGGAAAACACGCTCAGAATTAAATCTTAAAAAATACTTAATTCTGAGCGTGTTTTCCTGAGTTTCTAGGCCGAGATGTAAAAAAGGGCAATTACCAGCTGAATTACAGATGAAGGAATATTATATATCTTGGTGTATATCTGGATCCCCATATGAAATGGAACGTTCATATAAACTACGTCATAAAAAAACTGCAATCCATTTTATACAAATTTAAATATTTAAGTAATTACCTTCCACTGAAAACAATGAAGATATTATATAACTCCTCAGTGGAAAGTCATTTAAGATATGGAATTCTGACATGGGGAAATGCTCTCCGAGTACACATCAAACCATTGGAAATACTGCAAAAAAAGATTTCTGAAAGTGATAATGAAAAAAAACCGAAGGTTTTCTTCGGAACTACTATACAAACAATCAGAAGTCATGGATGTCAGACAGTTATTCTATTTCTGTACCAATGTGAAATTCCACCTATCTGGTGATATAGCAGGACCCACTCATGAGTATAATACCCGCCGAAAACCCATTACGGTAGTACCACGTGTAAAAAAATCAATATCCCAAAGATCTCACTCCTATATCACAAAATCATTATACAATAGAGTCCCGAACACTATAAGATCTGAAAGAAATAAAGCTAACTTCAGAAAAAAATTAAAAGATTACATCTTAAGTAACGACAGAAAATAAATAATCGATCTGATAGAATCGAGACCATAATCAACATACATACTGCATTACTATAGATGATCCGCTCTTCATCATCTGACTCGTTTCTTGATTTTATTCTGTTCTGGTTTTATATTTTTACTGTATCAATTTTTAATGCTATTTGTCTTAGTTTCAATATTTTATATTGTGATTAACATTTTAATGCGCATTTTATATGTTTTAGAATGTGCTTTTGCATGTATATATGTGTGTATGTATGTATATGTGTATATATGCATATATATGTGTGTATGTGTATATATATGTATATATCTATTTCTATTTTGGCTCAATAATTTTAATATTGCATAATGTATAATTGTGATAACATTTTCATTTTCATGTGTATTTTTAAATATTCTAAGCATGTTCATATACATGAAATTATTTTTATATTTATATTCCGCAAATATCGAAACAAGTGATTGATCACTTATCGATTATTTCTTTATTCATCACCTGTAATGCATGTATTCATTTATATTATATTATTATATATTGTATTTCAATGAATAAAGTTCATAATATATATTATATATATATATGTGTGTGTGTGTGTGTGTGTGTGTGTAATAATGTTATAATTATTATAGTAATAATTAGAATTCTTATTGGGTTCGCCAAATTACACATATATTTTAATAATGTAATGTTTCCTTTTATTTAGTATGCTATTTATAAACATGTAGTTTATTTAATTCTTATGTTTTCTCACCTCGGCTGCTCTTATCCGTTTACGACTCTTAAAATCAGTAGGGTTCTGGGCATATTATTATGATAAAATCAACCTTACTTATTAATGTCATATATTTATGTGACTGATAAAAAAATTTTTTGAAAAACTTTTAAAAACATAAAAAAAATGATTCATATATAAACTATTTGTTACGTCTTATTACACAGTTAGACTGATGGAAGTACTTATTAATAAAATAAATGATTAACCTTTTGTTCTACCAATTCTTACGTTATACATAAATAATGAGTTATTTTATATATATATATATATATATATATATATATATATATATATCTAAATTTCCACTTTGAATATGACTTTCTTTATATTACAAAAAAATTATACCTTTCTTTTTAAAACGACTTTTTCTGGCTCATTTGCATAACTGGGTCGAAATCTTGTGAGCGTTGAAATTCTTAGAAATTTACAAGCACCTGCATTTCTAAATTTGCTTCTACTTTAAACAAAAAACCTTTTAAAATGTTTCTTTCTAACTAGGAGGATTATGAAATGATTTTAAATGCTAATTTTTAGTCTTATTCGGGACGTGAAATTGGAAACACATTTGATATTTTTATCGACTCAAAATTTACGTTTTAAATATTATTTTACCGTATGGTAATAATTGTGTATTGATATAAACTGGAATTAGTTGTGGTCTGTTACAAGTGGAAATTTTTATATATATTTTTGGTGAAGTTCGACATGAAAGAAATTATACATTTATCTACACTTTACAAAGGTAAGTTTTAATATTAATTTTCTCTGGTATATTATATTCATGTGAAGATAAAAGAACTTTACTACCAGGTATATGAGCTCTTAACTTTTCTTATATCATTCGAAATTATTATTTTAAAATTATTATTCATACGTTCTTATTTGAAAGTTATTATTTATTTGGTACCAAATATATTTAATTAACACACAACCGACCTTTTGTTCCTTTTTCTTGAAATGATGCCACACCAGGGAGACGCTTCCAATAGATTTTCCCGCCTTCGATGGATGAATATCTTGCTCGTAATTATCTGGGTGATAATTGTTTCCTCTGCTATTCGTAGTCTCACAAAAACTTTGTTACACTTGATTTATTTATAACTGATTAAATTTATATATCTTTGCCTTGATTAATTATAAAATTTGTTACATTGAAAAAATTGGATAACTTTATATTCGTGTTACTTATATGATCACTGACGCTCAACTCCCAATTTCCCCCATTTTACCCTTTTTATGGTTTGTCACCGGAAGTGGATTTTGTTCTCGAAAGTACTATTGAAAAATTCACCTGTCACTTTGTTTATTCTTGTTTTTTATTGTTTTCTAACTTAAACTTATTGCAAACTATTGTTTTTTATTCATAATACACTTATTGTCATTGACTTATTCACTCACACCTTATTATTATTGTCTTTTTCCATATTATTGTTTATTTGCGATGTTTTGATTGGTCAATGCAATTTCATTAATTTTACGTTTTCTACAACCTACATTTTTACCTATCATACATGTATACAATTTATTTCTCATTATGTTTGATGTTATTACATCTATACACATAAACTATGTCGGTAATCATTTATTTCATTATTGTATTTTATATTCAAAATTATTTATGTTGGTATAATTTGTCTCAACTGTTTCATTTGGTATAAATTTGACCTTGCCTATATCACAGATTCCTACTTATTATAATATTTCCTATATCTACTTTTATGATTAATTATTAACTAAATATCTTATTCTATATATTTGATTACTTCTAAATGTCTTTTTATTGTTTAATCATTATAGTTTTTTGTTGATTTTGTTAGGAGATTCTATTTATTTTTAAAATATAAACAGATGCTCTGGGTGTCTAAGATTCCATGCAGCGTTATATTATTTCTTGATCTGCGTTTACTTGTGAGGTTCTGTCTAAGGTTGTTTTTATTAAGTTGAAGAAATAATTTTACAACTGTTTTTCTGATGGTTGTTTATGATTTCTTTTTATATTTATTTACTTTCTTTTTGATTATACCCATTGATCGTACTTGGTTATATTGTTATACAAGGTATTTTATTATTTTGATACATTATCTTTAAAAAATTATTTTTATTGACAAATTTTAATTTTATATCCTTTATCAGGATTCTATATAGGTTATGTATATGTTCTATTCACAACAATATATATATATATATATATATATATATATATATATATATCGATTATAATAGAATTTATCAAATTCCGTGTAACGATTGCAATGGTGTTTACATTGGACAAACCAGCCAGTATTTGTGAAATCGCATAAAAGGACATAGATACGACAAAAAATATACAACAGCTCTAACGTGCCACGAAAACTCAGAAAAACATACATTTAATTTTGAAAACACAAAAATTATAGGGTAGGAACACAATACAGAAAAAAAGGGAAATTTTAGAATCAGTAGCTATCCAAAAAAACCAGCATGCCATTAACAATAAAAAAGATTTAAACAACCTCAGTAAGATATATCTATCAGTACTGTAAATAGTTTTACTGTGTATATACGTTATGGATTATTTGTTGTGAATACTAGTTTTCGTAGAGTAAAAAGAATATTTTATGTTTTTAACGAAATTTGTAAATGGATATTTTAATGTATATGTCATCAATTATTCTACGTTTGAGGTAAGTGAAAAATATTTTCGTTATATTTTATCTCTTAGTGAAGAAATCATTTTATTTTGGATGTAGATATATTTTGAAAAAGGCTTGAGTGAGCCGAAACGTTAATATATGATGGTAATCCCGACTTAAACCGTCTTTTTGTGTTTATATCTTATAAAAACGACCTAAAACCAAGAAAAACTTTAGATATATATATATATATATATATATATATATATATATATATATGTATATATATATATATATAGATATATATATATATATATATATGCAAGTGAGTTTATTCAATTTTTAAATAAAATAGTTCTAAATACCTTTCATAATTCACTTATGTCCAATACACCTTGTTTTATTTCCTATTAGGTTTCTTTCTAGGTGTATCACAGAAAAACTACCTTCTTCTTCAGGAGAACCCAAAGACGATTTAAAATCCATTTATATCAATACATTATCGATGGGCTTCCAGTGTCTAATTCTTTCTGAGGGATCGTGGAGATATTATTTCCACGACAGGATGCTTTATTTTCTTCCAGGATAAATTTTAGAGGTTAGTGTTCCCCTACTTACAATTTTCTTCTTTTCCTTAATTCATTATTTTCTTTCACAAATCTTATTAATTTACGTAAAGAATAATGTATTTCTTTTTTATTTCTACTATTCACGTTCACACTTTTTCTTTTTAATATCCAATCTTTTTTTTATTCGAAAACGAATCTTCCTCCCCATCAGAAAAATGTATTTCTTGCTAGTCCCTAGTTATCATTTTCAACAAACTTTTTCTTTCATTTTTTCTTATCTAAGAATCAGCCTTCTTCTCATTGAAATATTATTTACCAATCAAATAAGTTATAATTTTTCAGTTGGTAGATTTCATTTCATTTTTCAAGTTATTTATTTATTTATTATATAACATCCCGTTTTCCACTTCTAAATAGTCAATTCATACATTCCTTTTCCTTTATATCAATTCCCAAATATTTTAAGCTGACAGCTACAATTTCTTTTACCTTGCTCTATTCAGGATGACAATTAAATTAACAAATGTCAGACATTAAAACCCTAATGTTTTAATATTTTGACTTTTATCCCTTGATATATTATAAAAGAATTTCCCAGTGTTTTTTAACAGTTTTTTACGGTATCTAATAGAACATTTGAGACAATTCATAAATTTTGACTATCCCATTTGAAAAATGGATTGTTACAATTAATAACAGGTGACGTTTTAAAGTTTTCTTTCAAATAGTTGAAATTCATGTTATTTCTATTATGTATGTATGTACAAAGCACATTATAAAGTTTCTATGTATTTCATTGGTTCGATTTATTTTAGTTTCATCTCTCGAATAGTTTTTCTTTCATCGATCTGCTATTCATTAGTATTTAAGTGGTAACCAAATTTGTATTGAATATATATATATATATATATATATATATACATATATATATATATATATTGAAATATGTCATAAAATAATTATACTTTACATGAAAACTCTATGATCTCAGGATTGGGTTCATATGGTAAAATGAAACTATTTTAATTTTAATTATAAGCGCCAAGAAATAGAATCCTTGTATTTAAATAAAAAATTTTAATCAAAAATACTTGCTTTTAATTTCTTCATAAAATCTTAGAAACGGTCCTGTATATTTGATTTCTAAAACCTCTCTCTGATTGAGAACCGTCTGGTCAATAATGCCAACTGTTGAATAATAGATGGAGCAATCATCGAGAAATGAAACTTTTCAACAATGCAATTTCAAGTCTTTCAAGTGAAAAATGTTATCAAATATTATGAAAAACAAATACATTATTCATTTACAAAAACTCATAAAAACGCACTATCTACGATGATCATTCATTCAACAACAACATACACTCAAATGAATTATTATTATATGTGATTACAAACTATGCAACATTATATACACATTTAAAATTTGACCATGTTACAAAATTCTCTATGAAATAAAATGGCGAAGATGGATAAAGTGTATGAAATATCAAAGTTCAAATATTTGCACAACACAAGTGAGTTTATTTAACCTTTTATTTGAAAGAAATAGTTTTAAAAACCTGTTCACTTTTCCTTTTTAATTCACCTTATTGATTGTTTTTTTAGATTAACTCCTGGAAAACCACACAATCTGTCGAGCTTGGGTAATAGCCAAAATTGATGTTATATTCATCCACATCAAAACATTTTAGATGGAATTCCATAGTTCAGCTCTCTCTTAAATGTATCGTGGAGACACCATTTCCACGATACGATACTTTACTTGCTTATATGGATAAAACTTTACGGTCAGTATTCTATAATTTTTACCAATTTCTTGTTAAATCTAGGTTTATCTACTTGACTTATAAATTTGTTGAATTATATTTAAGAATAATGTATTTCTTTCAATAGTTACCACTTCTCGAATAGTTTTTTTTCAAATTATCTTCCCAAAATTTAGCTTTTCACCCATTCACTCTACCAAAAAGAATTCTACCTAGTCAATAGTGTACATTATCAACAACTTTTTTATTCAATTTTTTTCAGTTTTTAATACGCTTGCCGCTGATCAAACTATTTCAATTTTGATTCACCAATCAAAATTGACTATAAAAATTCTTGTTGACAAATCCCACTTCAAGTTTTAAATTGCTCATCTATCCTTCTAGGACATTCCGTTTAAATTTCTTAAATGATTAAATCTGATATATTACTTCCTTTAAAATATATTCCAAAATATTTAGAAATGACAGCTCTTTTCATTTCAATTAGATCTATTCGGAATGACAATGCATTTCACAAACGTCATACTTTTATAAACTTAATGTTATTATTTTGACTTTCTACTTTGACATATACTAAATATTCATATAATGTTACCAGAGAATGTCTTTCAATATCTAATTATTATTTTTGAAAACAAATCATAATGTTTTAACTTTTACTGTGTGAGAAATATATTGTTATAATTTATATAATGTAACGTTCAAAATTCTCTCTTTCAAAGGCTAGAAATCATGTTATATGTTTCACATATGTGTATTTACAAAGTGTATTGAAAATTTCCTTTATGATTCTTCAGTTTGATTCTTGTTTATTTTCTCTCTTGAATAATGAATGATACAGATTGTCTCTATTTTGGACGATTCAAAAAATAATTTAAATTGTAAAATTTATGTATTTGCATATAGTGTGTAGTATTTCATTCCATATTATAGTATACAAAGTGATGCAGGTTCCTTTCTATGTTAATATAGAATATATATACATATATATATATATATATATATATATATATATATATATATATATATATATACAATGTGTAGCATGTTCTATTCCATATTAATATATATATATATATATATATATATATATATATATAATTGGAAATATGACGATTCAAATGGAGATATGGTATGAATAGATGTAGAAAATTTGGTAGCTGAACAACATTGTGAGATCTACGAACTGGACTGGACACGGATAAGTACTTTTTATTATAATTTCTTTTACGTTCCATTGACTCTACTGAATTTACTAATATTATATGTGTTTGAACGTTTACAAACCTGATAGTGTATTCGTTTAATTATAATTGTAGTAGATATTAACTTACCTATTTATTAATAGTATTCACATTTTACAAAGATATCTTCGAAAATCTTGATGATTATTTAAAGTCATATACCATATAGTCAATAACATTATAATTTTATAATTTCTTTTCAATATAACGAAACTAATTCTATTTCTTTCCATATTATAAATCTTTGAAACATTATTAACTTTAAACATTTCATTATAGGTTATTGATTACGTTTTCTTATGAAATGAATCACATACTAAAATCATCAAGTGATGTTTTCGATTGAGTTGACTTTTGCTTTCATATCACATATCTATGTTTTTTATTTGATACAATAACTAAGAGAGAGATAACGATATTCTGTATCCTTTTGCATTAAATTCAGAAAATATTTTATGTTGCTTGAATTGGACAACCAATAATACACTAGACCAGAGAATACAACACCTAAGGTACGTGGATTATAGTTGAAAGAAGTCAGTGCCGTATCTACCCATTACAATTCAAAACTAAAATATATTACATAAGGGTCTCAATAGTCCGGGAAATAACATATCGCGGAATATAATCTGTCCTTCCAGTGGGAATGGATTACGTGGGGCCCAAACATGAGAAGGGTAGAGGTTGCGGTTAACTAAATGTTATATGGGCGTATTTTTGCTTATCGACCAAAGCGGTACATTTGGAACTGATTTCTAGCCTTTCTTCAGAAGCATTTATTCAACCTCTATATCGTTTTGTCTCCAGACGAGAGAAGCCAACAAAAATATTGTCCGACGATAAAACAAGTTTCGTCTAGCCACAGCGAGAGGTAAAGGATGTTTTAAAATGTGGTATTAAGACGTTAGATGATAAATGTAGTTCTCAAAATAGAGTGAAGTTTTATACCACCCCACTCTCCTCATTTCGGAGGCCTGTGGGAAGCGGTCATCAAAAGTGTACAGCATCACATTTTCACCCAAGTGCACCCATAATTTGAAGAGTTTGGCACAGTTCTCGCACAAATTAGGAAATTTTGAACTGGCGTCCTTTGTGTCCGCTGAGTTACGATCCCAATGATTTCGGACCTCTCACCGCGGCTCATTTCCTGATTGGAAAATCAATAATACCTCACCTGATCAAGATGTTACCGACATAAAAATGAACCGACTTCTCAGAATTCAGCTCGTACAACAATTAGCACAGCACTTCAGAAACAGATGGAATTGTAAATCTTCAAAGGCATACCAAGTGGAAGTCTAGCCTACTTGAAAGTTCCCTAGTTCTAGTGAAGGGTGAGAACACTATGTCCACCCTTTGGTATTGTGTAGAATCATCGAGCTCCACAGAGGTCAAAAGGTTGCTTTTATAAGAAGCCTCTCTGGAGAAGTCAAGAAAAGAAGTTACCAATAAATATATTCCCTTCCTGTCCATCCTTGAAAACCATCCCTGTTATGCTTTCCACGCGAGGTGTATGTTTACGCCAGATTCACTACCTTCCTGCAAAATCAAGAGTATTGGCAACACTATCTGACCACCAACTTAGAACAGAAGAGAAGCGAAGATAGGCTAAAAATGAATTATTCGGTTAACACCCTGTTAAAATTAACCTGTCTTTTTTGACAAAATAAATTCTGAAAATTCCAGTGTGAAGTTTCAAGAATAACACGTGTTAGAAGTTCAGATTTAAAAATAAATCTCTCCTGAGAATTAATTACATTCATCAACACCTCCCTACTAATATGCAACATTCCATACGACTAGCTATTAAACATACAACATTCTATTCAAATAAACAAAATACCTACAAACATGATATCACGTAAGCGAGCTAAAATCTCTACTCCCCTTCCTCACATATGCTTCACACATAAATACGAAGCCAACTTGAAAAGCACCCCATTTGAACTCCGCTCACAGCACGAGCATGTAACACTCTCTCGTCAATTACCGGTAATTGCCGGCTGTTTCAATAGCAGAAAAAATGCCAATCTCTTTAAAATAACTTAAATTAAAATATAAATAAACTCAATAGTAAAGCTCTTGATTGAGATGCAGGAAAAATAAACTTTAATAACGTGAATAAAATGAGTGCAATGTGTAAAATGTTCAATTTAAACCACACGCAATCAACAAGTTAATTATAACTCAATATAACTCTCTCTTCACAACAAATAATAAGAATGGTCCTTCGATATAATACTCTCTTCACAACAGTAAAGGTGAATAGTATCCATATGCATTTAATATAATTCAATGGATTTATTTGTATGGCATTACTTATGAATGTTACTTTACCATTCAGTAGATAGATAGAGATAGATATTTTTCATTAGTTCCTTCAAAAATACCTTTTCAGGTGTAAAACATGTCAATATTACTACAAAAAGCAGTCAGTAAAAATTATGACTATCATAGTACCTAAATATATACATATAAACAAAAACAGTGTAAATAGGTCATAAACAAAGTGAAAGTAAAAATTTTGGTACAGTCTCCATAAGCAATATATATATATATATATATATATATATTATAATTATTTTTTTATTGAATTGTATTGTTGAATTAATTTGCTAATTAATTTACTATTTTTAATATGTTGTTACCTCGGCTAGCTCAATATGTATTTTATATTAACTATATTTATTTATTTTTATATATCTCAGTCGGAAGTATGATAACACCTCTCTTGGAGTTCTGGACGCATTAAAACCAATGATTAATGAAATTGATTCGAACCTTACCTATCTCCTTGTAATTTTTTTATGAAATTTGATTTCTGAAATTTCTCCGATAAAAAAAATTGAAATATGATGACAATACGAAATTTTATTGTGGATGTGATAAGAATAAAATACCAACACTCAAATGAAAAACTATTTAATAAATTATTATGAAAATTTTAGGTATGATTTAAACATTGAAAATTATGTGTTTTTTGTTCCACCCTATATCATATGCATTTCTCGATACAATAATATTCCTAGTAGTGCGTCGGCGCATAAATCCGAACGCATGCGCTGATATAATTTAGACGATACGAGGATGCTCTCCCCTCTAGAAGTAGCGTCCCTACTGTTAACACACAGCCAACACGTTTATAATGGTGAAATTATTTAAATGTTATAAACTTTAAACGATCAATTGCATAGAAATAAACTTTTATAGAAATATGTGTGTGAGTTTAAAGTGAAGAAAGTGATAGACAAATAGTTATTCATGCAGGAGATTGAAAAAAGAATTAGTAGTTATATGAACATACATGATGCACGTGAACATATCCAGTGAATTATATTACAACAAGTGAGTACAATTATTCTTATTAATTAAAATGTATCATTCTCTATTGAGATAAAATTATGATGCATCATATTATAACTGGTTCTTGGCATTTTTATTAGTTTGTTTAATTTGAACGTTCTGATAATGATTTTATTGATCACTTTTTTGTTTTAAAAAATTATATGGAATTCCAATTAAGTTAATTTTAAGGACACAGACCTTAGTATTTGATTTCTCTGCCGGGCTGCACTCGCATCTTCAAACTCTTTCAGATCTCTCAGAAGAGAGATACACCTTCGGAACTCCTTTCTCCTTACACAGGATTATAAACACTAGTTATTTGCTTTTTATTACCTTTTGTTGTGATTTTCAACATTTAAGCACAATTTTTAATGAATTTTATACAGAGAGTCATCTCCATCGACGCTTCCTCCACAAAACCAACAAAACTTCCCTTGTTTTCAAAATCAACAATCTTCTGCGCTTGATTAATCCAAAGCTCACTGATCTGTTATTTAGAACAAAAATTGTCATTTCTAAGTCTTTTAGTTACAAATCTGGAATATTTAATTTCATTGTTCTGGAGGATAATCACACTAATTCACTATTATTCCTATTGTATTAAGGAATATATATCATGTCCTTTTTCCATAATACAATAGCTATTTTGCATATAAACATGTTGCTTAGATATTTTTATAAATATTCGTTTTTACAAAAACTACAACCTAAATTATTGTTTTACCTATATGTAATTGATTCATTTTTCATTTTCAATTTTATTTTATTATTCATCTTACATAAACTATTGATTATTTTTGTTTTTGATATGAATTTTCATTATACAATATATAATCAATAATTATAGGTTGGTAATTTAAAATTTACTAAGATTTATTACTTCCTGTTTATTTATTTCCTTTTCATAAGTCTGGGCTGCGTTCCATCTATCTTTTCTTATATGGTTTTCAACCCTTTATTAAATTCTAAACTTTTCCTATTAAAACATGTGTAATTTTACTAAGCAATCACTAGACTAAATATTCTTTTATAATTTTTTTTAGGTTTCAAGTTATAATATGGCAATATCTTTCTGCGGAAATTCCTATGGCAGTGGTCAGTGCAATGTGGAACTCATCGACATTGACATATATTTGGAATAACTTGTGTAGGTAACTTTTGGTACTTAATCAAATAATATTGTGTTCGGTATTTATACTCATAATCCTTTTTTTTAAATAATTACATCAATATTTAATAAGATTGATACATATCTCACTCTTTTTTTATAACTTTATACCTGAATTGTTATTGACTTTATGCTAATGGTTGTGTCTACTGACACACCTCCCGTGATAATTTATACTTTTTATTATAGTTATTTATTTAAATTTATTTCCAGAACTAGGTAACTAATTCAATATATATATATATATATATATATATATATATATATAATATATATATATATAATATATATATATATATATATATATATATATATATATATATATATATATATATATATTAACATAGAGTGAAACCTGCAACACTCTGTATACTGAATTATGGAATAATAGACTACACACTGTAAGTAATTAAAAATTTTGGAATTTGAATTTTTTTTAAAATTATTTAAAAGGAGACAATCTGTACTATTCACTATTTAATAGAGAAAGTATACAAGAATCTAAATGTATAACTATGGAGAGGATTTTAAATAAGCTTTATAAGAATATAGGTGAAATGAAATAACAAAATTTCCATATTTAAGAGAGAGAATTTCAGAACGTTTGTTCCATATGAATAAAAATAATAATCCATTGTTCTCATTGTCAAAGTAAAATTATAATATGATTTGTTTTAAAGAAGTAAATATTAGAGATTGAAAGAAGTTTTCGATAAGATTATGTAACTATTTAAAATATGTCAAAGGTAGGAAGTCAAATGAAAACATTAATTTTATGGAACATGACACTTGTTAAACGATTTGTCATTCCGAATAAATATTTTAGAAAATAAGAACTGTCATTTTAAAAATTTATTGAAATACAATTTAAGGGATATGGGTTATAATCATTTAAGAAACTCAAAACAGAATGTTCTAAAATGATGGATGGACAATCTACTATTTGAAATGAAGATTTTCAATAAGAATTTTGATAACCAATTTTGATTGGTGGAATACGCTTAAAATATTCTCATCAGCGACAAACAGATTGCGAATAATAAAAAAAAATTGAATGGGGACAGTTTTGTTGATAATGTAGACTATTCACTAGGTACCTTTTTTTTGGTAGCAGAAAAATATTAAGAAGCAAAATTTTTGAGAAAAATTATTAAAACTTTCGGAGAAACAACAATTTGGTATGAAAATTAGAGAAAGGAATACATTGTACTCTAAAGCTAATCAGTAATATAATTAATCAAGTAGATATGCACATTATAAGAAGAAAATTGGTAATTATAATTGAATACAAACCATAAAATTTATCGACGTAATTAAGTAAAATGTTGTATTGTGGAAACGGTGTCTCCACAATACTTTTCAGAAAGCTTTGGATTATGGGATTTGTCTAAAATGTATTGATGTGGACGAAATATAGCATTGATTCTTGATATTATGCAAGCTGGACAAATTGTATGGTGTCTTCCAAGAGGTAACCTAAAACAAAATAAAAACAAATCATTGATGTGAATTAATTGAACAATACAGTGAACAAAGGTATTTAAAACTATTTTAATTATATATAAAGAAGGTAGAGTAAACTTACCGATTTTGTACAAAGAATTGAACTTTGATATTGCATAGACGCTCATAAGCTTTGTTATTCGCCATTTTCTGTCATAGACTTTGATATAACGGATTTCGTGTTATAAAATTTGTATAAAATGTTGCCTATTTTAAATCATGTATAGAAATAATATTTCACCAGAGTGTATGATTTTATTTGAATGAGTGATCATACTAGATAGTAGGTTTTCACAAATTTATGTCTTGTAAAAGATGATGTATTTGTTTCTACAACATTAAATAACGTTTTTCCATTTGATAAACATTTTAAAATTATATACTTGAGATTTTTCATTTCTTTATGGTGATTACTCCATCTAGTTCCAACAGTTGGTAGCTTTGAACTGACATCTGTGAATCGTGGAGAGGTTCAACATTAAACAGACAGGACCGTCTTTAGAGTTTAATTGGAAATAATAAAGCAAGTATATTTTTGATTAACTAAATTCCTTTAGTGAAATATAGGGACTTTATTTAAACTTTGGCGCTCATATTAAAAATTAAAATTGTTTTGTTTTTCTACATTTGAAACCTACTCTGAGATTATGGAGTTTCTCATGAGAAAAGTATAATTATCTTACAAATTAATTTTAAATTTTACAATATACCGGGCAATCAAAAACTAAATATCAACTAAACTAAACCAAACAATAATTTTAATATTCTCTCTCCCAATAAAAATCACAATAATACATATATATATATATATATATATATATATATATATATATATATATATATATATATATATATATATATATACCAGATAACATATTATAGATATAATCAAAAGGTAGAACAGTAAATAATAAGAATAACAAAAATTACAAATTACAGAAAAGACCAGAGAAAGACCGTGAATCTTAAAAATCACAAGATAAGTAAAATAAAATAACTATTACTACTCTAATGTATCTGTGAAATACTCGTCCAGTGAATAGTATGCTTTTGAAAAAAGCATGTTTTTTAATTTAGTTTTCAGATTATTGATGTGCTGTGTCCTAAATGACTCTGGTAGTTTGTTATATATGTTGATTACTGAGAAAGGGACATTTTTCTGTATAAATGTGAAATTGGGCCTAATAGTCAGAAGATTGTTTTTATTTCGAGTATTATGTCTGTGATTTCTGTCATAACATGTATAAAGTGCCATATTTTCAGTTACAAATATTACAGCTTCGAAGATCAACATACTAGTTAGTTAAAGTAAGAATCTTCTTATCCGCGAATAAAGGCCTACAACTGTCTCTAAGTGGTATATTAAATATGTTTCTCAGGCAACGCTTTTGCAGTATGGATATCTTATCAACATCAGTAGACAACCCCCAGAAAAGGATTCCATACCTAATACGACTTTGTACATAGGCATAATGCGCTAGCAATACTGCTTCTATGGATAAATTTCGTCTAATTACTTTCAACCCATAGCAGTATCTCGATAAATTGTTCGAAAGTTCTCTTATATGATTTTTCCAAACTAGCTTCGAATCAAGCGTGATACCATGAAAAGAAAGTTTAGATTCAGGATTAAAGGAGGTTGTGCCATAGTTGACGCTGTCCATATTATTTTTTTGACCAAAGTGAATGATTTGAGGTTTGTTGGTGTTCAACTTCAGATTATGTATTGTGAAATATTCCTCCAGTGTATTTAAAGTTTCAGTGATACTGCCCTGTACTGATTCATGATTCTCATAACTGAATATAATCGAGCAGTCATCAGCATATTGAACTATGTATTCACTTATAACTTCCGAAGCATTATTAGTATAAACTATATACAATAGGGGGCCCAGCACTGATCCCTGAGGAACACCACGAGTAATAAGTAATCTTTCAGATATGAAATGGCCATCCGAATTCAATTCAGTCACACATTTATATCTATTTTTTAGATAGGAAGTGAGTAGATTGAGTGCTAACCCCCTAATCTCATACAAAGACAATTTTTTTACTAACAAGAGGTGATCTACAATATCAAATGCTTTTGACAAATCAAGATTTACAGCAGTGGTTACATGTTTCTTATTGAGAGATTCGATTATCCTGCATAATGCCTGATAAGTAGCTCGAATAGTTGATTTATTTTTCTTGAATCCATTTTGTCTATCACATAGGAGATTGTTGGATTCCAAAAAGTAAGTCAATCTTGTAGATATTATTTTTTCAAATATTACTGATATTTGACAAAATAGCAATGGGTTTGTAGTTGCTGATGAGACTCTTGTCACCTTTTTTAAATATCGCTCTCACAAATGCGGTTTTTAATTTTTCTGGTAAGGTACCTGTTGAGAATGAAATGTTAATTAGGAATTCCAAAGGCATCCACAACTCATGGGTTGCATATTTCAGAAGTTTAACTGGAATTTTATCCTCACCAACTGATCTAGTGTTTTTTAACTCCATAATTGTATCATAAACCTCCTGTGGACTCGTAGGCAGAAAAAATATACTCTTCCGGAAAGGGTTTGACATGAAACATGCATCTTCTGTATGACTGCCACATCTCAGATCTGGAGAACTACCAATGAAAAAGTTATTTATTTTATTCAAAACCAATATTTTATCATTTCCATTGGGTTCAACATTTTTAATTATAGAATCCCTCACACCATTGAGTGGCCACTGTATGTCTTAACAAGATTCCACACTGCCTTAGATTTATTGTTCGATTCTCTAATATACTTCATATTAGATCGTTTTTTCGCCTCATTTACCACTGATCTTAAAATCCTACAATAATTTTTATAAGTGTCTTTGGAAATAGTTCCACTTCTTTGTTGTTGATATAGTAATTTCTTCCGTCTACTAGATGGTCTGATACCTATGGTCATCCAATCTCACTTTTTTTTATAAGAAATTTTTACTTTTTTCAAGGGAACAACTATGTCCATCAATTGTCTCAATGTTCCAATGAAGTATTTATATGCTTCATTTGGATCCTTATAGGAGTAGAGTTTTGTCCAATCTACAATCTGCAATTCATCCCACAACTAAGTAAGTTTTGAGTCTGAGAATATCCTCTTTTCAGTCCTTGTTTCATTGGATATGTTTTTAGCCTGTGTTGGGTTATTTATCCTCAGAATTTGAGCTTCATGATCTGATAGAGCAGATCTAACTACTTCACCAGGAGAGCCATTTTCAAAGTTAATAAAAAAGTTATCCAGCAATGTAGAAGTTCGGGGTGTTATTCTAGTTGGTTCATTGATTTGTTTTTTTAGATTGTACATATATAACAGATTCACAAAAGACTGGGTTTTTTAATTTTCTGGCATCAATAGATTGATAGATTTAGTAATATCACTGTTAATGATAAAACAACTTGAACATATATAAGTATATACTTTTGTTTATGAGAAGCAGTAATAATTTTATTAATGTCTTAAACATGCAAATTTAACGTAAATATCTAAAATAGTGGTTGCTGAACCATTCATAAATTCAAAACATTAATATCAAGTTGTTTGATATTTCGGAAACATAAATCTATCTACTGAATCAACAGCGAGAACGTATAAACAGAAGCTTGTGAAAGCGTTGAATATTTCCAAAGAAACTAATTCTATAGCGGCTTTAAAAACGATTTCTGATGCAGATTATCCGAGAACAACGTTTCGGAATGAAAGTGAATATAAAATTGAACCAAATTCACTCATACCCAATGAGACGAGGCAATTTATTCGTAAAATATAACAGGATAAGGAGAACATGATAAAAAAAACTAGATATACTAACACCTTAATACACTTAATAAGTGTACGTATATTAATAATTGGCTCTTACTTTAAATATAACGCGGATGGTTTTGGTGCGTACATACTTTCCTCATGTCAAAATCTAGCTACCTACGCTTTCGTTTGATTAATACTACCATAGAATACAAGAATAAGAAATAACGAGATATTTTTTCATATAATGTGATCATTCTTATTCCCTTTACACAAAAGTAGTACAAAAAATATTATTCTACCAAATTCGTATAATTTAAATGTAACATATCAATAGTTGAAAATATTACAAAACTTCAATAGAAGAAGATTCAAAACAGATAATAATGTAATGTTTTTCTTATTTATTTAAACTGCTCTCTGCTTACGGGTGAGATAAATGTACACACACGTTATGTCTACTCACTTAATTTATTTATACTAATAATAATAATAATACTTTATTCATCCTTTTTGATCATAGTACATGATATAGGACAGGTCAAACAGAGAAGAGGATATTACATTGAATACAACTTACTTATTAAACACTTAAATTAAAATCGTTTGCTTAAAAACTCTGACACATCATAGAAACATTCGACAATTAAAAATTTTTTAAGTTTTTGTTTGAACACATTGAAATCGCTCTCACATCTTATACAGCTGGGCAAATGATTAAGGAATTGAATTCCTTTATAGACAGGACTTTTTTCAAACAATGAGGTTTCATGTTTCGGTGGCCGTATAAGTTTTCCAGATCTGGTTGGGTAATCATGGAAATCAGAGTTAAGACTAAATTCACTGAAATTACTTTTTGCATATAATATGCACTTGTAGATGTAAATAGAATAAAAAGTTAGTACACCGAAATCTTTAAAATGGTTTCTGCATGTTTCTCTATAATCTAAATTAAAAATTAGACGGACAATCCTTTTTTGAGAAATAAAAATCCTCGAGGCATTTACCGCACCCCCCCACAGAATGAGATTATAGGAAATATGGGAGTATACTATTGCATAATAAACATTGATCAGTTGACTAGTTGTAAATATATTTTTTAGCTGTAATATTGCAAAGTAACTACTATTTAATTTTTTACAAATGTGGTTGATATGGGTATTCCAACTCATATCCTTATCGAGGTAGGTTCCCAGAAATTTCGTAGAACTCGAAAAATAAACATCAGTCCCCCCAACTGAGATACAGCTATTTTCAGGAATTTATGTTCTTGTAGAAAAATGCATGAGGATGGTTTTTGTCGAATTTACTATCAAAGAATTTCTTTCACACCAACTGATAAATTCATCTTTAATAGCAGCTCATCCGGAGATTCAGAATCAATTGCCAATGTGGTGTCATCTGCATATAGTATTAAATGATTAGTGCTAACATATTTAGAAAGATCATTTATGTATAATAAAAATATCAGAGGCCCTAAGATTGACCCCTGAGGTACGCCAATTTCCACAGGTTGGGGGAGGGACTTCTGATCTTCAATTCTGACAATAAGTTTACGGGCTTCTAAGTATGATTTCAGCCACGATAGAAATTTTCCCCGAAATCCAAAATCTCGTAGTTTATTTATTGCTATATCAGCACGAACCGAGTCAAAAGCTTTTGAAAGATCAAAGAAGAGCGCCCCCACATACCTCTTTCTATCCAATGAGGTGTGGATAAAATTAAGCAGAGCTACGGATGCACTCTCCGTCGATCTGCCAGGTAAGAAACCATGCTGATGGTCCAATATAACATTATACTTTTTGAGAAAAGAAAGCATTTGTTTATAAATACACTTTTCTATCACTTTACATATCACAGTCTGGACAGTCACTGGCCGATAATTGTCAAGGCTGAGAAGGCTATCTTTTCTATGTATTGGTGAAACAACTCCTATCTTTAGACTTGATGGAAAAGTTTCTGTTTCCACTGAGTAGTTGATAATGTCTGCTAGAGTACAAGCGATTTGTGGTCCTATACTTTTAATGATCTTTGTCGAAAGACAGTCAACACCCTCGGCATTAACATTTTTTAGGCAGTTAATTACATCCAATACATCTTCAGGGATAACAGGTTTGAAATAAAAAGTATTAGCGACATGCATTGTCGTATAACTTTCAAAACCACAGTTAGCAAAGTGGGTATTTAATGCTTTTTTAGTATTTGTTGCAAAAAAAGTGGCAAACAAATTAGCAATTTCGTATTTATTTTGAGTTATTTTACCATTCACATCAATGGTATCAACAGTAGATTGTCTTTTTTTTCCAATTTTTTGTTGTACTGTTCGCCATATATATTTTTGTTTTTCTTTTACATTTTTATTTTCAAAACTTTTTTGGTAGAACAATTTTCTTGATTTGTTAATTTCAGTGACGTAATCATGTTTTAACCTCTTATAATTTGAATGAACATCGGGATTTGCGGAAAATTTTGTTAACCAAAACAAATTCCTAAGATCACTACCCATCCGCACAAGACCGAGATCAACCCATGATTTTCTGGTTACATTAGATACGTTTTTTGTTAAAATAGGGCAAATAAAATCAATATGGAAACATATAGTATCTAAAAATTCATTATATACAAGATCAACACTTGAGATATTTGTATCATTTAGATATTCATAGACCGACAGAAAACTTTCATTGTCTAGATGAGTTTGTAAACTCAGTAAATTGGATGCTGATACATTCCTAAAACTTGTCTTCCTGTTATTCAGCTTATTCTCGCAAAATGTACATAATATACCCGTACGATATTTTACATGAATGTTTAGTCCCAAATGATCACCAAGCTGCATATCAATCACGCTTTCATTGTATTCAAACGTCATATTAGTTAAAAAGTAGTCAACAGTTATGTCTACAGCCTTATCTGAAGAACACCTGCAAAAGTGCAACTTCAACACTTCTATAAAAGTTATATATACTGTCTGTAAATAATTTGAATTACTCTTCAGTTACTCTTCAGTTAATTTTCATTTACCATTGTTAAACTCTGATGTATGTTTTGTACAGTTCGAAATAAACTAAAAATTATATTTTGTCTTTTTAAAAAAGAAATTTTCTAATAGGAAAATAAAAGTGGCGCAGTCAGTAGGATCCAGTACGAGTTGTGATTAAAAGAAACTGTCCAGTTCAAGTGAGACTTTTTCGTGAATTTTCATAACTTTTAATGTTTTAACGTTTTAAGTGCGGATCGAACCATAGTTTTGAGAACATTTGTTACATCGTACCCAGCAGAGTTCCAGAGTGCCCGAAGAGTCAGAGGAAGAGGACAAGACACAGTTTCTTCAGAAAAACGTAAGTGCCAAATAATTCCTTTTCTTGCCTTTCACGCCATTTGTAGGTCTTGAAAGATATATTAAGTAAAAGTAAATAAAACTATTTATGAGTGATTCTGAAATCGATAATATTTTAATAACCTTGAAGAATATTAACTTAAGTGATACAAATAACAGAAACAATATGCCGAATGCAATTAATTGGGACCTCTTAAAACAAAAAGTCAACAATATTAAACCTTTCAATGGTGATTGCGATTATTTAAATAAGTTTATTTTAAAATGTGAAAATTTAATAACTACTTATAGTGCTTATAATGATCCTGAACTAAAAGCACATATTTTTGAATGTGTACAAGAAAAATTAGAAGGACGAGCGGAAGTTATGGTAGGAAATAGAATTGAAATAAATAATTGGGATAAATTGAAACAAGCTTTAATCCAATGTTTTGCTGATAGACGCAATTTAGACTGCTTAGTACAAGAATTGACGCGAAGTAGACCTCTTAAAGGAGAACATTTAATAGATTTTGGAAGTAGGTTACAATTAATTAGAAGTAGAGTATTACAAAGGGTTAGTAATGATATAAATATGAATCAATTAGAAAAAGAATGTCAAATAAATCACTATAATAAAGTTGCTTTAAACACGTTCATAGCGGGATGTAGCGGTATATTAAAAAATAATATGCATTTGAAAAAACCAGAAAGTTTGGAAGACGCAATGGGTTATGTCACAGAATTCGAAAACTTTGAAAAAATGTACGGAAATCTCAACGACAGATTTCATCAGCCAAATAGAACAAATGTTAATATGCAAACATACAATCCTAGAAATAATATCCCCAACAATTCTCAAAATGCTCAGTCTTCAAACAACAATTCATTAAATCGAAATTTTAATAATGGGTCATATTCCAATAATAATTATCGCCCACCTCAATCTAATTTCAACAATAGGTCATATTCTAATAATTATCGTCCACCTCAATCCTTTCAACAAAATAACAATAATGGCACACAATTCCCCAGCCAACCAATTGATATTCAACCAATTCCACAAAACCGAAAATTCTTAACGAATCGTCAAGTATTTGGTCCACCTAAAAATGTCTTCAGACCAAACCAAATTCTAGAAAACCAATTGCCAAATCCAGTACCAATGTCTACAATGTCAAGAAACCCTTCATTGCAAACGAGAAATCGTTTCCAAAATAATTATTTTAGAAATAATACGAATCAAAGACCGAATTTTATATCCGAAGAGTTACACTCTAATCAATATAATGATCCCAATTCACAAAACGAATATTACGAAGCAATAGAACCCGATAATAATCACGAAGTAGAAAACGAAAATTTTTGTATAACAGGCCCATCCAACGAGAGCAAGTAACAGAAATTAACATTGTTTCCAATAACGCCTTGCCATATATAGAAATTAAAAATCCAAAATTAAAATTACTTATAGATACTGGCAGTACTAGATCTATAATAAAACCGTCAATAATTGAACAATTCTATCCAGAAACGATTTATCAAAGTGATATTACTTTATCAACCACTTTAGGAAGTAAAAATATAAGATACCAAGCACTAGTACCAGCATTCAATGAGCTTAAATGTAATAATTATTTTATAGATTTTATCCTATATGATTTTCACGATTTTTACGATGGAATCATCGGATTACAAGATTTAATTAATATGAATTTGAATATAGATCTTATAAATAAAAAATTAGTAAATCAATACGGAGAGATACCTTTTAAATATAGAAAATTTGACGACGTTCAATTTTCCTTTTCCGTAAACGCAAATGAAAGAACTATTAAGAGACTTCCAGTTACTATTGATAACGGTGAAATTTTGATAGATGGCCAAATTATAGATAATGTTGAAATCCCCCAAACACTATCAGTAGCAAAAAATGGATTTGCTCCTGTAGAAGTCCAAAATTACACTGATAAATGTATTTCTATTACTTTAACAAAACCAATAAAAGCCAACCTATTCAACCTAAGTCAATATGAAACGGTTGAGTTCGAGAGCTTCAATAACAATTTTGAAGAAAATAAAATAATTAATTCAAAAAACGACATTTCCAAATTAATTCGCACTAGTCATATGAATAGCGAAGAAAAACAAAAGATCATCAATCTGTGCAAAGAATTCTCTGATTCATTTCTCAAACCCGGAGATAGACTAACCTTTACATCTAAAATTAACCTTATAATTCGAACTAAAGACGAAATACCAGTCCATTCAAAATCCTATCGATACCCTTATGTGCATAGAAACGAAGTAAGACGACAAGTCCAAGAAATGTTGGACAAAGGAATAATTAGATCATCATGTTCACCATGGAGTTCGCCAATCTGGATCGTAGATAAAAAATTAGACGCTTCTAACACACGAAAATGGAGACTAGTCGTTGATTATAGAAAATTAAATGAAAAAACTATTGACGATAGATACCCGTTACCGAATATCTCTGACATTTTAGATAAATTAGGCCGTGCACAATACTTTAGCACTTTAGATTTAGCGAGCGGCTTTCACCAGATTCAAATGAGTGAATGCTCTATAGAAAAAACTGCGTTTAACGTCGATGGCGGTCATTATGAGTTTCTCAGAATGCCGTTTGGACTAATAAATGCCCCGTCTACCTTTCAAAGAGTAGTTAATGAAGTGCTAAAAGACTTACAAAATAAAAGCTGTATGGTTTATATGGATGATATAATCATTTTCAGCACAAGTCTACAAGAACACATACAAAATTTAAAATTAGTCTTTATTAAACTACGCGAAGCACGATTTAAGATACAATTAGATAAATGCGAATTTCTTCGCAAAGAAGTAGAATATTTAGGTCACGTTGTAACACCTCAAGGTATAAAACCAAACCCGAATAAAATCAAAGCAATACAAAATTTTCCTATCCCTAAAACAACAAAAAATATCAAATCTTTCCTAGGTCTTCTCGGTTATTACCGAAAATTTATAAAAAACTTTGCAAAATTAACAAAACCACTAACGATGTGTTTGAAGAAAGATATGAAAGTTGAACATACGACCAAATTTCTTAAATGTGTTGACACTTGTAAAAATATTCTAATATCAGAACCAGTCTTAGCATACCCAGATTTAGAAAAACCATTTGAACTAACAACAGACGCATCAAACTATGCAATAGGTGCCGTCTTGTCTCAAAATAAGCATCCGATTTGTTATGCCTCTAGAACCTTGAATTCTTCTGAAATTAACTTTTCTACAATTGAGAAAGAATTGCTAGCCATAGTATGGGCATGCAAATACTTCCGACCCTATCTTTTTGGTAAACGTTTTACAATATTTACTGACCACAAGCCATTACAATGGTTATTTTCCCTCAAAGAACCGAATTCCAGATTAGTACGCTGGCGATTAAGACTTGAAGAATTCAATTATGAGATAAAGTATGTAAAAGGAAAAAATAATCAAGTAGCAGATGCTCTTTCGCGAAATGTTCAAAATCTAAACGCATTCGAAACCGAATCCATAGCTGTAAATTATGATGAGAACGATTTAAATGATATTGACGAAGTTTTGCAAATTAATGATATTTTTCCGAATTTAAATGATATAGATCTAACAGACGAATTACAAATTTTTGACAAAAATCAACAAAACAAAAAAATAAATATCATTTCTGACATAACAATACCTAGAGAACAAACCAACCAAACTATAGATACAATTCATACAGCTTTAGAAAATCCAATACTAAATATTCCCATTTCAGAGAAACCTTTAAATATGTATAAAAATCAAATTTACCTCACGCTAGGAGAAACAATGAATTCTCAAATTACGCGAGAGAAAATTTTTGAAAATTTTAGGTTATACGTAACGATACCAAAATTCAACACGGAACAAAATATAATCAAACTTATTAAAGAGTACATTGATCCCAAACAAAACTACGCTTTATATTTCCAAAACGAATCCTTAATGAAAATATTCGTAGTTACTGCACAAAATACATTCAAAAATTCAGCACTTAAATTTATTCATTGTACGAAAGTCTTAAAAGACGTAGAAACCACTGAAGAGCAAAAAGTAAAAATTGAATACAGTCACATTTATAAATCAGGACACAGAGGAATCAATGAAGTAAAAAAATCACTTAGTTCGCTATATTATTGGCCAAAAATGAACGACGATATCGAAAAATATATTAATAATTGCGAAATCTGTTTGAAAAATAAATACGATAGAAACCCACCAGTAATCAAATTTAATTTAACACCCACATCATCAAAACCTTTTGAACATATACATTTAGATGTATTTTATATAGCAAACAAATCATATCTAACAATTATAGACTCATTTTCACGTTACGGTCAAGCTTATCCATTAGATAGTATAATAGGAATATTGGTAGTCGATAAACTACTTGAATTCATTTCACACCACGGTTTACCCAATAGAATCACAACAGATCAAGGCACAGAATTTAAAAATTTCGACCTCCAAGATTTTTGTAAATTACATCATATTCATTTACATTTTACAACTGCAAAAAACAGTAATTCTAACTCTCCAGTTGAGAGATTTCATTCGACTCTAATTGAACATTATAGATGCCTACAAGAGGGAATCAAAAATATGAAACCCGATCAGTTAATTAAGAACGCAATATTTTGTTATAATAATTCCATCCATTCAGTTACAAAATACACCCCTTTTGAAATTATTAAAGGTCATATTAACAACCCCGATCCTTTCGATTTAGATGATCATTTAATAATATCGTCATATGTACAAGACCACAAAGAAAATAGCAAAAGATTATATGAGAAAGTCAAGCAAAATAATGAAAGTACAAAAGAGAAAATAATTCAAAAATTAAATGAAAAACGTGAAGATCCCCCAAGTTTCTCAACCCAAAAAACGTGTTATATTAAAACAAAACAAAGAAATAAAAAATTACCTAAATTCATAAAAACAAAAGTTCTTGGTCAAAAAGGTGTTATCATTAAAACCAGTAAGGGTACATATCATAAAAATTTAACCAGAAAACCAAGATCAGTAACTAAAAACTTATTACAGGAATCAAACGATGAACCTCCTGATATTGACAACGACATGCATCCTGATACTTCAGACACACTGTGTTGAAGAAGATGTATCGACTACGAGAATTGAAAACCTAATCCTCCCTATCCAATTAGGAAATTCTCGAGTCATATATAATAAGCATACATTCTTACATTACATAGATTTAGTAATAATATTTAAACAAGTTAATAATTTAGTCAAACATTTTTATATTATTGAAGATAGCATTAGACTATTTAATAGCAGTAATCCTAAATCATACCATAGCTTAGCGCAAAGTATTTTAATAAGAACAGAGTCTCTAATTAATTCCTTAAAAGAAAAATTGAATAATCTATATCCCCATGTTAGGAGTAAAAGAGGACTTGTAAATGTAGTCGGAAAAATTGACAAATGGCTTTTTGGCACGTTAGATTCCGATGACGAAGAACGATATAATAAAGCAATCGACACATTACAGAAAAACCAGAAAAATATCATTCAAGAAGTAAATTTACAAATTTCTCTAAATACAAAACTCATTGAACATTATAATAAATCCATTAGTATTCTAAATAATAATCAAGAAATATTAAAAAATAACTTAGAGAAAATACAAGCATCATTTTACGATAAAATAGAAACTCTCGAAAGTTACTTAAGCTTTCAAGGAGTTATTTCACAAATAAATTTAGATTGTCAAACTACAATTACCTTATTAGATAATTTAGAAAACGCCATAGTATTTTCCAAACTAAACTCTTTACATAATTCTATAATTTCCAGTTCCGACATATTCGAAATGATTAAATATTTACATAATATATACGATTCTAACCAAATTCCCCAATTTAAGAATCTACTGACTTATTACCAATTCTTAGGAACCCAAGTATCGATATCAGACTCTAAATTAAATTTTGCAATTCATGTACCTATTCTTAAAGACAAGACTTATGAATTTTATCATATTTTCCCCATTATCCAAAACCACAAAATGTATACTCCTTTATTCCCTTATTTGGCACACAAAAACGATGACAACCAATTCGAAAAAGAAGAATGTCCTTTCTTAGAAGAAACATACTACTGCAGACAAAATCTAATATCCCAATATACAATTACTCCGAGGAGAAGCTCCGAAATGTTGCCACATCATGGAAGTAAACGTTCAACAAATAATCATAGAACAAGTTACAGAAAACGAAATTCTAATAATACCAGAAAAGCCTCATCAAATATTTTCCAAATGCCGAAGTAACCAATATATTCCAGTGACGACTCCAGTACTGATCAAAATTCCAGATTCATGCGAAATATGGACCAATAATCAAAAATATATTAACAAAATTCCGATAAGCAGAGGAAAACCATTTATATTACCTAAAATTGAAACAGAATCATTGATCGCTTCCAGAAACTACCAGATACCGAATATAACAGAAATTGACTTTGAAGAACTTAAGGAAATCAGCCGAATTTCAAAACAATTAAAACCGATCACAGAAATCGAAAACAACCCGTATAAAGCAAACACAATAGGAACAATCATAGGAATTACAATCGTATGTGTTTTAATCTGCATTTTAGTTAAATATAGAAAGCAAATATTCAAAATCTTCAAGAAGTCAGAAGAAAATCCCATGGAAGAAAATGAAATTTCGAAAATCCACTCCGTGTTTCTCGAAACCTAAAGACGGGAGGAGTTATGTCTACAGCCTTATCTGAAGAACACCTGCAAAAGTGCAACTTGAACACTTCTATAAAAGTTATATATACTGTCTGTGAATAATTTGAATTACTCTTCAGTTAATTTTCATTTACCATTGTTAAACTCTGATGTATGTTTTGTACAGTTCGAAATAAACTAAAAATTATATTTTGTCTTTTTAAAAAAGAAATTTTCTAATAAGAAAATAAAAGTCAACTTTAGTTTTTGTCGTTTTCATGTTTTTATTTGTGAAAATCCGTGTTGGCTCACAATTTTTTAAGTTTAAGTTAAAACTCTCCATCAAGTCAATTAATAATGTTCTTTCACGTGATATATTCAAATAATCAATGTTCATGTCTCCACAAAGAATAGTACAATCATAATTATTGAAACAAAAATTTAGGACCTTAAAAAGTCGGTCCATGAACATCTCAATGTTTCCTGATGGGGATGTATATATATTCACAAGACAACAGCATCTTTCTTGCAAAAAAAAGGATATACTACATACTTCAAAGTCAATATCAATTGATAAATGATTTACAAAGTCTAGATTTTTAAATTTAATCATCTTTTTTACAAGTATCAAAACCCCACCATGAATTCTGTTGATACGATTGAAATGAGTAGCCAATATATAATCGTTAAATCTCACTAAATCAATATTATCATTATTACACCAGGTTTCAGAAAGACACAAAATATCAAGTTTTTTACATTCCAATATTAAAACAATTCTATTGGTCTTATTAGTAAGGGATTGACAATTTACATTTATGATTTCAAAGGTTTTAGTTGATTTTTCTGTATAAGTACACTTACATACATTTCCACATATATAACTTTGAGAATACACTTTACTATTCACTTATATTTAATTTATGTATATACCTACATTCTAATTTAAATTAGATATACTGATCACTATCAAACTAATTTATGGTAAATACACTGTCTACGATTTAGGTTCACTGTTCTGCTGAGTTCACTGCTACGAGATCAAATTGTAGACTAACTCTCTAACGCTCGCAGGTAGTCGCCTTTTATACCAAAACCCTTTTCTCGAACATTCGGATTGCTGGAATTTCTAGAATGTGGCTCCCAACAAACGATCGACCTTCTCAGAGATGCTCTATAAAAATCACCACCGCCAAAATTTTAACCTTCGACAACATTGGATTAGGCAGGGCCAACTTCAGGGACTGCACCAGTCAGCGATTTCGTAACATGACACCCTCCTTGAAATGAAGTTGGTCGTGTTATTTCTGTGTAGCTGGGACTGGATATTTAAATCGGCAATTGGACCCATTTTAACCTCCAGAGCACCGTCTTAATCGCGGACTGATAACGGGGACTAAAGCTGAAAATTAATATGTGGACAACGGTATCTTGGACGATAACCTCTATAATGTTCCTGATGAATCGCCAATCCAACTGGTTGCTCATTATCTTAGGCATAGCGAGTTTCTTTACGTTGAATTCCAACACATGGTCTCGAAAGCTTCGTAGTGCTTCCCACACATTTCGGTAGGTAGATCGATCTTGAAATACAGTCTTGGTTACTGCAAATTATGTTTGAGTCTCAGTCTCTTGTCGGGCGATGGAATATGACCATCAAGTTTTTCTAACTGCCCAAACTTCTTGCAAAAGACGATTGCCAAACCTCGCACTGGTGGGGATGTGGTATTCCAGTGAATCATATTTCGGGAAAGTGAACAGTGAGTCCATATCTAGTTTTCATGATACCTCCATATGAGCCCATAAATTAATCGAAGACAGGGTCAGGCTCTCATCGGATATGGTTCACTCTTTCCTCTTTGTCATAGTCTCCTTAGAATGGTGCTAGTCGGTTTTGACAGACTACTTTCAGATTCCCATTGAAGATTCGTACGAATCAATTCGTGCATATCGTCCATCCATCTTCTCAACTGAATCACGTGATCTTCTCCCGCTAGGTCTTCTCCAGGTCGATAACGAATTTCCATGTCACAAGGAAGCCGTATTTCGCGTCCAAACAGGATTTTCGTAGGTGTTTCAGCCGTGGACTCATTGATGGCAGTTCGATAAGCCAATGCAAATAGCAAATATACTGGATCCAATCTCTCTGGTGGCTGGAAACTACTTTGGACAGATATGTTCCAATCATCCTGTACATTTTCTCGGCCATTCCATTTAACTGTGAATGTAACGCTATTGTACTGATCTTCTTCATACCCAGCTTGTCACAAATTTTCTGAAATAACAGGGTCTCGAAATTTCTTCCCTGATCGCTGTCGACTTCCAAGGGCACTCCCTATCGGCTGATAAATTATTTCACACATTTGCGACAGTTGTGTCCTCTTGATTCGGGATCGTGTAAATTTCCATCCACTTTGTGAAATAATCCATTACAACGAGAATGTATTTACCACTATTTTCTGTCGTGGGAAATGGTCCAGCGATATCTAAAGCAATCATTTCGAAGCATTATATTGTTTCATGGGCTGTTCATCCAATAAAACCTTTCACGAACTCGCTGAAGTGTTTTCTTCACTCCCAGAAGACCTCCTGATGGACTGTCGTGTAGCTTCTTCAGTACCTCAGCTACTCTCGTCCTTGGGATAACTAGCTATCTTCTCTTGACACTTCTTACCAGGTAGGTCGCCGATTTTCTTCCTTCCACTTAGGTAAGGAAAATTCTCCTGATCTTGTTTGATCCTGGTGGCTGACTATTCTTTGTTGACTACTATAGGTCTTGAAACTACAGCTTCCTTCCTTGTTGCAGTGAGAACAGTCTGCTAGACACGGTCGTCTAGACAACGAGTCGGCATTTCGGTGACTCACACCATCTTGATGTCCGAAGTTGAGATCGTACTCTTGAGGTCGTTCAATATATCTAGCGATCTGGTCCTCGGGATTCTTGAACTACATCAACCACTTGAGTGCTGCGTGATCAGTCCGGATTAAGAACTTCCTTCCATAGAGATACTGGTAAAAGTGTTCCATGGACTTAACTATCTACAAAAGAAAACCAGTTCTGTCTTTGTCTTCTGGATCCATTTCTACTTGCCAATAACCATAATTCAGGTCCAAGGAGGAAAAAAGTTTGCTGTCGGCCAAGGTATCTAGCGTATCGTCGATTCGAGGCAGAGGATAGCTGTGTTTCTTCGACATGTTGTTAAGCTGGCGATAGTCCACACGGAATCTCGTAGTTCCATCCTTTTCCTTGACGAGCACTACATGAGACATCCATGGGCTAGTAGACGGTTCTATTATTTTCTCTTCTTCCATCTCACAAATTATTCTTACAGCTTCCTTCCTCTTCGCTCGTGGTATTCTTCGAGCTAATTGTCTAATTAGCTTGGTATCACCAGTATCGATCTGGTACTTGACGGCTGATGTTCTTCCAGTCTTCCCTCCTTTCGGTACCAATATGTCTCGATACTGCATGAGAAATTCTCTCATTTTCGTTTTCTCAGCTATACTCAAGGTTGACCCACCACTGATACCATCTGTTCGAATCTGTCGTTAGAAGTGTCAGTTGTGATTTAGGGGGGGCTAAGGAATGCCTCCTCGCAAACCACTTTATTGTTTCCGTTTGTAAAGTCCAACTTGACACCATGTAGAATCATTAAGCCATTCCCAGAATCACGTTTCCTTCGATGTCAGCTACGAATACCTTATACGTGAACTTTTCTGCACCAATTCCCAGCTGGAGTTGAGTCTCTCCATGAACGTTGGCACTCTTACCTATGGTGGTCCGCAGCCGCAGTGTCGTTGGTAGAAGCTTCTTCTTGGAGTTATTATCTTCGACCGTATAATGATTCTACTTGCTCCAGTAGTCACCAGTAGAGTATATTTATTGCCATTCATTTCATCATCCACATATACACTGTCGTTACGACATCTGAGAAACGCTATCAGTATGAGAGGGTCCTTGGAACGATATTGGTTCGGCGCTGTCCCCTCGTAGCCAACCCGTTCTAGTTTCCCTGTGACTAGGGTTCTTGATTTGTATTCCTGGAGGGCTTGCACGGACTGTGTACATGTCCTAGCTCGCCACAATTCCAGCATCTGATCTTCTTCTTCGGCTTCATGTCCATCATACATTGTATCAAGTTGACGATCTGGTCAAGTCTGTATTCGTCACCTTCATCTTGGATGGTTCTAACTGTGTTATATCTCGAAGACTCGTGGCTGCTTTATATTCAAGAGCAGCAGTCAATGCATCAACCAATGGTTTGGAATGGGCTAAACGAAGCGTCCTCTGATTATTGTGGTCACGTAATCCATCAATAAAGACCGGATCCCAAGCATTCTATTATATTCTCTGGTGCGAATGGAAAAGCAAATCGAACTAGTCGGGCAATATCCTCTTCGTACTCATAAAGGGTTTCATGACATTTCGGCCTTCGTTTCTTCCCCTGTGATTGGTACCATATCGCATTTTCAACCTCTTCTTCAGCTGCTCGAAGTCGTCCATTTCTTCAGGCGGTATCGTCTGAAGTACATCCAAGGCGTCTCTCCGAAGCGCGATGGTTAAATCCAATCTTCTTTTCTCTTGCAGGCGTGTCTTGTGTTCTTAAATCTGCAATATTCCTCTATAACACATTGATTTTCTCATTCATTTGATTTTCCATTGTTGTTTTATTCTCTATATCCGATTTTAGAGACGAAATTTTGTTTTGGACGTCAGCGACAATCCCGTTTTTCATTGATAAGATATCGGCAGAAGTATCGTTCTGCATAGCAGAAATCTTATCGTCCATATTAGCAGAAATTTTCTCCATGTTGGCAGAAATATCGTTTTTCATAGCAGAAATATAATTCTTAACATTAGCCAAAATATCGTTCTTCATAAAAGAAATCGTCTCTTCCATAGCAAGAATGAGCGATATTAAAGTGCCTCGTCTATGAATAAAAATGTTTCTGGATCCAAGGCGTCACTTTCAAGTGCCATAATGAGTCTTTCTACTAATTCACTCTTCTTTCCGGACGTTTCCAGCTCGTGATCTTCCAATTCCACTTTTAGTTCCGTCACTTTCAGGTGACTTAATCTCACTTACCTATTTCTTATATTACCCCACACTCCACATCCATGTAATGTTTTTCTTATTTATTCAAACTACTTTCTCCTTTCGGGTGGGATACATTTATACACTCGATCTATCTCCTCACTTAATTTATTTATACACTTAGTTATTCACTTATACTTAATTTATGTACATACTTAACTACTAATTTATATTAAATACATTGTTCACGATTTATGTTCACTGTTCGGCTGTGTTTGTTACCAGATCAAATTGTAGACTAACTTACTGCTCGCAGGTAGTCGCGTTTTTATACCAAGGCCCTTTACTCAAACATTCGGATTTCTGGAATTTCTAAAATAGGGCTCCCAAAAAGCGATCTTAAAAATGGATCCATAAAAATAATCGCAAAAAAAATAGTCCTTCCGAGAAATCCGTGCGCTCTCGCCAAAATTTAAACATTCGATAACATTGGATTAGACGGGCCGGCTTCAGGGACTGCACCAGTGTGCGATTTCGTAACAATACAAACCTAAATAGAATAATTATAATTGTTGGTTTCAAGCCCAAAATCAATTCAGATCATCTGGATTGATATTGAAAAGATTCAGCACACCACCGATGAGACAAGCCCGTTCAATGGCTCACACGCCAACTGCTTGAAATGCTGGTATGAGACTAACCTCAGTTCCATTTATTATTCAACCTACAACTACTTCATAGAGGCATGCAAAGTAAGTACGCTAAGTAAGGACATACTACCACAACAAAACACGGGTAATAAAAAATCATACTAGAAATGAAGCAAAAATTCCCGATGAAGTTCACTACAGTACTTGATGAAGCTACAAATAACTCAAAATAAAGAGTTGGACGATATGAGAGAAGATACTGCAATATGAAGAGAGTTATGATGTGGAAAATGTAAAAAAGATTTAACGAAAACCGGGTAATCTACAATACATGGCCAAGGAAATTTGAAGTAGAAATAAATCATCAGAATACGAATACACTGATAATATCAAAAGCACCACAACAACACCGCGCGGGTCTTGCGTTTTTGAGGAGACACAGCTGGTCGAAATATTTGAAGCTTCCTTTTCTGCCGCTTCTGCCAAAGTTTACAGAATATTCTGTAAACTTTGCTTCTGCAGTCTGTGTGTGTGTACATGATGCCTGACGCATTTTACGAATTAGTTATGTCAAAAGTATCCGTGTTCTTTGTGACAAATTCTATTTTAGGGGTGCATTGTCAATATAGTCAAATGTTTGGTAACATTCTGCTTTAACCGTGATATAAATATGGACCTATTGAACAAGACCTCCGTTTTTCATATAAATGGAGTACTTAAATCTGTCCATAAATGTGATATTTATCTTGTCTTTTGTTGAGCCTCTTTAATGCAATTTATGAATTCTTTCATAGTACGTGCTCTCATTTCAAATAATTGTGCGCATCTTCGTCCACCACATCCTCTATCTGTGAGAGGCACGGGCGCACTGGTTGCAAAAAGTTTTTCGACATGCGTTTGACAATAAGGACGCTCTGTTCGCGTTTACCGCCTACGCCGCGATTGAAGCGTTGGCGTGTTGCCGCTCGCGTAGTACAATGCGTAATAGGAAAAACTTACAACGAATGAAAAATTCGAATCTTCAGCACCACAAAAATGAAAAATTCATGAAGGTGAAAAAGGTTGCGAAGAGAATTATATTTATTAGTATATAAAAAGGTATTACTAAAGAAAGTACCATGAACGATTGATAGTAGAAATATAGGAAAAAGCCAATGATTACTACAAAAAATGGAGAACCGAACTAAATTGGATTAAATCAGAAACAAAGTATATTGGGAAGTCTACAAACAAAGTCGATCAACAATAACATCGCTATGGATACAAAATAGCAAGCTCAAAGAAAACGATTGTAAACAAGGAGCTTAAAGAAGATATAAAATAGGGAGAAGAGAGGAAAAGAGGTAGCCAAATTCTTCACAAAGGCAATCTAGTAGATGGGCAATCTCGATTTTTCAAGCTGAGTTGGTATAAACTCTCACACTTATTGCGTTATTATAACTACCAGAAATCAAATTCTTTGTCTTCCTCTGCTCTTCACGTATATTCTTTTCATATCACCGAACAGATTAAAACAACTTTGTTTTGAAGTTATTTTGTTTTCTATTTCATTTTAAATTCTACAATTGTTCCATTTTTTCAAGCACATTAAATCGCTAATCAAAAGACACCCATAAACGTACAATGTGTTGCAGGTCATCTGTATAATAGTGCTATAATTCTCGTAGATTCATTATCATCGATCGAGGTTTCGCTTATTTGAAATTCATACTGAGACATTTTGGATTGAATAGTGAGACATCGTAGCAAAAGCGCACTCTATTTTCTAATATATAGAAGATTAATTGATCAGTCGCGGATACTGTCTCTTTTCATTCACCTCGTACAGTTATATCTTCTATTTATGTAGGTTGTTATTTTACGGTGTTGATCAAGCAGTAAGTTAACTATTACATATTTTCATTAACCTATACAAAATCTTATCGTGTACTAATAATCGTTATCAGGACAACAATGTAGTTAGCGATCGATTTTTAGCAAGGACGGCATTTGTGACTATATGTTTATATTATGCGTATCAAATAAATTTATAAGTATCAAAAATTTACTTAATATTTACAAGAATATGGAATCATCGAAGCATGAAAAACCGATATAATGAAAAAAGTTTCCTTTTTGTTGAAGAACGATATATACCTAATAACCCACAAATTCGATAAAGATCAGAAAGTTGAATCTGAGTTTTAGACCTGCAAACCTAACAAATCAATAGAGATCATCTCTATTTGCCACATATTGTCTTCTTTATCTAACCACGAAGTTCGTCTTCGATGTACTGAAGAATTTCGACAAATCCATCGAAATATTATACTTGCAATAGAGTCATTCGGTACAGTGCTACAACACTATTGATTGTTTTTCAATCACTTTAGCCGACTGATGTGGCTTCGACTTCGTCATCGTTAGAATGTTGCAAAAAAATTGCTGAATTAATGATTTCTGCAATAATACATTGGAGATATAGCGGTATCGAACTTCGTTCGATTAAATTACATATTATTAGGAAAGTTTATTATTGCCAAATTGTTTCAAAGTAATTTTGCTGTCATTAGAAGTACAGAGGCAGATTGAACCAAACCATAATCTCAAGTGAATAATATAACCAAACCTGAAATTAACAGATGAATGATGAACAAAAACAACACACAATCACCAAAGGCGATTCCAAATGACGGAAGGCTAGGCTCAGAAATAAGTTGATATACCGTTGAAAAAATTACAATATTAGTTTACCTTGAATGTACGAAGAATATGGAGTGGAAGAAAATTGAGACTTTCTAAGCAGAATGCGGCAGGTATAAATATGTGGCATGCTTAGAACATTACTTGAATCCAAGAATGGTAGTATTCGTTAGAACGTAATATGGAGTGAAAAAATATAAGAAAGATCCAAACATCTATAACGAATTGCCTCGGATTAATATATCAAATATTTTGGTTGAATATAATATCACATGTATGGAAGCTACAAATAATAGTTATTAAAATAAAATATTTATAGCTAGGTCACGAAGTAAATAAAACAAACTTAACCTATCAAGCATTGGAATTTTAGAATGCAGAAAAAAATACATGGATTCCAAGCCCTGTTTATAGAAGTGAGGTACTAACTGTAGCAGCTGAAACTCTAATGGAATCTAGTAAAATATATGATACATAACAGAAAGGCGATGAAACAATAACGAACAGCATTAATAAAGGATAAGCCATACGGTGCATCCTACCTAGTTTCCATTTATCTCATGAAAATTACAATTTTTGACGTTCAGAGGTGAACATCGTAGCCCCAGGAAAAAATTCTATAAGCTACATCGAGCAAATTAAGACCAAACACAAGAAACATTGATTTCTAAAATGGGATCATTTTCAAATCAGAAATTACTTTGACGACTGATCTCTTTCCTCAACTCACATACTATCATGACAGTACGAGTAATTGATAAATTCGACACGCTGAAATTGTTGTATGAGGTTACTGTTAATCGAGAGACACTGTGAGAGACACATGCGTATAAGTATTACAGCGCATTCATTAAAAGACGGAATTAGGTTGAAGATTTATCTCGCCATTAACGGTTTGAACGCAACTACATTGCTAAAAGGAACTGGGCACTGGAAATAGCTAGAGTTTCAGATCGCTAGCTGCTGAAATTCTTATGCCTATTAATTAGTTTGTGCCTACCATTTAAAACAATTATTTGGACATGAAACGCGTTGCCCTGGAGTATAGTTTAAAAAACTACTAGATCAAGTAAATTCCATTTCCATATAGCGTGAATCGCCAAGAAGGCAAACTTGAATGACACCATTACAGAAGAAGAGAAGAGCAAATGTTTCGTTTTAATTTTTTCTAATTCTGTAGATCAAGTGCAGCTTTTGAACTTTATCCTTAATATTCCCTATTAAAACCGCATCTTATGCATTTATGTAGGTTCCATGTTTCTATAACCAATAATATTGTACTCAGATGGTCACATTATCCGTTTAGGTTCTTGACTATCGTTTCTATAATAAATATAAATAGGAATGGGCTTAAACTGCTCCTTTGCTTTATTCTTCTGTCCATTACAAATTCATACGCAATTTGTATTCTAGCCCTCACCATCTCATTTGTGCTTCTCATAACCTGTATAAGATCTCTAGATAATTTCATTTCCTGTGGTATTGTCCAGGTTTCTTTTCTAACAGCCGCGTCAAAGGCTGATTTCAAATCAATAAATACCAGGAACAGTTATTCTTTATTGTTATATCTATCAAGTTCCTTACTATGTATATTTTATCATCAGCTTGTCTTTCCAGTCTTAAAGCTCTCTGAACTTCTTCAATGGTTAAGTTTTTAGCAGTGTCATAGCTCTTTTTTCCAAAATTCTTGTACAGAGTTAGTAACTTTATGGTGCTGCACATATTGCCCTATAAGTTTCGTATCGACTTTGTTCCCCTTTTTTATGGATTTGTACAATTAGATAATTTTCTCATTCCCTCGGTATCTGCTGTATCTCTTATCGTACTACCGATAGTTAAATTATGTCTTCTGCAGAAATCGTTAATCTTAATTCCATTTCTGTTTATTGTTGGTTCTCTGTCAATTCTTATGCATCCCATTCCTCTGTTTTTATCGTTACTAAATCTACTGTTCCAACATCATATAAAATATCTATTGTTGTTTTCTTGTGTTGTCTTATCTTGCTCTCTTTCTACTTTTGTCTAAAATTTTCAAGATATTTTCTTCTTCAGGTACTCCTTCTTCTTTTTATATATCATGTTTATTTCTATCGATGCAGTTATGATTCTCGAATTCACTGGTTTATATTTGATCACGCTTTTGTTCATTTCTTCTGTAATAATTATCCAGATACCTTCTTTTGCCCTTTGTTCTTGTGGTTCCCCTTGAGTAATATAAATATAAGTATTGTTTGTTAGTTTGATACACCCTTTTCCTTTTTCTTGGTTGTGCTAATTACTAATATCTATAATTTATTATTTTTAATTTCTTCTATTTTGAATCAAATATCCATATTTATGCATCCAGTTTTCAAATATGTGTGTGCTCTCCGTTTGAATATTTTTATTATTAAATTGACGGGAGCAACTATGCATATATAACCAACTATTATTTCATCTGTAAAACAATAATAGGGATGTTGACAATTTTCTTAAAAGGGTCCTAAATTTGAGTAATTACCCTATTAGATCATGAAAGAAATATTTTTTGAAGCTTGAAAAACCAAAAATCTTCAAATTTCAAATTAAACTTTTCTTAGTCATTCAAAAACGCTATCGTACTTTGTTGTGACGTCACGATTATACAAACTTTTGACATAGCCTCAAAACATAACTGTCAGTAAAACAAAAACGTTTAAAATATCCTCCGGTTTTTTTCATGCATAACTATGATTTGTAATATAGTAGATACAAAATATAGGAATTATCATTACTGTATAGTAGGTACCATAATGTGAAAATATCAAGACTCCACAAAAGTCGTAGATTAGAGTACCCAGCGAAGTACATATGCGAAATACCTGGCTTAAACTTGCTAAAAAGGATCCTTTATTTTTATCTTGAGAAGATCCAATGCATTTTTGTGCAGACCACTCCAATGTAAGTACTTACTGAATTAATAGCTAATTTATAATAATAATAATTTCTTCATTCTTAAAATGTTATTCAATATCGATTATAATAATACAAACACAAAAATGGTATTGACATATGCATATTGACGGGATACTCGAATACAACGAGTCGGAAAGTAGTCGATTCTAATATGTGTTAGAATATCCTCAGTATTCTCTACTTACATTGTCAGCGCCTATTTGTCCCGTAAAAATACAATTTATTATACAATTAAGATTACCTATTGAAAATTCATGAATAATAAATCGAACATACTTCATTAAAATTGTGTGATACACTGTTTATAGAAAGTATTTAATTCTTGTGTTATTCGACATCCGAGTAATTCTCAGTATCATTCGATTCTCTGGATATAACTTACAAAAGACGTTTATTTGTTTACTCTTTTCATGACGTCACAATCATAGCAGATATCGTTTCGGCGGTTGATTAAAAATGCTATTTTCAAATTAAGTTTCTAGAACCGTTATTCACCATTCTAAATTAAAATCCTTTGGACGATTATTTTATGAATTAAACATTTTTTCAATACATTTTGGTCTGAGTCAAATAGCTTATTGCGATTTTCAAACTTTATATAGATCCCTATATGAAAAGACTGATTCAAATTGAAGTTAACGGTCTCCAAATTACGGATTTGTTTCAAATGGGAAATCTGTCAATACAATATGAATTCATAACTAAAATAATTTCCTATTCCAACGATTTGTGGGATTTGGATAATTGTAATAACGTTTATAGAGTGAGCTTCTATATATATTTGCTCTCATCAAATGGTTTGACAATTTGAAAATTTATAATGGGCTATATCTATATAACAAAAAATGATATCAAGAAATGCATAAAACTGTTTCTAGGATATGAAGAGGTAACTAAAATTACATAATAGAGAACTCATCCCCATCAAACCCCTAGGCCCCACATACCCAAACAAAAAAAAATTGAATAACAAACTCCTACTTGTGATTCATCATTTAAAAGCTTACAAAAAATGTAAATAAGTGTAAATGATAATTGTAGAGAGTGCATCAATAATTACCAAAATAATATCTAACAATTTTCAAAACAAACCCTACTTGTGATACAATGTTCAGGGGCTATAAAGGCTAATAAAACCTTATTTTTAATAATAAGTGTCTGTAGGTACTTTTTTTGTTAAATAAAAACTTTAATTTGGAGTTCGGACCTGGCAACTATGGTTTAAACACCTTTGTGTGATCGGTCCCGAATAAATAACAAATTTAGTGGAAAAAGTGAATAATAATTTCAAGACTGTGAATTACATCATATACATTAATACAAAATGCTTCACGCAAATAACTGTAAGTAAAAAGTTTACCAGTAAATAATAATCAACTCATAAAATATCGTCTGAAAACAAATCAAAACATATAAATCACAAACGAGGCGAGCGATAAGGGAACCAGTTCCTTACGAACCTTACCTCGAAAGACAGGACCGCATTCAGAACACTTACTAAATAGAAAAATGAACCAATCTCAAGCTACCACAATGTCTTATTCAACTGCCTTATCAAAACCATCTCAACCCACACTCCCTTCCAAAGATCAAGCTATTATTTTTACCTCATTAAATGGTCCTAAGCTTGAAGATTATTTATATCAAATCGGAGACATTGTAGGCCCTCGAAATATCCTTTACGCCTCTCGAATGTCAAACAACAGAATATGCATATATCTATCATCCAAACAAGCAGTAGACGTATTCTTCAGTGAACAGGGAGGAGAATTCTCTATCAATGGAAATTCTATTAAAACCCGTAGATTACAAACACCTTCTGAACGGCTGGTACTATCAAATGTCTGTCCCTCTATTCCTAATGATGTACTACTATCAGAATTGCGGAGTCTAGGCATAAACAACATATCCCCAATAATGCCCCTAAGAGTTGGAACGACAAAACCAGAATACAACCACATCCTCAGTTTCCGACGCCAAGTATATGTAACCCCCTCCAACAACTTAAATATTCCAGATAGTATTATCATCCAAGATGACAACACTTCCTATCGGATCTTCCTCACATTTGATAATCAGAATTGTCACAAATGTAAAGAAACTGGTCACATTGCATCAAAATGCCCAAACGCTGAACAAAACACTTCGTTACAAAATCTTCCGGAAATCAGTAATTCCCAAAATATATTTGATGGAGAGAAAAATCCACAAGTAAACCCATCCCAAGTAAACCCAACAGAATCCACAAGTAAAACTGCTAACATCTCCCTATCTTTGTTAAAAAACCCCATAAGATCAACTGAAGATGACTTAGAAAAACGAATGGATTATACAGAAAACTGTAATAAACGACCTTTATCCGAAACTACTAGTCCCATAGCAGAATCAGACTCGGCATTCAAAATACCTGATACACTGAAAAAATATAAAAGTGATGAATTTACATCCGAACAAATGCAACCTGTTAAACAGCTAATGGAAAAAGATCCTAAAAACTATGCTCTTACCTTCGAACAATTGACCGACTTACTGTCAAATATAAAAGGAAACCCAGATCCAATAAGCGTGATTAGAACCTACACGTCGGAATTTGAAGACTTAGTAGATACTATTGAAAAAATTTACCCATCACTACAGAGCAAAGCAACGAAGACGCGCTTTACAAAAATTAGGAAGAGACTTGAAAGATATATTGCTGAAGGACCCATAGAACAAGAGCCAATCAGTGACTCATCAGACAGCAACGACATAAATCCTACTTCAATAAATTTAAAATAAAACAATGAGTATTCTACAGTGGAATCTAAATGGATATTACCTCCATCTGGAAATGTTAAAAACTATTATATCTAAATACAACCCGAACGTTATCTGCTTACAAGAAACACACTTTAATAATCAGAATACACACAAACTAAAAAATTTTAATGTATATTACAAGAACAGAATTGGTATAAAAAGTTGGGGGGGAGTTGCAACATATGTAAATAAAAACCTTCATTCAAGTCAAATTGATTTAGATAGCAATATTGAAGCAATAGCTGTATGCGTTTATTTTCCTACAAAAATAAATATATGTAACATATATATTCCATCCGACCGAAACCTAAGTAAAATGGAGCTAACTGATCTAATCTCCCAGGTTCCTAATACTAAAATTATCATGGGCGACTCCAACGGACACAACTTCATGTGGGGGTGTGAGAAACAAGATACTCGAGGAAACATAATTGAAGAGGTTATGACAGACATAAACTTAAACATTCTTAATGATGGAAGTAAAACTAGATTTAATACCTATAATGGAACTTCTTCGGCTATAGATTTAACTTTGTGTAATCCTTCATTACATCAACACCTAACATGGGAAGTCTTACCTTTTTCATATGACAGTGATCATTTCCCAGTCCTTGTAGTAGATAAACGTAGAAGTACTGACGATTCAACGCCTATACAAAAGTGGAAGCTACATGAAGCAGACTGGGAACAATATACCATTTTAACTGACGCATCTTTATCAAAATTTTCAATAAGTGAGGACATAAATGAAACAATAAACAATTTCAATGAAATATTGATAACAGCTGCAGACATAACAATAGGGCTAACTAAAAACGTAACACACCGTACGGCTGTACCATGGTGGAATAAAGAATGTGAAGAGGCACTTAAAGAAAGTAAACATGCATTTCATATCTATAAAAAGCATAACACGATTGATAATCAATTACGATTCAAAGCACTAAGGGCCAAAACTAGGTATATTTTTAGAGAAAGTAAAAAAGATTCATGGATGAAATATGTGCAAAATATAAGCAGCTCTACTAGCTTAACATCTGTATGGAAAAAAGTGAATACCATATCCGGCAATAAATCATACAATAAAATCACTGGTATAAAACAAGACGAAATCTTAATAACAAGATCAAAAGATATAGCTGAAGCATTGGCGGAAGCATTCCAAGAGAACTCGAGCGATGCCAAATTAAAGGAAGATTTTCTAAAAAATAGAGTATCAATCGAAGAAATCCCAATCAATAATGAAAACAATACATCGCACCTCAACCAACCACTCACACTATCAGAACTAGATGAAGCGATAAAAGACTTTAAAAACTCGAGTCCAGGTCCTGATAATATACCGATTTCATTCCTGCTATATCTATCGGAGAGCGGCAGAAAAGTACTCTTAAATATTTACAACACCATTTGGATACAACAAACTTTTCCAATTCAGTGGACTGAAGCAACAATCATACCAATTCTAGAAACTGCTAAGAAAGCAACAAGTATAGAATCATACAGACCTATTGCACTGACTAGCACGATGTGTAAGCTCTTAGAAAAAATTATTAATAATCGTCTTAGGTGGGAACTTGAAAGTCGCAAACTAATTAAACCAGAACAAAGTGGATTTAGGAAGAAGAGAAGTACTATTGACAATATTATTGATCTAGAAAGTGACATACACGAAGCCTTCGCAAATAAACAGAAATGCTTAGCCATATTTATTGATATCAACAAAGCATTCGATACTGCATGTAGAATAAATATACTGAAATTGTTAAAGCAATGGAGTATAGATGGACATATGTTGGCATTCATTAAAAATTTTCTAAGCTATAGGACTTTTAGAGTAAGAGTAAATGGTAATCTATCGACCAAACAATGTCAAGAAAATGGTACTCCCCAAGGCTCTGTTATTAGTCCCACATTGTTTCTAATCGCTATTAATAACATTACTGAAAATGTACTTAAACCAATTAAAATAAGGCTATATGCCGATGACTTAGTGGTATACATGAAAAGTAAAAACATCGATACAATGCAACATATACTACAGATACAACTTAATAAACTGCAGCAGTGGTCAAAACAGTCGGGATTCAACTTCTCTGCATCCAAAACCAAATGTTTATTATTTTCGAAAAAACATTGTGAAAAGACACCCCCGCTTACACTATATGAAGAAAAACTGCAATATGTAACTTCCACGACATTTTTAGGTATGATATTTGACCAGAAACTGAGCTGGAATGATCATATAAAAAAGTTGATATTTTCTTGCCAGAAAGGTATTAATCTTCTAAGAATACTTTCTAACCGTAACTGGGGATCAGATAAAAAAACACTACATATTATATATAAAAATCTTGTACGTTCCAAACTCGATTATGGATCTATTGTCTATGCATCCACCAAAAGCTATATTTTAAAGAAACTTGATACAGTTCACAATAATGCCTTACGAATAATATCTGGTGTATATCGTACATCACCGGTGGAAAGCCTTTATTCAGAATTAGGGGAACCATCTTTATCTACGAAAAGAAAAATATTGACATTGTCATATGCTACCTCTATATTAGATAACACTGAGCATCCAATGTACCCAAAAATTCATACAGATGAAATTGACAATTTCGCACAACAACAACCGAGTCCAACTTTCTGTAATCGCTTTAGACAATACAAAGCAGATCTTCAAATCAAACATGTTCCTATATTCAAGTTTGAAGAAACATATCCTCCTTGGCAAAATTCCAAACCAATAATTGACACCACTCTTACCTCTTTTAAAAAATATGAACTACCCAGTTTGCTGATAAAAAACATCTTCCAAACAAAACTCATTGAATATAATGACCATTTCAAAATATATACGGATGCCTCGAAAACTACAGTTGGCGTCGGAGTCGCGGTTGTTACGGCAAATCAGAACTTATCTTTTAAATTACCTACCTGCAGTACAGTCTTCACTGGAGAAATATATGCATTGCTACAAGCCCTTAAACTGTCCAGAAATGCGAATTCTTCCAACATCCTCATAATCACAGATTCCCTCAGTTCATTAAAATCCATCCAGCAAGTTTATAGTAGTCATCCCATTGCTATGGAAATGAAGAAGGAACTCTTCCAACTACAAGAATCCCAAATAAATGTAAAATTTATGTGGATCCCCTCCCACATAGGAATCCAGGGTAATGAAGAAGCAGACCAACTGGCAAAACAAGCAGCAGAAAGTGATAGTGCGGTAGTTGTAAACGCGACGACCATCAGTGATTTGAAGCATACCGTGAAAGAAAAAGCGATAAGTGCGTGGCAAAATCAGTGGCTTGATTCGAAAGCAAAATTACGCGAGGTGAAACCCAGTGTGAAACCCTGGAATACAATACCAAACAGGCGGCCCAACCAAGTACTACTGACAAGACTAAGGATAGGGCACACTAAACTGACGCATCAACATTTACTTTCCAGGACAGAAATGCCTCAGTGTACTACATGTTCCAAGCAGATAACAGTAAAACATATTCTGGTTGAGTGTCCCAGATATGAGGACGCCCGAGTGAAAAACAATATACCAAACACGTTGAAATCGGTATTAGGACAAAACTGTGACATAAATGTATTAGTTCGATATCTTACTGAAATTAATGTAATCAAAACCTTGTAAAATAATCTTTGTCGCTAATAACCGACATGGTTGATGCGACAATAAAAATGGAATTAAAAAAAAAAAATTAATTTGCCGTTTTTGCAAAACAAGTTGTAAGCATCCGTTTTTTGGGTTCTGTCGCAGTCAATATTGTTAATATTGTATTTTTGTACTGTTTCGATAATTCTACCAATCACAGTATTAGTTTGTACTATTTGTTGGGTGAATGTTTGAGAATGTATTTTAATAAATGTTCTGTTTTACAATGCGAGTCCATTTGTTCCCAAATCCTCATAAAGGTTTGGAACGTTTTAAAATATGGCTACTGGTTTTAAGCAATGCTGAAAGAAATGCAATGGCCAATTATTAGTGTAGCATGCCAAAAAATTGCCATAAACCTTTTAAATCTATCTACATTCCAACTAGATCTAACAGACTGCACCATAATGCTATCCAACATTATATTTGAATGTTAATTATTTTAGTTTAATATGCATAAACGTTATAGTGTGTATTATCTTTTTAGATGAGATTGATTTAGTAGTAATTTAGAAAAATTAATTACACTTTGGATACGTTGTTGCATAATTGGTGTAAAAATATGAATAAAATTTTACAAGGGAAAACTAAGATATATACAGGTAATAGAGTAGAATTAAATTTCCAGCCAATAAAGTATATTTAAAAAGAATTAAGAGAAGGAATATTAAAAAGTCTGAACACACTGTTATTGAATCTGTTCAAATAATTGTATGAACCAACAAAAGTTTGATTTATTTTTTAATAATAATAATCTGAATAGTTTTTGTTTTATATGTAGGTTGTAGTAGTAGAGTTAGTTGTCATCAAAACGTGTCTTTTATTTGTAATATTTTTTCAATTATGCAGTTCAAATAATGAAGTTCATTAAAATTTGAGTCTCAACATTTTTACCTAATATTTCAATAATTTTTGTATGCAAACTTATATGGGAATATATATTTTTCACATTTTTAGTTTAATTTTTACCTTACTAATAAAAATAAACATGTTTCATTGAGTTTGAATTGAAGATTATCATTTTACCGATTTGTTTAGATATCTTTTTATTGTAATAATGTACAACTAAAAAATTTCCGAATTCATATTTTCGCATCTAGTTCTCACAATTTTATTATTTTTGAGGTAATATACCTTGAAAATATTCAATTTTGGGGACTGTTTTAAGCAAAAAAGATAAATCTGAAAATTTATTATTTGTCAGTGGGTAGCGCTGTGAAATAACATTTAAATTTTAAACAACTACAGATAGCGAGATGGAAATTCCATACATGGAATAACACGTTTCATCGATATAGTTTTACTATTTTTTCGAGACGGCAGCGCTTAGATTAGAAGTTAGAGGTATATCTCAAATTAGGCGCCTATATCAAATTTAGTTCCTTTCTTTTTTTTTTATTTACAAGCAAGTCGCATCTACCACTGGGGTAATTAGCGACACAAATATAGGTTGTTTATAGTTTAGTTAATATGTTGATGTCACTTAGATATTTAAAAAGGTTCTGTGTATTACAGTTTTCGCCAAGAACTTGGTCTAAATTGTTGCTGAGTTCCTTTCCTCTACTATAAAATGTTAAATGTTGATGAAGCCTACATAAATATGTACAATATTGTAAAGTGTGTTCTGTTAGAATCTAATTAAAAATGTATGACTACGGATGCCATTAACGATAAAAAGGAAACATCAAAATAAAGTCACATACTCGAGTTCTTCCATGGGAGACATAACGAAGATAAATGAAATACGCATTGTCCGTGAATATGTAAAGGAATATCGTTTCCAGAGTTACAAAAGGTACGTAAAAAAATTATTTTTCACGAACAGAAAACCATTTGATGCAAAAACTTAGATTTTTAGAAAAGCGATGGAAGATATTATATAGCATCATTTATTATATTCATCATATATGAAGTTGCACGGATTGTTGCAGAAGCATTTTCCAAAAGAGATTGCAATTATAATAAACATAAAGAAACTACATGTTCGTTAGCGGAGACAATGAAGCTCTCTTAAAGTTTAAGTAATTCAAAAATTTTATAATGCAGAAAACCGATGACGAAATAATAACGATTTCGACGATGATATTTAGTATCGAAACAATTGTCAAATTTCTAAGAATTTTTAATATTTTATTAATTTATTGTGGTATTATCTAGAAACAGTTAATTTCGTTTAAAACAGTAATAACTATTTCCTTTGAATCTTTTCATTGTGTGAATAATTACAGCCGTCGGTAACAAAAAATACTCGTATCAGGAGACAGTCTTCCACTTACCATAAATATGATCAACCAGAAAAATGTCAAGATGCACGATCAAGGAGTAACTTGGTGCATCTACGTCTGTAAGAGAGCAATCGGCAAATGCATAAATTATCTATTCAAGACCTTAGACCTTCCTGCAGTGCTAGAAATTCGTTATATAAGAGACAGTAATACCACAAAGTAAGAAAAAGAAAAGCATAATAGAGCCAACCTTTGTATACATCGATGTAGGTATTGTGATTATTTCAATCAATTTGGAGCACTGAATCTGCTGAAAATCCTATAATTATTAAACAATCAAATAACAAAATTCAGTCGCTCGAATTTTTATTTAGCGTTTTCAATCTAGATTGAAGTGAATTCGAATATGATATAACGTTATATTTTTCCACATTACGTTGCCTAAAAGGGAACCAAACGTTACATACATCTATTATTATTTTCAATTGATACGAGTATATTGGCACCGCTTCATGTGATTACTAAATTACCGAGAAAAGGTCATTTGAAAAGCCTACTTGAAGGGATTAATCAAATTCTTTTTGACGGAAAGTGGGAACAAGTGTATTATACTCACGTGGAGTTTGGTCTATTGTTCGCTTAGAGTTCTCCATATTGTCAGCTTATGTCAAGTACTATTTCATTCAGAAAATGCATATAAATAGAATCTATCATTCAAGAAATTCTACTTGTATTGCATTGAATAAGGCTCACGGTGAATCAACAAATGCATATGAGTATAGTCGACATATTTGGAAAATATGTGTTAGGTTCTGACCGGGTGACAGCGTTCTCTACTGAAAATCTCCTATTTAAAGAAATCTGTTGCTGAAAATCGTTGTTACAGTGGGGACAGTAGCTGAATTTTTTATGTCTCACGAATCAATTGAAACTTTTTAAATCGATACATTAAGATATTGCATTATTTCACTTGATTATCATTGTGGAATAATTTTTGTCACAAAAACCCAACAAACCTTTTCAAGAAACAATCTTCAAATGACCACACACTGCACATTGCACATGAAATCAATGTAAAAACCACATCAAAATGTAAACTTGCATGTATTGCTAGTCTTGAGCTTTGAAGCAATTTTCTCCCAATTTTGTCAAGAAATATCATTGTTGTTGTAATGGTTTTTGTCTCCTACATCGAACAATCTTTCAAAATTGAACGGACGAAAACAACCGAAACATACACATGTGGTACAAAAAAATCAATCATATTCGAACGCTTAATTGCTTCAACTGGCTAGCAACGTCGTGCATATTCTGATATGATCGGCGTTCGAAGTGTAAACACTATTCCTGTCTTTTCTTGTGAGAACTCGTCAGGACACATTTTATCAGTACATGTTTGATAGTGAGTTACAAATACAAATCAAACAGTTTTTCATTTAGCTTCTTCGTCGATTTTTACTTGTAAAAGATGTGATGAACCTATCATGATGAGACGATGTTGCTTTGTATATCAGAAGAATTATTCAAGCTCAATAGTATATACCCACATGGGAAAAAAATTGAGAATATTGATAAAGACGGTCTCAGTCATGTAGGCGAAGATGGCAAGCATATTCCAATTTAGAACATGTTAGGTTTGTTAATAAATTATCAGTGTAAAGTTAGACTTTTACCATAAATTTTTCCAGTCAGGTTATCAATTATTAATTATGTTTTAAATAATTTTTGGTTACTACTGAACGTTGTTTTAACGCTTTAAAATGTTAATCTAACACCTAATAAAATTTTTATAATAATCATTCTATCGCCAACAGAGAGTAGTTTCCATTGTTTCAATGAAAATTACGAGAACTCCGACAATCCAAATTTGAGTAGTGACTCACTGAGTGGTTATATTCTGAAATCACTTTTCAGAAGTGAAAAACTGAACACAACCCTGTAATCGAAGACAGCATGTTTAACTATTAAGTGTAAGAGTAGGTCAAATATTGCTAACTGACAGCTACTCAATCCCTAAAACTCATCAATCAACATGTACTGGTCTTGTGGATTTGACAGTGAAATGTATTTGATAGAGTGTTCAGTGGATAACAACTTAACAGCAGTTTATGGTGTTTTAGTCCACTAGGTCTGAAAATAAATCGACCTAACATTATTTCCTGGCACTTGTTTGTTGTGGTGGAATTTGTAAATCTTGAGGGATCATTTGAAAGGGGAAATTTTATTTATTCCAAACTAGTTCAAGGGCGCAAAACGCACTAACGCTTCAAAAATCGGAGTTTCGCTCATATCTCTCAAAATATGATATAAAGAAGTTTTGTTAAGGCAAAAAATGGAGATCAGACCATCATCTACAAAAATGGTTGTTTTTTTTTCGCAACATAAATATTTTTTGCAGAAACGGCGGTTGACAAATCCATAAATTTGAGACTGAGAAAAAATGGCAGTTTCTCATCAAATTTGATATATAGGAGGTTGGAAATACACTGAGCTTTATACTTTGGACTGGAAACACCAACTGGAGATGGAGCCAGCACGTTTATTATACTCGCGAAATTATGTCGGCCATTTAGGAGAAGGCCAGCAATTCCAGATATTGGGGTTGCAACTGTGTTTTTTCTTGGAAATAAGTAATAAATGGAACTAAAGCACTTTTCAAAAAATAACCTAGAGCTTACCTTCTGCTCCAAAAATCAAAATCCGTTTTTTTACTCTATTTGGAAACCAAAATTAATGTACAAGTACGCTCAAATTTTTAAATTCTTCCCTCTTTTAGAAATGTTCAAGATACCTATTAATAGTAGAAGTAAAATGATGAGTATTTGCTATAGATCAACAAAACCAACAAAAGCTACCACCAGCTTGTGCTGTATCATGGCCCCTTGGTGGCGACGGGGTGCGCCCGAAATAAATATGCTTCCAACGAACTTCAGAAGCGATTTTTTATAATGCATATGAATAACATTTAAGTCAATGAGATAATATATTAATGATAATCCAAGATAAATCCTCAAAAAAATAAATATCGGGAGAAGACAGTATGTAAAAAGTTGTCTGATTTTCACTTGTGTGACCAATTTCTTAGATTATTGGAAAAGACAAGACTTTAAAAAGAGGTCTTATCGAGGGTAGCCATTTTAATCCTTAAAATGATGTGCATTGAAAAGGAATACACATGTTTAAGTTTCTCAGAATTACCTGAAACTCCGAAAACAGCAAAAAAAATGAAAATGACCAAAGTTACTTTTTTATTAAAATGCAGGAAAAATACTGAAACAAACTTTCTGAGATGATTCATCACCTTTCAACGCCCAGTTATAAAAAGGCAATCCGAATTAGAGACAATCTTAAAAAGAATATAAATAAATAATTCGAAATAGCTTCAAAATATCGTGAAAAAAAGTTTGCCCCTTTTTACAAAAATTTTGAAAAAAAACCAGAGCTCAAATCAGAGGCAACCGAATAGCGTGCCCCCATATTCGTCATTTTTGTCGTGGTAACTAGCAGATAGCCAGACCATAGGTTTGTCAGAACACCAAAGAAGATGCATTCCCACCTTTATTGGTAAAGTTACTAGGCAACTGTACATGAAAAAATATTCTTAATAAAAATATTTTGAATACAAATAAATATATGGGTAATTGATAGCTGTTAGTGGTAATAAACATCTGATGCAGTAAATTGAAACAAAGAATTCAATAGAAAATATGATATTATTCCTGATGGAAACATTTGAAATAATGTGACAATTCTTCTCACATGCACTGTTGTTACTGCCATAACAGGAAGACTAACAGTATAAAGTACCCAAATAAATCTACTTCATAATGTTAGATAATATGATATCAATAACTTGACTGTCTCGACCCTTACTTCGTGGAATATGCTCATATTAGTGTTTTTAAATGAAACTCAAGGTCTCTAGTTAATACAAGTTATTGGAAATTCTAAAAAATTGACAATTGTTTCGATAAATCAATATCATCGTCAGAATGACAGAAGTTACATTTCATTTTATGCCTACCTGATGTTTAGTAGTTATATTTGGCTAGACCAAGAAGTAACCTAACTTGTGATTGACTTAATATATGTTTATAGAAAAAAGAAGAAGATGTGATATTACAAATATTGAAGCTTAGATATTATAAGCCCTATGGTGATATCCTGGATATCATTTTTCCAATTAAGATCAGTATAACAGAAAGTAACGTTAGTACAAAATTGTTAAATGTAAAAACAAAAATACCACTATTAAAGAAGTCAGGTATATATAAACTCAAATGTCCAGAATGTAATGCTGTCTATTTGGGTCAGACCCTTAGGAATTTTGAAATACGATACAGTGAGCACTTACGAGCATACAGATTAAAACAACCAGATAAATCCCACTACGCAAAACATCTACTTGACACCAATCATTCATTGACACCTAACACAAAACTAGAAGTACTGCATATTTGTGAAAAGAAACAAGAACTGGATTTCCTTGAAGAACTGGAAATTAGAAGACATTTAAGAAACCCACAATATGAAGTTGTCAATGAACAGTTAAATCTAGGGAATTCTCCACTAATAAACTGTCTTCTTAAGTGATAATTGTAAAGATCAGCAGATATAGTTTTCCTGGTTTTCTATATCATTGCACAGTTATACTGATCTTAATTGGAAAAATGATATCCAGGATATCACCATAGGGCTAATAATATCTAAGCTTCAATATTTGTAATATCACATCTTCTTCTTTTTTCTATAAACATATATTAAGCCAATCACAAGTTAGGTTACTTCTTGGTCTAGCCAAATACTGGCATAAAATGAAATGTAACTTCTGTCATTCTGACGATGATATTGATTTATCGAAACAATTGTCAATTTTTTATAATTTTCAATAACTTGTATTATATTGTGGAATTAACTAGAGACCTTGAGTTTCATTCAAAAACACTAATATCAATAACTATTTATTATTATAATATAATATGAATATATAAAATATGAAACTATTAAGCAATTTACTGGTTTTACGCTTACCCACAAAAATACTAATTATAAGTCCAAATTTTAGATAAAATAAAAAATCGGCCGAAATCAATGATCTAAGTAAGCAAAATTTTTGGATTAAATCACCCTCTATATTGCAAAAATATAATCGGAATAAGACGATTTCTATTGACATTCTAAAAAAAATGTCTCCATTTTCCCTTTTGATGCGCCAAACGAAAATTGTTATAAAATCATGAAATCCAGTTGAAAATACAATTTTACTACATATCCAGAGCGTATTAATCGTATAGAATTGATCCCGATAATAAATATTATGCAACAATTGTATAACTTTCTTCATTATATATTTATATATATATATATATATATATATATGTATATATATATAAATATATATATATATATATATATATATATATATATATATATATATATATATATATATATATATATATATATATATATATATATATATATATATATATATATATATATTCTTATGAATTGAGAAGACCAGAGAAATATATTTGATTCAATTCAATAATCAATCTTAAAACGACTTTAAGCTTATTAAACCTCCAAATTTCGTTTAAGGTTTCAAGATCGCAAATGAATATTTCATTCTCAAAATCCCATAGAAGATACATGAAGATTTCGAAAAATGTTATCTTCACTCTATAAGTGACAGAAGTATATGTACAATAAATGTACACTTTCATCTGGTTTAGAAAATTGCTGTTTAACGTTGATATAGCATTAGAATTAAAAGCGTAAATTTAAAACACATCAAAGCAACAAGTAAAAGAAATTTTGTTGTAGATACTTACCCCGTTTTTCTAGTGGCCTTTTTCAGAATATTAACTGAAAGGACGGACACGAAAGGTATCTTAGAATGGCGGCACAGTTACATTTAGGTCACTATGATCAATGTGCGCGCGACGCAATTGATTTTAGTTTTAGGACCTGACATGGTGACGTCACGCATATGAAAATATACGGAAAAGCCTGTTTGAGAGACATCTACCGAATAATTGGTTAAATGTGAGCGGAAAAACTTAGGGACAACTGTATTTTAGGGTAGATTATCACGCGATATCGAAATATCATGTTAGACCAGGACAGAAGCCTTTGAAAATGGTAAAAAGTGAAAATAAATCAGAACAGGATGATGTCTATTGGACAAGTAAGAAAATATAACAAGAGATTTTAAGAGGACTGAATACCACCGCCATATTGGAAAATATGGGATTACGATTCCTGACTTTAATACATGAAATTAGTTCTAGTCCTTTCAGTGGATAGATTAATTTATAATTCTGCATGCAGGAACTTCAAACATATGTAGCTAATGACATATTTTTAAAAATGAATTAATATGAAATAATTTTGAAGTTCCTGTACAAAAAACAAAACATGCTTTATTTTTTACTATATAATTTTTTCATTAAAATGTCTAGATTTCTCTAAAATCCAAATCCTATATATAATTTTTACTTCATTGTTAAGTGCTGCCATCTATTTCAGATTATCACATCTGGCAACTGTGTAACTATTTCATGCTAAATAACATTGCCCTTGATCTGACGATTGGCGTGAGGGTGGAAGGTGGCAGGGGGTTTTGTTTGTTATTTTATTCACAATACATCACATGTAATTTTGACGTTGAATTGTGCTTGGCCTTCACTGTCGTTTCTACACTTTCGTAATTTATCAAGCGGATAAGTTTTTGCCATCTAATGTCCATTTTATTTGATTTATATTTATCGAGGTCTGGGAGAACGAAATTTGAAGAGAATTTTGATTTCTCTTGACTTCAAGAATTGTGTTCGGCTGGTTGGAGTTTCAACACCCCGTATTTTGTCACTTACTTGTGGATTTTGGGGCCTTTTCTCCAAAGAAATCTTCATGGATGGTTAGTTCTGTACTTGTTCTTTGGTTAAATACGTGAAGATTTATCTGAAATTCAGGATTCAGGATTTGAGACCACCTATAAACCATCCCAGGGTAAGATATTATTTTCCTCTGCTTATTCCGTTAATTGGTACTCGTAATATTTTTTTATTATAAGTCTAGTTTGTTGTATTTCATCCTGTATTCAAGTAATTTTCGGTATAATTTATTTCTGGGTTAATTTTGACACGTGGTGGTTGGGTTAATTAGGGGTCAGAGTGCGATTACTTTATCATTTTTCTCATTTCAATGTAAAGAAACTTAGTTATTTTTTTCATTTATTACTCAATATATTTTATCATTTGTGGAAAATGTAGTTAATTCGTTTTTTTACTATGTGCTAAATCTCATTAGCTATTGGTACACAGTTTTCTATTTTCATATCATTTAATTTCTATGTTTGTAGATCAAGTCGCCTCATTGTTCGCGAAAATGTTTTTAAGTAATTATTTTCGGAAAGAAATTGAATTGTACTGTGAAAATTAGTAGGTGACTTATTTCTTTAGGTATATATTCATTCAGACCACACTAGTTTTTATTATCGCAATCAACACCAAGGTTATTCACTATTCTGCTTCCATTTATAGGTACCTAAATTAGATAGCTCTTGTCAAGATGGCGAATAATAGTTAATTGTTGTTAATTTTTTTTTAATAGATTTTTGTTCTATATTTCACGTAGTTATGTTAATTGCAATCAGACAAATAATATAGTTCCATTTTAATTTATTTACTTCTCTATTTTTATTAAAAAAATATGAAATTCTACTGGTTATCATGGTTATCAGTTTTTTTTATTTCATTTAAGTCTTTCTCCAAATACCGTATCTTTACTTATTATTTCTTTTTAATCCAAATCAATTTAGAATTAATTATCATATATTCACGGCATATTTATATATTTTTGTCTTGTTATTTGTGTTTACATCTATTATGCCTAATCCATAAAGGATTACTCATTACTTTTTGTAGTGTACCATCAGGTGACATAATTTGGCCAGTATATGTAATTCTGGAGTTTGTTCGACAAAGACTTTCAATTATTTGCCTTTTATAGTGCTTAATTTAAGTTACATTACATTTATTACTAATTCTTTTTTTTACTTAATAAGCTCCTGAATTTTTTTATGCTATCGAGTTTTTAATTTATTTATCTTGCATCATTCACACAATACTTTGAGTATCCGTAATTTTTGTTCTCTTAATTTTTGAGGGTCTCTTAGTATTTAATTACTTTTACCTACTTTCTCATTTACCTGTAGCTCAACCATGTATTTGTTATACTTTATTTAAAATTATCAATATCTTCATTACTGGTTGTATTTTAGGGTTTTAAGCACGGGTTTTTGAGCGAGGGATTAGTAAAAGTAGCTTCTGAGTAAAATACTACTACTTCACCAGCTCCCAGCTGTTGGTACTACCCGGCTACGACCGGAAACTTGGTGAAAATGTTCTTGCTTTGTGTCTTACCTCCATTATTTATTTATATTTTTAGGCTTTGTGCTACTAACATATCTGTATATTCGTAAACATTATTATATTTTTTTGTTAAATAGATCAAACTATAGTTCGACTACTTTGTTTCAGTTGTTCACCACCAGGCCTCTGCTTATAGACGTTTAAAACTTATTATTATTAATCTCTCTTTTTTTAATAATAATACCAATATCTTTCACTTTAATATTCATATTTTTCTTATATATAAGACGTTAACTGATGGGAGTTCCGGGACAGCAAGGAGAGCTTCTGTTTTGGCTCAGCGAAAACAAAACAGTGGCGCCTTTTTAGCTTAACCCATCCCTACTCTCCGGCATTTGGGTTAGCTCAGCATAATTGCACGCTCACTTCGCTACAAGCTATCAGTTTAACTCTTATTTTATATTTCTTCCAATTCTTCTATTTTCATTAATATTTTCTTTAACTCCATAATCTTTTTTTCCTTCTCGTTAATTAGGCACAAAGAAAGAGTGTGGCAACACTCGAAATTTACTAATAAAACAGTATAAAAGAAACTGAAACATTCAAAACCACTTAAATTACTAGAAAACTTACTAAATGCACTAATCATGTATGGCAAAATTCCATGTAATCAATTAATCACCTACAATCAATCATTTTCTCACACATTCTTTACATGCAAATGCTAAACAAAATCCATGCATTCCCTTAATATTTCAAAATTTAATAGTACGTTTATATCACATTATCAAATCCCTCCATACACCTCCAAAAATCTAAATTCACGTAAACTTAGAGTAAACAAAATGTATCAATACTAGGCCAAATTATTTATTTATATATTTATTAAATATTTTGAGTATACTGACTCAAGAAATCGGAATACATCCTTGAAATTTACATTTTTTATCAACATTTCAATATAGAATATCAATAATACTATTTTATACACCGTTTTCAGGATTTTAAAATTTAAAAGTCCAATATTGTCGCGCTGAATTTAATCTAGCGAGTGAATGCGTAATCAATGCTGCGTTGCCAGCACTTCGCCGTCAAATCAAGTAATCTGAGGATATTCCCAGCTCGTGTTTGACAGTTCCTCGTGACGTCGACAAGTATTCAGGCCTCTTAAGGGTGGAAAGCGGTTTACCACGATTTCCGGCAAATCTACTAGTCCCATCGGAAGAAACATAAATAGCAAAGTTGTAGGTAATAAAAATATTCACAACTTTTGTATCCACACTTTTCTTTCACATAATTTCAAAATTCATGCGAAAACTTCAAAATACCGACATTTTGGTTTCTTATTTCTATTACCCACAAATTTTTGGTTCACGAAATTTGGTGAAAACTTACCTTTTTATGCTCCAACACACTGTAATTCTTTGGATCCGAGATATTAATTTTTCCCCGTATTTTGATTTAGTATCAGAAAAGTACCCTTATTTTCAATCGAAAATTCTCACATCAAAATATCTGTGTTTTGAAAAAAAAGGGGTGTGCTTTTTGTACGTCGAAATCTCTACTCTCTGATGATATGAAAAATATACATTACTATTAACAAATTAATTACTAGAAAAATATTAGTTTCCATGTCATATTGATAAACTAAAAAATTACAAATCCTTGAAATATAGAGATTGCAAGAAACGTCATTAATTTTGACGATTTGAATGAAATTTCATATTTATAAATACTTTATCTTGAATTATAATCATTTATCCATTAGTTTTTGCTTTTTTGATGGCATTCCTTCATTGTTCGATTCGACAAATGTTCCCGATTCTAGTAGATCTTCGAAATCTTCAAGACCATCATTGTCTTCTTCTCCAATATTTTTTTCAGTCTTCATTGGTTCTTCATCCACAATTTCATCTGAATCATTAACTTCCCCGTAGGTTTTTTCTTCAACATTGGTGTATTTTTCAGAACCATGACAGTTTGAACATTAGTTTGTGAATTTTAAACCATGTTTTCGGCAGCCTGTTACATCCAGCTTAACAACTGCAGTAAATAGTTTAGAGGAATATTTCCGGAAATAATTCTTTATTTTTGAATTTGGGCATAATGCCACGTTGATGTTGCTTCCAGACCCAATCTGTTGCTGTCAGTTCATTACCCAGTTAAGTTCCAATCTAATAATATGTTGTTCTGCTGCGCTATCTGTTGCCCCTTCCCCACTTCTCTATAAAATATCTTCTGATAGGCTAAAATTTTCCGTAGGCCATTCAGATATAAGAGTTATTTTAAAATAGCAATAAATAGGCACCTACACATATAGCTTTAAAATTATGATATAACTTTCTCAAAATATTGTAGATGTCTTATAAAATATTAAGTCTATTTACTTATTTGGTTGTTAATTATTATATTTGTATATTACGATTTCAAATTTTTCAATTTATCAATGTTACATGAAAACATTTTTCGAGTCACTAAAGTGTAAATTTTAATAATTAGCTCCAAATCTTACATAATGATTAAGGAAAAATTTGTCAAATTCTAGTTTTTTCGTATTTTTTATTTTCTGAGAAAATTTTACATGGTAAAATTAGTATTTTTTCATACCATCAGAAAGTAGAGATTTCAACAAACAAAAAGCACACCGATTTTTTTCAAAACTGTTGGATGGCAAATTCGGCTGTTTTTTCGATATATATATTATATATATTCGTTTATTGACCATTTTACATACAGGGCACGTTTATAGTCATCTCATATAAAATATTATTATAATTACAAACGATTAATAGATAATTAATTACATTATGAGAAAAAACAAAAAAAAGAGAACAATCACACAATAAAAAGTACAAATAGTTACAAAATATCTACAATAGAATAAAAATCTAAAAGTACACCAAGACATATTATAAAAGGATGAAAAACTATATAAAAACATATAAAAGTATAGAACTGTATAGAAAAAATAAACAATTATCGTAGGTTAACCATATTTCATCAGGTATTCAAGTATAATGCACTCTCAAAGGAATAGCTCATGTACTCATCAATGCTGTAAAAACAGTGTTCTATCAGATAAATTCTGACAAATTTAGAAAATTTCGCATCGCTCATTTCCTTTATTTTTTCCTCCGGGTATAGTTTATCTAATTTATTAAACAGATTGAAATCAAGTCGGTTCCGTTTAGCCGTTGACAGACGTGAAAAGATATTTACTACATCATTTGCATTTCTAGTACTGTAACCGTGTAAATCGCTATGACTCGAAATAGAATTTAGGTCCCGATGTATTCTTAGAAGTTGGTCAAAGATATATTGGCAGGGTAGATACAGAATCTTATATTTCTTAAAAATTTCTATACAATGCGCTCGGTATGCTGATCCGTCCACAATTCGGATTGCTGCCTTTTGGAGCGAAAAAACCTTATGGAGCCTGCTTGAGTTACCCCATAGCGATATGCCATAAGACAGATGACTGTGAATCAAGGCACAGTAGGCGACTTTCATTACATTATTGTCACTAATATTTTTACGTAACTGTCTCAATACGAATATTTGAGAAGATATTTTTGAGCATAATCGATCAATCTGGCTCGACCAAGTCAACGAAGTATCGAATACAATTCCCAACAATTTAACAGGCTCCGACTTTTCTGCAAATTTGTCAACACTGAAAAGAATATGTTGAGTTTTTGATTCATTTAGTTTGAGTTTATTTGCTTGAAACCAATTTTTTGCCATATCAAGACTTCCATTCCTCGCAGCAACTCCCTCGTTTGAAATTAAGGTAGCATCATCAGCATATAGAACCACTCTGCTTTGCTGTTCCAAAGATTGGGGTAAATCATTAACGTAAATTAAAAATAATAAAGGGCCCAGAACGGAACCCTGGGGTACTCCGTTATTCATTTTAAGTTCGTGTGAATGTACGTTGTTCAAGTAAACGTATTGCCGTCTATTATTGAGATAAGAAAACATAAGGTCATATTGCTTATCTCCGAACCCGTAAAATTTCATTTTATCCAGAAGAATTTGAGTATTAATGCAATCAAACGCCTTAGACAAATCACATAAAGTAGCACGAACTTCATGTCCCCTATCGAGGCTGTCCACTATGTCATCTACAATTGTAACCAATGCAGAGACAGTGGACTTGTTCTTTTGGAATGCGAACTGTGACGCCGAGAGAATACTTTGTTTTTCCAAATAAGATATAAACCTATCCCTTATCAGGATCTCAAATATTTTAGATAATATGGGAACGATCGCTATTGGTCTGTAATTATCCAGTTCATCCACATCTCCCCCCTTATGAACGGGCACAATTTTTGATATTTTTAAAGAGTTGGGCCAAATGCCTTCGATAGTGCACTTGTTTAGAGCAACTGTTAGGGGTGCAAGTAAAGAAGTGCTGGAGGCCTTAATCATTTGTGCATTTAAGCCATAGTAATCGGTACTTAATTTGTTTTTGAGGGAATGAATGGCCTCAAGTACATCAAATTCTAAAAATGGTAGCATGAAAAATGAAGATGGAGGTTTTTGCATTTTATTCAGGAAGGAAATATAGTGCGTGTATGGATCATTAAGTGATTCAATAAGTTTTTCAGAAACGGCAGTGAAAAAATTATTTAAATCGTCGGCATTAATATTAACGCTATTTGAACGGGATTTACTTTCATGCCTTAGTTGATTCATAGTACCCCAAATCGTTTTACTCTTATTATCGGATTTTAAGATTCTATTCGTACAAGCACTCTTCTTAGCTTCCTTTAATGCTTGTTTATAATTTTTTCTTAATATACAATATTCGCTCCAATGTAATGGTGAATTTGAAGATTTAAATTTATTTCGAAATTCATATACTTGCTGCCGCATTAGTTTTAACTCTGGGGTAAACCACTTCAATCCAGGCAGTGTCAGTGTATGGATTTCAAGGGGAATGCTCTTTCAGCAGCATTTGATAAAACTTCAAGAATTTTATCAATAGACTGACTTGAGTTCAGAGAGTCGATATTAAAAATATCCCAATTTATCCCTTCCAAGTTATCAACAAATTTTTTTATTGTGTTCTCGTTTATAATCCTTTTCTTAAAGTGTTCTGGTTTTTTAGAAATGTTAGAGTTCAGAAAGAGATAGATGCCACTATGATCCGATACAAGTGGCTCTAGTACACCAGAGGCAAGATTCTCCTCGCCAACATTAGTTACTATGTTATCAAGGCATGATCTTGACGAGATAGTTATTCGAGTAGGTTGGTGGATTAAGTGGCTGAAGCCATACATATTGAAGAGATTGCACAGATTTTTTGCGTGATCCGTATTACCATCGAGATCCAGATTCATATCACCCATGATAATGATTTTTTTATATTCGTTATTCAAGAATTCAACCAAATCCGTTAGTGTTTCAATGAAAACTGACATATTTCCTTTGGTGGGAGACCAATAAACCGCAATGACAGCTAGACTACAGTATCTAACTTCAATAGCACAGAATTCCGCATCAAACGACCTACAGAACCTTCCAATATCAATTCTTCTGACAGAAATTTTAGATGTTGTATATATTGCCACCCCACCGTGCATTTCTTTTGTTTGGCGACAAAAGGACGCTATTAACGAATATTTGTTCAATTTAATTTTGTCTAAGCTATTGATGTCTAACCAATGCTCAGAAACACAAAAAATATCAAATGGTTTGCTATTTAAGAATACTTGCAGTTCTGTTATTTTGTTATGTAAGCTCTGAACGTTTAGGTGAAAAATTGATAAGTTGAAATCTCTGAAAAAATGTTTGTTGAATATATCATCACTGTTATCAATTACATTCGAGATATCAACTCTTTTCGTATGAAAAAACCGATTTAAAGTAACTCTACTAGGCCAAATTTCGCTCTTTAAAATGTTTTCAGATTCTTTAGATAATACACTTATTTTAAAAGACGCATATAAGTCTGGATTTCTCGAGTTTAGCTTCTCCACCTTTACACTGGCAGCAAAGCTTTTTAAATAGTCCAATATCTCATCGCCACACACATCTGGATGCCAGTTCGTTACGTGGTAATGATAGTATTTGTCCATGGTTTGATTCGCTGCTTTCAGTGGACCAGATATATCGTGGTTGTTTCCAATTAGCAACTGTCTAGGTCTTTTTTTTCCAACGTGGCTACCAATATTCGCATTTGCATTTGCATAAGAAGGTTGATTGAGGCCAATATATTTTTCACACAGAAGCTGGGATTCCACATTATGTAAGGCATTTTTGACATTACTTTTTGTTACAATGGTATGATCTGACGTAGATGCATAATTTTGCGGAGCTTGTTGTTCGACATTGGTCTTCGGTCGCACTGAAACACTCGTTTTTGGGTTTGGCTTCTGACTATTTTGCAGTGTTGGAGAAACAATGGAATTCCGTAATCTTGATGTTTCTTCATTTAACAAAGATATTTGGTGGTGAAGCGAATCTATAGCAATTTTTTGATAATGGATAGTCTCCTCCTTTTGCTTTAATAGTTCTTCCATATGTCGTATTGTTATTTTATTATTGTCCACAGCCTGCTCATGGGCTAGACCAGACCTGTTTTCAACCTCAGTAGAAGCAACACTTGATAAAGAATCAAATGTACCTCCAGATTCACCGCAGCAAATAACCATGTTATTATTAAATTAAATGATAATATAGGGAAAAAATAATTATTTTGAATCCAAAAGTTTCGAATCCAAATGTTAAGGTTATGTGAAAAAAGTGTAGATAAAAAAGTTGTAAATATAATAATATAATAATAATTTATTCACAAGGTGAAGATAAAAAATAACAATTTATATACAGGTAATGTGTGAATAAATAGAGGTTAATCTACGAGGTATAGTATGTATATCGGATTACACATATATACCTGTATGTAGAGCGATAATATATAATTAAATAAACGAACAATACACAAAACAGCACACTAAACACAAGACGAATTGAAATGTACAGAATAGTTCCTAATTGTAAAGTTAAAATTTAAAATTAAAAATACATAAAAAGTAGTGCTTAAATAACCTAATTAGATATATGTAAAAAATATATTAATAGTACTCTAACATCATACCAATTGTTAGTAATGTAAATAGTTTTCATTTTAATTATCATTATTCATTGTTTTAGTTTCCTATTATTGTTTTTACGTAGGTGGTTGGTAGCTCTCTGATATAATCTTTAACTGTTTAAGTGAAGCGTTGGATTGTGGGTGCGTTCTTAATACTATCAGGTAAGCAATTGAATACCTTTGGTCCCAGATATCGGTAGCATCTCTGACCGACTGACTTCTTCATAAATGGGGGTATAAACTTGTACTTTTGTCGCGTCTTATGTTGGTGAGAATGTGTAAGGAGTTCGTTCTTATGCAAATATTGTGTTTTTCCTACCTCCAAGAAATAAAGTTTCCTCAAATCATAAACCTGTGTCTCCTCAAATAGCGCTTCACTTGGATATAGGTTTTTTCTACACATTATTAGTTTCAAGAATCGCTTTTGTATGATTTCTAATGATTTCAGGTATGTTTCGGATACTCCACCCCATCCTATAATACCATAGCCCAGATGCGATTCAACTAAACTGTGGTAAAGAATATTTTTTTGTTTAAAGTTGAGTATATGTGAGACTTGTTTGATTCTATACAGAACACTACGTAATTTTTTTACTAAATAGTTTATATGTACGTCCCATCTAAGGTGGCTGTCTATCATAATACCCAAGTATTTAACCCTTTTCGATGGTAAGATTTCAAGGTCATCTTCTATTGATATTTTGTCAAATGTTGGCCCAGACAACATGGGATATTCATAGAATAATCTTTAAATACACCAAAAAGTATAAGAATATTCCGAATCAACTAAGAATATTCTTATAATATTAATATTATTTTTGAATATTCTATTAATATTCCTTAGTGAATATTCACAGAACAAGCCTGATGAATATACTTAAAATATTCATTTTAGAATATTATCAAATTGAATATTCTTAAAATATTCATTTAAGAATATTACCAAACTGAATATTCCTAGCATATTCTTTTAAGCATATTTACTTATGATTAAAGAAAATTAAAATTATTTTTCACATGGGACGAAAGTTATAGTTCAAACATTTATCCGGATATTCAACCCTACGCATAGGTGTAAGTAGTTAAAATCACCTTCATACAAATAATAAATATAATATATCAAATTAAACCATGTATTAAACTCATTGAAGTTCAGATAGAGATTATAAGATAAGAAAAAGATATAAAAATATCCTCGATATGAACACTACATAAATGGTTGATACGGTGTGGATATAATGTTATTCGTCATATCGTCGTGTGATAAAAAGAGAACAAAGATATAAATGATAATTATAACATTCAGCGTAAAGCCAAATCAAGACAGGTACCCAATCGCGTCAACAAAAAGCGGCCAGCCAATTAAAATGCAACTGGCGTTCTCTGTACACACGTTTATTGGTTAATTTCGAATATCATGTGTGATGGGCTAAAGTCTGGCATGCTCAAAGTCAAGTGTCAATAGGTTCGTTTCGCTTCCGTTTTATCTAACCTATGAAATGGAGTGGATTGTGCTTTAGTTAAAGTTTATTTAAATTTTGTTTTCAACAATATCGTGACTAGTGGAACTCTTAGTGAGAAATTATTGTATTTGTTATGGGATGAATAACTTGTTCAGTTCGTGGATGTCACTCAAGAACAGGAGAAGGAATAATTATGTTTGGATTTCCCAAAGACCTTGTGAGGTGAGTAATTGTTTCTATATGCAATATATTATAGGTATATATTACTTTTTTATTATTTCACATGTACCTATGCATCGTAAGTGGTGTAATTCTCTATGTTTTTGGTTTTTAACATTGATCTGTCCCTCTGCCTTTAATAACATGAAATAATAATATGTACTACAATAAGCTTTCTGCTGACGAGCCCTGTTCAGCTAAAAATATGTTGAATAATAAATTAGTAGTTAATATAGACATGTAAATAACTACATTTATTTACTTTTTAGGGCATACTTATGGTTGGAAGATTGTAACTGTGCAGATTTGTTTGGAAATACTACAGATGCTTTACAATAGAATTATAGGTTGTGTGAACTTCACTGTCAGGAAAAATTTATTTCCAAAGGAGGATATCCCAAGCATTTGTTTCAGCTGCTAGCTGTATCTACCCTATTTCCATAGTTAAAATGCAAAGGTCATAATTTATTGAATGATCCACCAACAAAAATAGTTACTCAGTCTGGTAAATATTAAATTTAAGTAGACAACATAATCAGCTGTTTTTGATATTTATTTTTTGTCATCTGGCCGCATAATTGATTTATACTTTCTAAGGGATTAATACCTTCTTGAAATTTGTATAAGGGAATATCCTGGTGTTGAGATAATGAAAACAAAAAAATTAAAACATTTATATCGGTTTATAAAACTAAGTCAACATTAATTTAAACAAGTAAATTATCTTAAGAACTTGAGGCTGGTAAAAACTTACATGAGAAGAGCATACAATAATTAATCAACATATGCTTTGGTATTTAAGCGACAGTATAGAATACCAGTGTCAATGTAATGTATTCTGCATAGTGACAAATTTAAGAAAATATCGATAATTTTTATACTCATATTTGTAAAATTTCTACAAATGATTACTACAATCACTTTTATAATTGCAGATACCACACCATCACAGCAACCGGCACATTCATCTCAGGCCGTCGAAATACATTCTAGTGACTGAGATGATATAACGCAAGTTTATGAATCCACACGCTGCCAGCTTTTAACACTGCCTTACCCGAACGGGTAAATTGATATATCTGATTGCAAAACGTCAACAATAAGGATGTTTTTCAGTTATACCTCAGTTATGTAGCCTTAACCGGACAGTTTTATCCATTTAGGTATAGCTAAAAACTCGCAGTGTGTGGGTCCTATAAATATTTACAAATTTTAAAAGATTAACTCTATATTTTTTAATAGAAACAAGTATTTGGTCAATTTTGTTTTTTCTTTATTTTTCATTTCTCACAAGAGAATGTAAGTATCTATAAATATTTAATTTTACGAAACTGATGTCCAACAAGTAGATTAATGCTTTATATATTTTGTGAAGCTCTGTCATTTTGGTTTAAAAACGATAAAATGAAAGTTATAGTTGAATATTTATAAATTTGAAAAGTTTATAGAGAGTTATAAAGTTTATGTTTGTCTAATAAAAACTTGAACAATTTAATATTGAATTTTATTTTATTATGCTTAGGTAGTTAAAATATTTTTTTCTTAGGTGTAACCAAAATTAAGCACTAATGTTATTGGACTCATGTTCTGAATCCAATTTGTACCTGTGCCACTTTATTCACTTTAGAAGCCACCATCGAGTGAATGATCGGGTAGAGAATTCCATCAGTTATGAAAATTTATTGATTTACAGAAATTTGAAAAAAGTGCATTTACATGAATCCTATATACTAACCCTTCCCTCTCCCCCCATTAAATGTATGGTTCTGAACATTCTGAGGATATTTCTGCAATATTCTGAATATACAAAGAATATCCCCTGAATATACAATTTGATATAATTCTACAAAATTCCAAATGAATCTACCATGAATATTCATAGTATATATTGAATATTCTGGAAACATTCATTGAAGAACATTCTTAGATAATGCTTTTCTGAATATTCTCGGAATAATCCTAGCTTATATATAATACGAAAAAGAATATTCATTTGGGAATATTCTCTGAATATTTAGGATATTCCCATTTTCACTTTCTAGGAATATTCCAAAAAGCATAAAGATATTCTTGGCATTTTTAGAGAATATTCCAATATGCCAAAATGAATATTCCATGGATATTTATAGAATATCTAATGTTGTCTGGGGGGAGGTTCGCAGATAAGCTACAGAACGGCAGGTAGAAAGTTTTTTTGAGATTAATTGATAGTAGTCTATTATCGAACCATTTCTTAATGTTACCAAAGTCAGTTTCTATTTTATTCTTTGTCGTCCCATGTGTTACTTTCATAGAATATGACCGTATCATCTGCAAAACTTATGATGCTGCCCTGTGTTCGCATGGAGAATAAATTATTTAGATAAATATTGAATAGCAAAGGCCCCAACACCGTCCCCTGGGGTACACCACATGATATAGTTTCTTTTTTGCTGAGTATGTTTTGTATTTTTGTTTGCTGTTTCCTGTCAGTTAAGTATGAGTTGAAAAGGTCATGTGATTTACCCCTCACTCCTAGATCGTCAAGGCTTGATAACAGTATATTGTGGTCCACGGTATCGAATGCCTTTGCCAAGTCTAGAAAAATTCCAATGGAGGGTTTTTTTTTATCTATAGAACCATATATTTTGCTCGTGAGTTCTAATATCGCATCGCTGGTGGACTTTTTTTCTGTGAATCCATACTGCGCTCCTGACAACAGATTGTATTTCTTCAGAAACGAATTTAGTCTTTTTTTTATGATTTTTTCCATAATTTTACCCAAATTTGATATAAGTGTTATAGGTCGATAATTTGAAACCTCTGTCCTTTCGCCAGTTTTGTAAACAGGTACCACAGTTGACATTTTGAAAGCAGAAGGAAAGTGACCACTTGACAAGGATTTATTGGTAATATAACTTAGAGGTTTGGCTATGTAAGTTGATATAAGTTTCAATGTTTCCGATTTCAAGCCATCAGGTCCTGGTGATTTTTTATTTTTCAACTGCAAAATAATTCCTTGTATTTCATAGGCGTCAGTGGCAAAAAGAAAAAAGGTGTGATCTGATTTAATTTTTGTTTCTGTATAATTTCTGTCCTGCTTAATATTGTTTGCTAGATTTGCACCTACATTGCTAAAGAATGAGTTGAATTTTTCAGAAATTATAATTGGATCGCAAGTTATATTTCCATCCTCAGTCTGCATCAATGATATATCGGTATATTGTCTTGCCTTCGTTAATTCATTTACCAATTGCCATAATCGTTTTGAGTCTGCTCCTTCTTGTTCTATCTTGTTTTTGTAATATTTCATTTTTGTGTATTTTATTGTTTTTAACTTTTATGAATTTCGAGGATCCATCTATTGCAGTTTGGACTAGTCTGACAAATTCAGTAACCGAGTTTTCCAAATCATTTATTTCAAAGAAATATTTCCAATCCGTACTTTTAATGATTTGTATCAATTTTTTTTCTTTTATTTGTTTATAGAATTTGGAATTGGCTGTAGTTTCTTTCGCATACTTATCGTTGAATATTATTTGCGCCAGTATTGTGTAATGGTCGGTAAAACAAGTCTCCACAGTCAGCGGAATGATAGATTCAAGGTTTGTCTTTTTCGACTTAATGAAAATGTGGTCTATGCATGTACCTGACTGTGGTCTGGTGGTCGTATTTATCGCTGAGCTATATCCATACTCTCCTAATGTGTCCAGGTAAATCTGCGAATCGTCTGTATTTTCATTCAAGTCGATATTCATATCTCCAATAAACACACTATATGTGAAGTTCTTTGGGTGATTTTTTAATATATTATCCAGGTAATCAATAAACGGTGCGATTTCAATATTACAAGGTGATCTATAAAATGCATTAATACTAATAACTTCTTGGCCAATAGTCACAGTCAATTGGAGTAGACTTGTACCATTTATTTAAATTTCTTGGTGAGAGTGGTATAAATTCGATTTAATGAAAACTACTACTCCATCATTCTGGTTGAGTTTGCCAAAATTATAGAGAGTTGTATAGCCTTCAATATTATATACTCCGATGTCATCTATAATTCTAGTTTCTGTAAGTACGATGCAGTCTATTGAGGAGTCTAATTCCTCTAGAAATATTATAAATTCATCCAGATTTTTAGCTATGCTTCGAATATTATTATGTATTATTTTGAAGTTGCAATAACAACTATTGACTTTTAGTATTTGTTTAGCTTGGTCTGCATTTTCCAAAACAAAATTTCTTATTTTTTCTACTTTGAAATCTCTAATATATGGATTCATTTCAGAGCGCTCACTTATATAGATATAATATACAATTTTCAAGAAAAATCAACAATGCATGCAATAAAATACTCATCCGCGATACATGTATTTCAATGAATATTAGTCCGAGCGTTCAACATGAGATTATTTGGCATTTATGCTTAAGCAAAGGTACTATCATTGGAAGATATAATAACTTAGACTAATACTGGAAAATAAAAAAATATTTTAGAAGAATTATGATGGAGAAGTGATTTTATGTTAGTTAATGTTCTGCTATGTTAAGTTTATAAAAATATCATTTACTACTTGCAGTCGAATTGTTCCTTGTAGCACGGCCAAATTTGGTTATGTTTTTGGCTTGTATAGTAGGTGTTGTTGGTTTCTTCTTTACTTCCACCGTTGTCTTCGTATTCTTGGGGGTCTCTTCTCTTGCTAATTCCTCTACGTTTTCCGGATTTTTCTCTGTATTTTCAATGGTATCTTTCTTGTAATCTATTTTTTGAATGGTACTTGGAGTGGGAGGTGCACTGTTCGCTTTGGGTGGTAATTCATCAGCTTCAAATTCTTTGTTGCCGCTCTCTAATTCTTCTGGAGTGTATGGAGTACCATTTACATATAATTTATGGTTCTTTATATGTGCTTGATAATTATTTACTCTGGCACTCTTTAGATGTTTGACCAAGATTGTTCACGTCTTTCTCAGATAGGTTGCAGTTAAATATCTCGATCAGCTTTCCAGTAGTAACTTCGAGTACATTATCTTTGCTTGCCTCTATCCCGAAAATGACAATATTATTCCTTTTGTTGAACCGTTCTATTTCGACTATTTTGTGTTCTATCTTATTGCATTTTTTTTCCAATTCTTTCAATCTGTTAATCAGGCTATCTCTAATGCTTTGTATTTCTGATTTTAATTCTGTAGTTTTATCATTTATGAGTATCTCTATCTTCGACAGTAAATCATTATTTGAGATCTCATTCATATTTAATTATTTTTATATATATACATATACCGTTTCTTGGGGCTTTCGTGTGATCTTAATAAATATATCCACCAATAAAACGCACACAGCTGCAAATATCACCTTCAATTATATCAAGTACGCCACTGGTGGCATTTCATCAACAACAATTAAGGTCCGACTGGTTTTGGTTTGAATTAAAAAAACTCCAGCTCAATTATGAAATGAAATGAACAAAACATTCAGTTCAGTATATGCAAAATGCACTGATTACTTGACTATTATCGTACAGTTATTACTTTCAATTGCTTCTAATGAATCACAATTTTTCCAGCTACACACTGATATAAAATACAACTTTGTGTATTGATTCTTTCCACTGAATTCACGATCCCAAGACACCATCGATACTACACACGTTACACACACGAAACTTGACTTATATCGATTCGATTCGAATAATTTTATTACCTACAACTTAACAACTTATTTGATAGTTACGCCTAAAATCGTGATAAACCGTTTTCCACACTTAAAATCTCACCCTCTTCCACTTCCCGACCTCAAATCTTCCTTAAATTATGTTTTCTTTTATTTTTGTTATATTTTCTTACTCTTCCAATGGGTAGCATTATCTTCTAAATTTTTTTGTTTACAAAAATTTGAGGTCTAATTAGTTCCATTTCATGACAGTTCAAATTTCAGGCGACGATATATTTAGATGGTTCAAAAGAGGATTTCTTCCATATTTTTAATATCCATACAATAAATATACAGGGTGGTAGATCGTAAGGAAATATTTGAAGTACATATTTTATTTCATATTTTTTCGTGGGGATGGAAATGCGAATTTAAAATTTTGTATACGTTATAGCCTCTACAAAACGAGCAAGTGGCGTAGTACCAGAGGTTCATAGACTTTCAATGTACCATATTCCTGACACATCTTTGTTTCGAGGTAATGACTTTTGTCTGCATATAATCATAAAATTTCCTACATAAAAGGTATTGATGAATGGAGTCATTACGACACTCCATTACAAAGATGTTTTACTTATTATTGCAATGAGATACTTTTTAGATACTCCGGCCCAGTGTAGGGGCCTGGGACCCTCCCCCGCTTTTGGTAAGTACTGGAGCTCAATTGAATGACAATCCAGTCCTAGTTACTAACACCTGATGACATTTGGAATTGAAGCTTTAATTCATTGAAATATCGTTCTTTTGAAGGCTTGAAAAATAAAGAATGCTTTTTTCAAATTACCATTTATTTTTTTAAAGTTATAATATTACAAATATTAAAATCTACTTTTCGTGCTTTTGCATTAGCGAAATATTTCACAATGTCACTGGTTTTAATATGGGTTTCTTATCCAATACCGATCAGTTAATTAATTTGCGACAATATTGCCCTTAGGTAATTTTTAATTAATTTTTAATTAGAAACAGATCCTTCACTTTGTACCATTGTTAGGTGTAATATAAGCGCAAGTAAAAATACCGCAGATAATTCTGTGCCATACGCTTTGGTTGGCTCTATAATAATATTATCAATTCAATTCGGTGGAGTTAGAGCGCCATTAAAGTCGGTTAAAAAATACAACCTTCAAATATATTTATATCATGAAATATATTATAAATAAACCAATCGTTCATTGTCTAAGCTTTGCTGCAAAGAAAGATTATTACGTTGTTTTCTTCGTTACCTAAACGCGCGTCAAACAGTCTAAGTTGATGTAATGGTAGAAAACTGTGTGTTCAGTATGAATAACACCAACGGTTCCAGAAACTCCAGCTTAGATCTAAATCGGATGAAATTTTGTAATGAAAGTAAGTGGTTATCTAATGGTAAGACAATTCATTTATATCCTAATCTGTGTTACTCCAAATTTGTGACGCCTATCTTGTAAAGTAGCTACTTAGAGGCAAAGAGTTTCAAAACAATAATGTAGAACCACTGGTACGACGATAATAATTGAAGTGTGATATACACAAACTTTCGAAAGCTTTAGGGAAGTCAAACTTCCATAAAATATTTATGGGGTACATAGATTTCGTTATTCACTTTTTGATGCAAAGTTTTGCTATGAGGAAATTTTTTGTTCATGCTCCTTACAAAATATTATCTACTTCACGAGATATTGGATAAAATCGATGCTCGTTTTGTAAGTCCAAAATACAGTAGTTCCCCCGGAATATGTGTATAACTCACGGCCTATCTTAACTGTAATCTATAACTAGGTACTTACCTCATACCCTGGTGGAAAACTAACAAAAGCTTTAGGAACGTTATATACCATAGTTTTTCTTCCTTCACCGTGCCACCACTGTGCAAAATATACTCGTATTCTAGCGAATCCAGACAATTCCAAGGAAAACGAGTAATTTTTCATATTATTCCGCCTACATAAACACATTTTGGCTTTACTATATTCATTCACAGTTGCAACTTCAGCAGAACACTGTGTACGTAGACAAAGTCAATCTGTGCTTAATAGTCGAAATATTTAAGATAAGATTAGGTGAAATTAATGATCATACGTTTAATAAGTAAAATAATAATTCATGTGTCGCATCTGGCAGTCATTGTTGGAACTACATTCCTCAGAATAAATTGTAATATGCGCGATTTACGTTACGGAAATGTCGCTTATTGTAGCAATTTTGCAAGTTACTCAATAAAATGATCTATCTAGAAGTTTTCAATTGAATTATTTTCATTTCACCTAATACATGACACACTATTACTATTCAATTATTTTATGTGTACTATCAAAGACAATAGTTTAACACATTACCACATTAAATTCTTTAGAAATATCCAGGTATTCGATTCTTAGGAAAACGCCACAGTTGGACAAAACAAAATGAGAGACGTAAGGTTTTCTTGTTACCATATATATACAGGGTGTCCCGGGACTAATGGGAAAAAAGTCAGGAGCGTATAATCTGAGTCAAAATAATGTAAAGTACTTCATATAAACTTTTTCTATTCAGGCACTCGTTTTCGAGTTATAGGCCTCCAAAGTTTTAATTTTGAATTTATTTTTTATTTTTATTTTTTGTACTAGTCATTTGATCTTTATAAAATTCACGGCAAAGCTATAATGTACGTGTATGTTTATTTTGGTAAGGTAAACAGATTCACAGTAGTGTCTTGAAGCCAGGGACGGACTACTCGCAATGGTTAGTGATCCAAATAATTTGCAGGGATGGCACACCCTGTATGAAATTATCGAAATTCACTTCCCCACACATTAAGCTAACGAAAAGGTACTCCTGTTAGAATTCGATAAAATAAGCCGTTCGGCTAATATTGACAGTTTTATTAATGCACTACGTACATTCACCATTTTTATAAGTACACAACGAGGTAAAACTAACTTATTAATACGATGTCCAAGATTTACCTTCAGTACTACAAAAAAATAATTTAATGATAGCAGCAGATAAAAAACATCAACGACTCATTAATTGGAAAGTTGGTATAAACTTTTTAAAAGTGTTTTTACCGTTTATCAAGTAACCATAGGATTAGTTGTCAAACATTGTGTAGAATAGTTCGTAGTCAGTACTCGTCAATAATTCATAAGTCCTTAATTTAACAGTTACAATGGCAGAATTCACTTTTATTGAGTACGCAGATATGAGTTTAATGTATGGACTGGTTTCTCGAAACTGTTTAGAGGCCAGAAGGCTCTATGCAGAACATTTTGCAAACAGAGAATTGCCAGACAGACGAATGTTTGAGCGTATTGATCTCAGGTTACGAGAAACAGGTATGAATAAGTAAATGTAATTTTCCATGTATACAAAACAAAGTTTTAAATTTTAGGACGTTTTTTGCCAAAAAAAAGGTGGAGAAGGTCCAATACGAAGCGTACGTACTGTGGCAGCTGAACAAGACTTGTTAAATGCAGTTGATAATGAACCATCAACGAGTTTACGAAAATTATCAAGAGAACATACCGTCTCGAAATCAGTTGTGCATCGCGTTCTAAAAGAACAGCTGTTATATCCTTTTCACATGAAAAAAGTACACAGTATGACAGTGGCTGATCATCCTTCACGACTTGAGTATAGCCAGTGGTTTCTGCGACAACAACAAGCAGACAATACATTTATTAGTAACGTTCTCTTTACGAACGAATCCGGTTTCAACAGTGATGTAGTCATAAATTCTCATAATATGCATTTATGGGATGATGTGAATCCACATGGCATTAGGCAAACTAGGAGCCAGCATAGATTCATGGTTAATGTTTGGGCAGGAATAGTTGGCAATCATTTGATAGGGCCATACTTTATTGACGATACTTTGACCGGTCAGAGATATTTGGAGTTTTTGCAAAATAAGTTATGGAACCTGTTTGATGATGTGCTACTACAAACTCGTAGGAATTTATGGTTCATGCATGATGGGGCCCCTCCTCATTTCAGTTTAGATGTACGATAGCATTTACACACAAGGTTTCCTAATAGATGGATTGGTCGTGGAGTCCCTTTTCAATGACCACCGCGATCAGGAGATGTTAATCCTATGGATTTCTTCCTCTAGGGTTATCTCAAAAGTAAGGTATACGCAACACCTGTGCAAACAAGGCAAGATTTAATAGACAGAAATGTGTTACACTGCAATGTTATTAGAAGTGCAAAGAAACAACCGTCGTAGACTTAGAATGTGCGTGGAAGTGGGAGGAGCTCATATTGAACATTTATTAGAAAAACGTTAGTTTTTGTTGTTTAGGAATTAGTTTCAGTCGATTGTTTTATAACTTGTGTTTTATGAGGTTTTCTTAATGGTTTAATAATGTTGTGTTCGTAATTTTGATTAAAAGCAACTAATTACGTTGTCTGCGTACCTTTTTAATTCCCATTTAATAAGTTCTTAATGTTTTTATCATCTGCTATCTTCAAATTATTTTTTTGTAGTACATCGTATTAATAAGTTAGTTATGTAAATTTGTACGTAGTGCATTAATAAAACTGTAAATATTAGCCAAACGGCTCATTTTATCGAATTCCAGCAAGAGTACCTTTTCGTTAGCTTAATGTGTGGGGAAGTTAATTTCAATAATTTCATACAGGGTGTGCCATCCCTGCAAATTTATGGATCACTAACCATTGCGAGTAGTCCGTCCCTGGCTTCAAGGCACTACTGTAAATCTGTTTCCCTTCCCAAAATAAACATACACGTACATTATAGCTTTACCGTAAATTTTAGAAAGATCAAATAACTAGTGAAAAAAATAAAAACAAAAACCAAATTCAAAATTAAAACTTTGGAGGCCTATAACTCGAAAACGAGGGCCTACATAGAAATAGTTTATATGAAGTACTAACAATATTTTGGCTCAGATTATACGCTCCTGACTTTTTCCCATTAGTCCCGGGACACCCTGTATAGTTGCCGAAACTAGTTAGGGTAACATTTTCTTAGATAATTCTAAGCTTTCGATAATTTATTATTACCATTTGCAAAGAATCTACAAGAAATAAATATTATATAAATTTAAAATATGTTTTAAAGTGAAAATATTTTTTACTTATTCTAATTGAGGATTATCACAAATGTATAATATTTATTTACATGAAGAAACATTATTGTTTTACTTTAAAATTATTGAATATGTTTTCGATTGATGACAATTTGATGTTGTCATAGAAAACATTATTTTCATATATTCAGTATATTAGTATAGGGTATTATAATTATGTTTACTATACTCTTATTATTTAAAATGGAATATTAGAAAGTCAATGAAAATAATTCTCCTCTATGACTCCTTGATCCCATTTTCATATTTTTTGTCAATTTACAGTTATTTATTAGATATCATTTGACAAAAAAGATAAAAATGGAAATCAAGGCGTTATAGATGAAAATTCTTTTTATTGATTTTTTAATATTTCATTTTAAATAATAGGAGTATAGTAAACATTTTATAATATCCTACACTAATATACTGAATATATAAAAAAATATTCTCTATGACAACATCAAATTGTCATCAATTGAAAATATGCCAATTTAAATATTTTTACGTATATATTCAATAATTCTAAAGTAAAACAATAATGTTCCTTCATATAAATAAATATTATACATTTGTGATCATCCTCAATTAGAGTAAGTAAAAAATATTTTTACTTTAAAACATATTTTAAATTTATATAATATTTATTTCTTGTAGATTCTTTGAAAATGGTAATAATAAATTATCGAAAGCTTAGACGTGAAAGTGCGGATGGCGCCAGCTGGCTACTTCTCGCAAGTGTGTAACCACACGAGCCAAATAGAGGTTATCGAAAGGCGGAATCTTTAGTTCAGATTAGTGACTCTGAACTAGAAAGCATTACGACACTCTTGAAGAGACCCATGAAGTTTGAAATCGGCAGTGTACTATGCCATTCTCCCTGCGGTTGCGAATCACCACAGATGTCTGCATCTACAAACGGGTCGATCGACGTCAAGTTCTTCGAAGGGAATGTAATTCAATATTCTGCGTGGTATTAGCCAGGAAAGTCGTTGTTTTTCTCTTCGAAGAACAGTCAGGCTATTATGTCGAAATTATTGAAATTTTGACTAAATCGGAAATGCAATAGAAAACCGAAATTTATTTTTCATATAAACACCTCGTATTTTATGAAATTCTAATTCATTTTATTACATACGACTTATACGATCGAATAATTATCTGATGTGGTGGTTCGCAATTGAAAGTGAGGATGGCGCCAGCTGACAACTTCTCGCAATTGTGTAACCACACGAGCCAAATAGAGGTTGTCGGAAGGCGGAATCTTCAGTTCAGATCAGAGACTCTGAACAAGAAGGCATTACGACACTCTTGAAGAGATTCAAGAAGGTCGAAACCGGTCAGTGTCCTATGCCCCTGCTCCCTGCGGTTGCGAATCACCACAGATATGTGCATCTACAAAAGGGTCGATCGACGCCACCTTCTTCGAAGGGTATGTAATTCAATATTCTGCGTGGTATTAGCCAGGAAAGTAGTTGTTTTTCTCTTCGAAGGATAGTCAGGCTAATGGTCCAAATTATTGAAATTTTGACTAAATCGGAGATGCAGTAGAAAACCGAAATTTATTTTTCATATAGACACCTCGTATTTTATGAAATTTTAATTCAGACAAATAAATTGTCTTAGAAAATTTTAGATAGAATAATGTACCAAATAACAATAAATGATTTATAAAATATCAGATAAATTTGGCACACACTGTACAAATTTGAAAAGTAGCTAAGTAATTAATCAGAAGTTAGGTAAAGCTTTTGAAATTGAAATGAAATCGAAAGGGTGCAGTGTGATAAAGAAAGATACCTTCACAAGCCGTCTAGGAGTCTCAAAGCTTCAATTATTGATTGTAAATTATTTTATATATTACGTAGGATTTTAATTAAAAGAAGGTAGAGTAATTCACCCGAACATAAAGAGTATGTTATAAAATTTATATTTGTCAATTGCGGGTGACAAATTAAGGTTATAGAAAAAAATATATGATGAGTAAGGAGAAAGAATGCTTGTTCTATGTCTACTGATTACTCTCTGATTGTATGTGGTTTCCAAGAGATACAAATCCAGGTGACTATAATCAAATAAAATAGTGTCATTAAGAAAATTTTGAAAGAGCTGTCAAAAATTAAAATTTTGAAGAAGTCAAAAATATTTCTCAAAAAAGATATAATTAATAAAATAGGAGTCTTTTAAACAGACACTATCTATAAAAAGAAATCAAGCTGAATTGGACATGTTTTGTATTTAATGGTAAAAGGAGATAATTCCCAAAATTTTAAAGAAAAGATTAGTGAAGGTAAGTGGTACATACCGTATACTTTGGGTTAGTGAGGAGTTTAATAATTATTTAAGAGGATTTCCTTTATAACGTGTGTTTGACAATAAATTGCAAGATAACAAGTCTTTATAAATATTTTGTCCGAGAGATCATCATTGTTCTAGTATTTATCATTGTAAATTTATAGGTTAAGTTTCTTCTCTTTCATTTTCGTAGAGAGAATGCATTTAATCTACTACGTCCAATAATAACAATTTTTAATTTCTCATGAATATTTATTATTGACCTAAATTTGATAATTCATTCTTCAAAAATTACAAACTTAACAAATTAATAGACGTATTTTGGAATTGATTAGTTTTTTTTTCTGGAGTAGTTTATTGTGTATTATAATATAGTTTACTCTAGATCTGTCGAAATGAGACATCATCTTTCTAGGCATTTTTGAACGGCTCGAATGAAATTTAAACAAGACCTGAAATAATGTGTAAATACCAAAATCAGTTTGATGTGACCAAATTGCTACAAAAACGAATCAAATTTTTGATAATTTTCATTTAAAAACGCTCTGTAATTAATATCAACAACGGTTTTTAAACCACCATAGGCGTAGATATATTATTTGTACGTATTCCAAACTTTTGGACATATATGTATTAATCCAGTAGTGATTGTTCTAAAACATGATTATTTTAGGGTTCTTATAGAATTCATAATAAAGGGGGAGTGAATAGTTATGTACTAGTACATCCAGAGACAGGAAATACACGTGGTGTATTCAACATTGATCAGCTATTTGATTATCATCGTTGCTCATCAACATAATATAGAAATATTTTATAAAGTTATTTATTATTGCTCAGTTGAAATTGTTACCAAATATGGGTCAACCATTTGAGAATTTCTACTGTAGACATATAAATTGCTCAAAGGCTTGAGGGGGAATGTTAAGACAAATGAATTGTCTTAGAAAATTTTAGGTAGAATAATGTACCAAATAACAATAAATAAATTATAAAATATCAGATAAATTTGGCACACACTGTAGAAATTTAAAAAGTAGCTAAGTAATTAATCAGAAGTAAGGTAAATACTTTGAAATTGAAATGAAATCAGAACGGTACAGTGTGATAAAGAAACATACCTTCACAAGCCATTGACCAAAGTCTAGGAGTCTCAAAGCTTCAATTATTGATTGTAAATTATTTTATATATTACGTAGGATTTTAATTAAAAGAAGGTAGAGTAATTTACCCGAACATACAGAGTATGTTATAAAATTTATAATTGTCAATTGCGGGTGACAAATTAAGGTTATAGAAAAAAATATATGATGAGTAAGGAGAAATAATGCTTGTTCTATGTCTAATGATTACTCTCTGATTGTTTGCGGTTTCCAAGAGATACAAATCCAGGTGACTAAAATTAAATAAAATAGTGTCATTAAGAAAATTTTGAAAGAGCTGTCAAGAATTAAAACTTTAAAGAGATCAAAAATGTTTCTCAAAAAAGATATAACTAATAAAATAGGAGTCTTCTAAACAGACACTATCTATAAAAAGAAAGCAAGCTGAATTGTACATGTTTTGTATTTAATGGTAAAAGGAGATAATCACCAAAATTTTAAAGAAAAGATTAGTGAAGGTAAATGGTACATACCGTATACTTTGGGTTAGTGAGGAGTTTAATAATTATTTAAGAGGATTTCCTTTATAACGTGTGTTTGACAATAAACTGCAAGATAACAAGTCTTTATAAATATTTTGTCCGAGAGATCATCATTGTTCTAGTATTTATCATTGTAAATTTATAGGTTAAGTTTCTTCTCTTTTATTTTCGTAGAGAGAATGCATTTAATCTACTACGTCCAATAATAACAATTTTTAATTTCTCATGTATATTTATTGTTGACCTAAACTTGATAATTCATTCTTCAAAAATTACAAACTCAACAAATTAATAGACGTATTTTGGAATTGATTAGTTTTTTTTTCTGGAGTAGTTTATTGTGTATTATAATATAGTGAATGTCTGACACAGTTGTAGGCCATAGGTCTGGAAAGTTGAGATATTGAACCCATACGCCCAGAAAGCGGAAGCACAGAGTTCTCAAATAAGATAAAGTTACATAAAACTAAAATTTGAATCTAGTAAAAAATATTATATAGCCCAGAAATTCATAAAGAAATTCAAATTTGATGAAGTAAACTGTTTGTTAAAACCCAAGTGTGACAATTCATAATTTTACATTGACATTAATCAAAATTGCATTTCAATTTTTCAAATTTACATTACAATAGAAATAAATATCGTATATATATATATATATATATATATATATATATATATACATTGTTGATAATATATAATATATATGTGTGTGTGAATTTATTTATTGTGGGTAATTATATTATAATTAAGAATTTGAATTGAATATGAAATGCAATAGTAATACTGAAATAATAATATACTTTTGGCTAGCTTATTAATATGTAAAAACAAATTTTTTTTATATATTTTTTTTATCCGCCAATACCCCTTTTTTGTTTATAACCGGAAGCTCGTAATGTTCTAGAAAAATCTTTGATTATCGTTCAACTGTCACTTGGTTTTATTAATATTTTATTGTTTTTCTGACTTAAACTTGCTACTATATGTTTTTCATGCACTATAACCTTATCGTCATTTAATTATTCACTAACATAGTATTTATCATTGTTTTTCTTGTTAGTTAATTATTTGAAATCTTCCGATTGCTCAATGCAAATATACAAATTTTTCACTTCCTACAACCTAAATATTCACATAATACATATGGATACAGTTCATTTCTTATTTTGTTATTAATTACTACGTCTATATACATAAATTAGGTCGGTAATCATTTATTTTTATTCTCATATCTCATATCAGATTGCATTTTATGTTGGTATACTTGTCGTCAACTGTTATATTTCGTTTTGGTTTTGACATTACCTACTAATTACAGTTTTCTACATTTTATCATTATGTTTCCTATTAACGTTTATGATTGAATATTTGATTAACATATCTTATATATATTTTTCTAATTCTAAATTTCACTTCTTTAATAATCATTCATAGCACTGTTGATTTTTTTATTGCTATCATATTTTATTCTTTAAATATAAACAGATCTTTTAGGTGTCTAATATTCCGTGTAGCGTCACGTTATTTTATTGAGCTTCGTTGCTTGTTGAGTTCTGTCTAAGGTTGTTCATGGTACGGAGTTATTTTTAAAAAATGTTTATCAATAATTATTTATGAATTCTTTAGATTTTCCTATTTATATTCTCTATGATTATGTATACTAATTCTAATTAATTATATTGTTCTATATTTTTGTTAATTTGGTAAATTTTTTTGACAAATTACTTTTATTGATAGATATTATAATTTTATATTCTATTGTGATTTTACGAAGGTTTATATGCTCGTTCTATCTACAACAACATTCCCAAAATTTGTTTTCTTGATTTATTTTATATGTAAAAGAAATGAGTAAACCAAATGTTACTTATTTTAATAATTTATCATAGCGTCATTCTTTATTATTCTTGTTATTTATAACCCTATTTCAATATCTTAATTATGATCTGTCTTCTTTTTATATCTTTTCATATCATCCATTTCTCATCAATATTATTTCATATTCTCTTCTTTATTTCATATTTCATTAATAATATTAATCATTTAAATAAATTTATTTTATATACTTTTCCATTTTATTCTTTCTTCCTATCCTCATAATTGAATCATTATTTAATAATATAATAATTTTTTTTCTACATATGCTATAAAATTTTAAATTTCATTTCTCATTTGATTTTCATGTTTTGTTTTTGGGATTATGATCATTGTAGTTGTTAAATTTTGAATACCTTGAAATTTGTCTGTCATTCGTCTCTTTAGTTTGATTTTAATTATTAAGTCTGTTATCACCAACTCTTTAGTATTAATTTGTCAAATGTCTATTAAATTGTCAGTTAGTGTCTGTTAGTATTAGTTATTATTTAATTACAAAATCTATATAAATTACTGATACGATTCAAAAAAAATTAAAAAATTCTCTACATTCTATATCTACATCTTATCCACTTATTTACAACTATCTTATAATTTTTTTATATATTTTCTTGTTCAGATTCTGCCTTTACCATGCAGTTCCTTTTTTCGTTTGCTAAATATCGTACCTATTCTCCTATTTTGCTATTCAATTTGTTTTTCTTTTTCGAACCTTCTTTTTATTCTCTTCTTTTGCTATCCGATTCCTTGTTAGTTTTCTAAACTTCCTTCTATTTCCTCTTCTTATTATGTTACTAATTATCATTCCCATTTCCTTTGTAATTCCCATGTTCACAATTTTCATTTCTATCTTCTTTGTTTCGTCCACCCCTTGTATCTTCTTTTCTGTTTTGCTATTCATCAATTGTTTTTTGTTCAGGGAGTATGTTAAATATTCAATTTCAAAATCTGTAAATTCTGTTATATCTTTTTCTCTTGCCGCAAACCATATTAGTGCATGATTTTCTAGGTGATCTCTTATTATTTCCTTGATATCCTCAATATTTTTGATACCTCTTATCCTGTTCTTTATTATCCTAATAAATATTCTTGGGTGCAACTTCTTTATATTACCATCGAATCTTTGATTTGCAGATCCATAAATATTTTTATTACCCCAATGTATTCCATATTTCCGCCTTTTCTTTCTATTTGTTCCACTTTTCCTTGAATATTTCTCATTTCCATTGTTAATTCCCTCTTTATTTTGTTGTTTTCTTCTTCTGCTATTTGAAAATTCATTTTAATATCTTTATTTATATCTGCCTCCATACTTTGCATATTTTTATTCGTTTTTATAATGTCTCTGTCTAGTTTTGTTATTCTTCCAATATTTCCTTTTATTTTCTAGGTATTTTCTCCAATTTCTATTTTCAAATCATTTTCATTCTTCTTTGAATTTTCTATTTTCGTTGATTGGATTTCTTCATTTCATCTCTAATTTCTTGTTTTGTCTCTTGAATTCTTTCTTCTGTATATTTTTTTGAGTCGTACAATTGTTTTCTTATATCTTCTATTTTCTCTTCTATTCTTTGAGTGCTTGCTTTTATTTCTTCTCTCATGCTTTGATTGCTTGTTTTTATTCCTTCTCTCATGCTTTGACTGTTTGTTTTTATTTCCCTGCTTATGTTTTGTAAAATTTGCATTATAATATTTTGTTCATCCTTATTTCCAGATACCATTCCCTGATTCTCTTCTTCTACCTCTTCTCTCCTTTTCATATTTTCATCATGTTCCTCTATTGATTCTGTTCTTTCACTTCCATCTGTTTCTTCATCATTGTCTTGATCATTTCTTCCTTGTTTCATGTAATGTACCTGAAAATCACCCATTCCTTGTCCTCTTCCTTCACCCTCTTGGTCAGATCCATCTTCTAGTCCAACTTGTTTGCCATGTCTTAACGTCATTTTCTTCTCCGTTTTGATTTATTTTATTTTTTTAATTTATTTATGATTTTTCTTTTACTAATGCCTCTAATGGTCCTAACGCTCCCAATGCTCCTAATGCCCCTAATGCTACTAATGCTCCTAATGCTCCTAATGCTCCTAATGCTCCTAATGCCCCTAATGCTCCACATTGGGAACGACAATTGTTATTAATATATAATATATGTGTGTGTGTGTGTGTGTGTGTGAATTTATTTATTGTGGGTAATTATATTATAGTTAAGAATTTGAATTGAATATGAAATGCAATGTTAATACTGAAATAATAATATACTTTCGGCTAGCTAATTAATATGTAAAAACAAATTATTTTTTCATATTGTTTATTAATATTTTCTCTTATTCATTTTGCTTTTTTGCATCACGTAGTTTCATTTAATTTCAAAATTTTACCTCGGCTGCTCTATTTATACACAACTCTTTTTCTCAGTAGGGTTCCTGGGCGAAGTCATAATAAAATCAACATCACTATTCAATGTAATTTATTTCATATTATCAATTAAAAAAAGGAACAAAAAATTGAAATTTAAAATATTGGTTATTCATAAAATGCAGTTGGCGCTTTTATTTAGTTATTGGACTCATATAAATATTATATCCAAAAATAAATGATTATCCTGTTTTCAAAATATGAACTATTCTTACACAATAAACATAAAAATATGGATTTTATATATATATATATAATTGAAAATATCACGGGGATTGCAACCTAAATAATATTAAATATTCTTGTTATACAAAACCGAGCGCTTTCGAAAGACTATTTCTTTCTTATTCAAGGTTGCATATTAGAATTATAAGAAATCTAAGGAAACAGGATACATAGTAATCACCTCCGATTTAAGTTAAAGTTAATATCAATGCCTCAACATTGAATTAAAATGTCATAGGAAATCAAAAAATTGAAAAAGTGAATAAGTAGAAAATTGAAAAATTGACAAATTGCAAAATTGAGTTTAAATTAACAACATAAATCAATACTTAGCTAAAATCTCTCCTGAAGGAACACATTTTGGTTTTTTAACTTCACCACTACTACATTTTGACAGAGAATATTTAAAACTGATTCGGTTGTTTCAAGTGTATCTAGTTTTTGGATAGACAGTAATGTTTTTCACTTTACCATACCTGCTTTCAGTCGTATTCTATTCAAGCGAGTTTGTTTTATTATATGTCAAACATACCAGGGTAGTTAGAAAATTGCAAAGTGGGATACCAAATGTTGCACCAAAACTAGCAATGAGATTAATATTCAAAATTTTGGATCTTGATGTCCAATTACTGTTAAAAATTTTTTCTTCTTGCAAAAAAATCTTTTTCTTTCATATAACAGTTGCCTGCTGTTATCATTTGGTAGGTTATTTATAACAAGGAGTTGAATATGCTCAGAGCCACCAAACAGCATGAACTCTCACTTCATCCGTCCCGCGGCCGTGAACACATCCAGGCAGTTATCGCGGGTAAAAAAGCACAGGCTAAAAGAGGACAACACCAATAGGTGGTAAGTTTTATTATCACAAGAGGTTTCCTTACAGAAAAGAAAAAAATTAATCAAAGTCCTCACCCTGGAATTTAAGATTCTGAAATTGCCAACTTCAGAGGGTGTCACCCTCTGAGTAGCAAGAGTTTTTTTATATATTTTAAATTTTTTTCATTTAATTATACAACAAACTTCAAAGAGGGAAATGGCAAGCCCCACACCCTGTCAAGTTTGTCAGTCCCGACAGAGGTAGGAACCCACCACAAACCTCCCCGAAATGCTGTTGGTTTAAGTTAGTACTCTCAATGCCTTGTGTTATTTGATTCAACATGCTATACTATTACTTTTTTTTATAAATTATGTTATAGTGTGAAAAAATGTTTATAGCGGAGTCAGCTGATAGTGCAACGCCCGTGAAAGAAACGCCACAATTTCTCCACAGACATCCCGCAGCAACTAACTAAGGGAAGAATCGTCACTGCTAGCTGGGTTGACATTTGTAAAATGTAACAAATATGTATAAATCTTACTCATATCATCGATATCAGATTTTTTATCCATAGTTAGGTCATTAACTTGGATGTGGTACATTTCTAAGAATTTACGTTCATTTCTATTTCTTTCAACTTCCAAAATCTCACAATTTCCAAAATCTACGTGATGTGTCTCATCTACTATGTGTTCTGCAAGAGCACATTTTCTTCTCCCTAACCGACTATCACTTTTATGTTAAACCAAACGATTTTTTAAATTTTGTGAGGTTTCACCTATATACTTCTTCTCACAATTAATACATGGTATTTGATAGACCACATTTGTACGTTGGAGGGTCTCATCTTTGTGTTTAAGTTTAGTGAACAATTGGTTTAAAGGCTGTGCTGATTTTTGTGCAATTTTTACTGTGGAAATATCTTCGAAATGTTCAATAATTTTATCAGAGATTTCACCAAGATATGGTATTGATCCGAAAACAACATTAGGTTGGTTTTCACCTTCTGTGTGATTCCTATCTCTGCTCATCCCCCCAGGGACAGTTCGATCACTTTGCGTGTTAAAAATCAACTTTTTTAAAATATGTGAAGGGTAACTATTTTGTAATAAAATTTCAAACAATTCTCTATAATTTTTTTGTAAACATGATGGGTGTGAGATCTTTTTTATTCTATTTTTAAGTCCTAAAACCAAGTTCATTTTCATTTTATATGGATGATAAGACATGTAATTCATATACCTTCCTGAAAAAGTTGGTTTTTTGTACCAATCTAAGATCAGGGTATTTGAGTTAGTTCTGATCACTTTCGTGTCTAAAAAAGGTACAAATCTATCACGTTCTTCTTCCACTGTAAACTGTATATTATGGTGGTAGCTATTGAAAATATTTAAAATTGTTCCAACTTGGTTGTTAGGCACCGCGGTGATGATATTATCTACATATTTTTTCAAAAAGGGTATGTGGAAGTTGACCTTATTCAGGCAATCAGCAATCAAATCATCCATGACGAACTGAGCAAAAATAGGAGACACAGGACTGCCCATTGGGACACCAAAAATCTGTCTATAAAACTGCTAGTTAAAAACAAAACAAGTATTATTGCTAATGAAATCTACCATTTTTAAAAAATTACCCAGACTAAGGTTACAATGTTCTTGTATTTGTTCCCAATGTTTTGTTATACTTTGTTTTACTAGAGTAATGGGAGTGTTGGTAAATAAAGAGACAACATCTAAGCTGATTATTACATAGTTTTCAGGAATTTGTTGGTTTTGTATGAATTCTGCAAATTTAAAAGAATCTTGTATGTAGTATTTATTGTCAACACTATAGGATTTCGTTAATTTACTAGTTATAAATTGTGCTATTTTATCTGTTGGTGCCTCTACTGATGATATAATCGGTCTTAGACTTAAAGTTGGTTTGTGTATTTTAGGCAAACCATAAAATTTCGGGATTACTGACGAACTCATTCTTAGTGATTTTCTGTCTTCAATATCTATTTGATTAGAGAGTCCCTTAACTAACTGTTGCGCTTTTTGTAAAATTGTTGAGTTCGGATTTCTATTTATTTTAACGTAATATGTTTCATCATTTAACAGGTTGCTTGTTAGGTCAGTGTAATGATCTTTGTACATAATGACTGTAACGTTACCTTTAACCGCCCTAGTTACTATTAATTCTGAATGTTCTTTGAGAAACTTCTTAGTTTTATTAAAAAGGAAATTGAAATATGAATTGTGTTTTTTATTTTGATGCAGGAAATTTGTGATATTGTTGGTAATTTCCGCTCTAAGTAAGTCTTGCATACCACAATCTAACCCAATCATCACATTTTCAATGTCTGCAAGTAAATTCTTAATTTTATCATTCTTAATATTTGGTGGAATGCAGAATTTGTTACCCAATGAAAGAAAATTTCTGACATCTATGGGTATGTCAACGTCTGTCAAGTTCCTGAGCCAATTATCTTGTATTTTGATTGATTCAAAAGAGTCTTTTTTTAAATTGTTAATTTTAGCGATATTTTTATTTTTAATCTTATTAAAAAATTTATTCTTAGTTTGTAATTGTCTTTTTTTTAAATTCCACCCAGATATCAGTGGGTAGAGACTCTATTAATTTGGATTCTAGGGTGCTCTGGGCCCTTGACAGTTTATTGACAGACTCATGACAATTTTTTATTTCTAAGTTCATAATTTTGTTTTTCAACCCGTTTATGAAATTGTAAATTCTGTGTGTGTTCCTTCCATTCTCTGTAATTATTGATTTTTCTACATTTTTTAAGTTATTAGTTATGTGTACTGGTGTTATTCCATGTTTCCGGCAATTGAGTAAAAATTATTTCCTGTTTTTTTGTTTTATTAAATTGGACGTTGTTCTGGTCCATTCTTTAAGAGAATTGGAAACCGCCCTACCAAAAGTACGACTAACTTCCTCAAAGAACCCTATTCTATCAGAAAAACAGAGACAAGTAATCACGGCTGAACTATTAACCAACAAAATTGAAAATATCACGGGGATTGCAGCCTAAATAATATTAAATATTCTTGTTATACAAAACCGAGCGCTTTCGAAAGACTATTTCTTTCTTTTTCAAGGTTGCATGTTAGAATTGTAAGAAATCAAAGAAAACAGGATACATAGTAATCACCTCCGATTTAAGTTAAAGTTAACTTTATATATATATATATAATATATATATATCAACAAACTTGCTATTTCTCAGCCGACCTTTTTTGTTTCAATTTTTTTATTTCATTTCCGCTATTAATAAAATGTCTTCCATAGATAAAACGTTTTTACTGTCGTTTAGAGTTTTCATATTTATCACAGCACTTTAAATGTTCTAGAATACATATGGTTGATAATATTAACTTTCTAGTAGTCTTTTCCTCATATATATACAGGAATTTTAGTGAAATAAGTCTTTAAACCAGAATGACATTTATGATTATTATAATTAAATTACAACAAGGATTGACATTTTTCTATGTACAATAGTGACAAAATGATATCTCAGACTTATGAAATAATTCCTTTTATATAAAATCTGTCTCATTTCTTTATTTACTCTATGCATTGAATCTTGATTTTCCAATGACATTTTGAATCTCATCATTCTTAACTAGACTTCCTCTTCCTATTTCCTGTATATTTATACAGTATGTTTCAAAATTTGACACATGAAATCTTTATTGTCATATTGGATTTATATACAATGTGTCAACTTTTCTAAATATATTATTGGTCAATGAATTTTTATTATATTATATTAATTATGACTTACAATGATTGAAACTTCATTTATTTTAGATGATTAGCTGAATGACATGCTGATTCATTGGAAATGAATGAGAATTAGCATTTGAATAAATCCAAAGTTTTTTAAAAGAATTCTTCCATACATGCTATAGTGTTTTACCTCTTTTTAACACTACTTAGGTAATTTCTTTAAATATATTACTGTTTTTGTTCCTGTTATTTCCATCAAATAATTGCAAAGTATTTGCATTGATATTGAATTTTATTTCTCACCGTGGTTTATCTGTATTACGTTCTGCATAGATTTTATTGATGCTAACCAAAATAATATATTCCTAATAATATAAAATGCACTGCACTTTCATAGTATATATATATATATATATATATATATATATATATATATACATATATATATATATATATATTTATATTAAACTGATATGAACGGGGAGAGAAAGAATGATTTAACATTATTATTAGTTTAGTTTATATTTAGTTTTGATTTGCCCGGTATATTGTAAAATTTGTAATTTTATTATTAAGATGATTACACTTTGAACATGAGAAATTCTTTAACCTCAGAGTAGGGTTCAGATATAGAAAAACAAAAAAATTTCAATTTTTAATGTGAGCGCCTAAATTTGATTAGATATCTCTATCTTCATAAAAATTTTGTCAATAAAAAATGTACTTGCTTTATTTAATGATACCAAATAAAGTCCAAAGACGGTCCTGCGTCCAATGCTGAATCTCTCCACGATTCATAGATGTCAGTTTAAACTACCATTGGTTTAAACTAGATGGAGCCATCACCACAAAAAAATGAAATATATCAAAAATCAATTTTACAATGTTCTTCAAAATAGAAAAAACGTTATTTAATGTTATGAAAAGACAAATACATTGTTTTTTTACAGGACACAAATTAATAAAAAACCTATTATCTATTATGATCACTCATTCGAACAAAATCATGTACTCAGATGAATAATTATCTCTATATACAATTCCAAAATAGGCAACATTTAATACAAATCTTATAGTACGAAATCTTTTATATAAACGTCTATGATTTAAAAATGGCGAAAGACAAAGGTTGCAAGTGTTTGTTTAATACCAAAGTTCAATTCTTTGCACTAAATCGGTAAGTTTATTTAACTTTCTTTACGTATAATGAAAATAGTTTAAATACCTTATTCTTGTATAGTAATTCACGTCAATTATTAGTTTTCTTTACTTTATTTCAGGTTACCTTCTGGAAATTACCACATCACTGGTCCAGCTTGCACAAAATCAGGAATCAATGCTATATTTCGTCCACATCAATACATTTCAGTCAAATCACATAATCCAAAGCTTTCTAAAAGGTATGGTGGATATATCAATCCCACCATACAAAATATTAATCAAATATCATCTATAAATTATACGGTTAGTATTCCAACATAATTACCAAATTCTTTCTTAGTTTGTATATCTGCTTGTTTTAATATATAATTTACTAGATCACAAGTACAATGTATTTCCTTCCTTGAATTTTGATACCAAAAACGTTGTTTTCCGAAAAGTTTAATTAATTTAAAGTAATTTTGCTTCTACCAAAAATTTCTACCACCCCAAAAAGAAAGTACCTAGTGAATATCATGTATAATCAACAAACTTTTCTCATTCAATTTTTTTTTATTATTAACAAACCACTTGTCGCTGATAAAAGTATGTTGAATACATTCCACCAATTAGATTTGGTTATCAAAACTTTTCTTGATAGATTTCATCTCAAATAGTGAATTGTCCATCCATCATTTGAAAACACTTTGTTTTAAGTTTCTTTGATGATTTAACTCATATTTTATCTCTTAAATTATATTTCATTCAATTTACAAAATGACATTTCCAACTTTATAACATATGTATTCATAATGTCAAACCGTTCAATAAACGTCACATTCCATAGAATTAATGTTTTCATTTTCCTTTTTATATAGTCTTGTTTTTTTAAATATTTATAAAATCTTATTTACACATCCTTCAATCCCTAATATTCATTTTAAAAAGAATCACACTATTTATTTACTTTGACAATAAAAACAAAGGATTATCATTTCCATTTATATATGTAATAACGTTCTAAAATTCTGTCTTGTAGGTTTATAGAAATTTTGTTATTTCATTTCACATATGTTTTAAATCTTATTTTAAATCTTCTTTATAATTATTCAATTAGATGCTTTCTCTATTGAATAGTACATGGTACAGATTGTCTCCTTTTTTGGATAATCTTTTAATAAAAAATCAAATTCCAAAAATTTTAATTACTTGTAATATGTAATCTTTTATTTTATGTTCAATATACAGGGTGTTGTTTTACTCTATGTTAATATATATATATATATATATATATATTATAGTATATCTCGACTATGTTTTTAATTATAATATATTATATTCTATATTGTTTTATCGTTGAATTTATTTGTAGCTGTAACTTCACTAATATGAAAACACCTTTAGCTAAATATAACCTATAAAATTTATAATGACAGCAGTTGTTAAATTAATATGCCCAGCTAAATAAATATTAAATTTTATATCCTGAAAGATAAATTAATACACAATATCAACCAACTCACTCTTTTCTCAGGGAGGGATCAAAGATTTCAAAGGATAATTCAAAATTTATAAATTTCCAAATAATTTTCCAAATCACGTATTATACTATTCAAATCGAAAGTAACTGTTTGTCCAATACACTATAAGACAATTAAATTATCTTATGACACATATGAAATTACTGTCAGAAATTAAACCCAATGTCACTTCTTGTACTAAATTTTCTATAGGATGAAATTATCAAATGTAATGAGAATGATTATGAAAAGAGAGCCAAAAGGTGATTAGAATTCAAATTTATATATTATATTATCAAATAAACACTTACAAAAATTAAAACTTTTCAAAAAATATCACAAACGAATACGCAAAAATAGAATTTTCTATCAAAACCTTAATATTATAAACAATCTAAGATTAGAAATTCTTATCTAAATACTTTAACTCAAAGTCCAAAATGACTTACATGTCAATGTAACATTCCCCAATTTCCTTGTAAATTGTCTTTTTCAAAATTTGTCTTGAGTTTACGTGGAATGATATATCAATAATGTTACTATAATTTGATCAAATATTTAATTCATCAGATGCATCTACTTTCAAAATATTTTTCACTTAAGGCCTATTAATTCTCGAGAAATAATATATAATCTGGACTAGACTCACCAAACTGGATACAGATAGACTTGTTTGTATTCTAAAAACGTTTTAGAATATCTGGAATAATTTTCTAAATGACTTATTTAGAAACTGGAACAACACTCGCACTTTACCGCTGTAATTCTCTGCGAATAATACACGCACTGGCTTTCAAAGACAAATTGTGTTAATTTGATAATAATGCTACAAATTATTCTGATATTCTCAAATAAATTTGAGACAACTCTTATTCCGATGTTGTCTCTCGAGATATTAAAATTCAACTCTATTTAAAAAATTCTGAGAGAACTCTTATTTCGATGTTGTCTCTCGCGATGTTATGAATCAACTAACTAAACTGTTTCCATAAATAACTCTCTTCTCCTTTGGTTACCAAGAATTCTTTTTTTTTAAAATACAAATTTACGTTTTTATATACCAAGAGAGATTTTCATCATTTTTTATAAGTGCAATTTTGCCAATAGGGACATCTGTATTCTGGTTTTTCAAATCGTTTCAAAATCTATCTGTCATTAACTCTATTCTGCAGTAATGTCATATGAAATTGGAATGTCAAATTTTATTGATATATGGAACCTTCCAAATTATTGATAATACAGAGTGTATCACTAGTATTACATCTAAATATGCATATTTTCTTTATTTCAATGTTTTCTTTAGAATTTAGATAGAGGATATGTATTAATATATATATATATATATATATATATATATATATATATATATATATATATATATATATATATATATATATATATGTTATATACGAAAAAACGCTTATGTTTAAGTAATGTTACGCAATGTCAAACATCAGATTACGATTTCCGTATTTTCATGAGAACGATGCTACGTTGCGTTTCTATAAAATAAACACATTAAGTAACACAAATATTATGTTACAGAAAAATAATGATTTCTGCACTTTCATGGGAGCGACGCTACATCGAATTCTCCATGAAAATAAACGCTGACGTTGATTTAACAAATTCTATAAATTCTTTGACTTTATGTAAAATAGTTAGTTACAATTATAATTTCAACCTATTACTTCTTTTTTATATAACATAAAACTGTGTAACTCAATAAAAATTGTTTTTAAAAAGTTTAACGTGAATTTGTGAATATAACAGTGGCGCAGTCAGTAGGATTCCTAAACACATTTAGAACAAGGATTGCCTAACTAAGTGTGGTGGTTCCTAAACCTTTAAGGAATTTTCAAGTACCAGCTCCAGATCTTCAAATAGCAGACGGTCTCTCCGGCACCAGGAACACGCAAACTGCTAACCAGGTGTAGCAAAGCTCACGGATAAGGATTTCAGCTGCCAAGGAAGGAATGAAAATATTTACGTAAGAATCATCTCGTTTTATTTTTATTTAATATTTTGCAATTTATTTTTTATTTTTACCAAGTTCTATTGTCATAATTTACTTTTTTTTGAATACAATCATTTTAATATAAAGCAAAATGCCTGAAACACGTAGTGCAACAAACGCTAATGCCAATGCTAATACTCCAGTTGCTCAAACCGATCAAGCGTCGGACCTAGAACCTTACAGATTATCAGAAATATTTTCAATAATTCCGGAATATGACGGTAATCAAATTTTCTTACATACTTTTATAAATGCTTGTAAAACAGCTTACAGAATGGCCGACAACGACCAAAAAGTACTTTTAACTCTTCATATTAAAAACAAACTTAAAGGAAGAGCCGCTGAATTAGTTAATTCACGCGACCCTTCAAATTGGGAAGAAATTAAAACATTATTAAATACTCACTTTGGAGATTCTCGCGACTTAAATTCGTTGATTCAAGACCTTCAAAGAATGAAACAACTACCAAACGAATCGCCTTTAATTTTTGTTTCGAGATTACAAACTCTGGAAGCAAAAATGTATTCAGCTATAAGTAAACAACAGCATTTAACAATAGATCAAAAAGTAGCACAAACACGTCTTATAGAATCATTAACTTTAAATACTTTATTAACCGGTTTAGATCCAAAAATCGGTCAAATTGTTAGAGCTAGTAATCCAATAAGTGTTTTATCAGCTATTTCACGAATCAGAAGAGAACTTCAATTAACATACTATGAAAACCACAAACCTCAGACTAATCGTAATACAAATAATATACCTACTCGTAGATTTAGCCAAAATTCACCAAAACAATGTAATTTTTGTCACAGAATAGGACATACTATAAATGAGTGTCTCACACGTCAAAGACAATCTCAAAATTTAGCTCAGGGTTCCTTTAGACCAAATCAAACTCCTAATTCACATAACCAAACAGGCCAAAATTTTCAACAAAGGCCACAATTTCAAAATAACCAACAAAATCAAAATCGCCCATCTGTAATTAGACCAAATCCAAGTTTTAGACCTCAAGGACCACCGGGAAATCGACCCAACACAAATTTTAATCAACAAAGAACTTTTCATTTCAATCGAAATCGTGATTTTAACAAACACTCTCATAACAGTTATGACTATTATACAGATGATAGTCAAAATTATTATGAAAATCAAGAACAATACTCCGATAATTCACTTGATTATCAAGAATATTACCAAGAAATTAACCCCAGTGCTCCTGACTATTATACTGTTAATAGTGAAATAGAGGAAAACTATTATACTGCTGATAGTGATCCTAACTCTGATAATGGTATACCAGTTTGCAATACGAATGAAGACGAAACTTTCGATTATAGCCATATCGAACAAGACAATTTTAATTATAATAATGAAAATGTTTATAACTTTGATTCTGATAACCTCCTAAATCCAAATCATGATTATTATCAGGATTTTCGACAAGGCCCTTTACAAACGAAACCCCCAGATCCGCTAAACGACCAAACTTCAAATTTGCCGATCCCAGACCTCAGTTCACAAATTCAAACCATGAGTTTGAACAGTCCAGAATTGGACTGCCTCGAACAGATGTTCATGTAAAAAATACCTTACCGGTAAATTCTAAAAACTTATACTATATTAAAGACAGAACAAACACTTATAAAATTCTAATTGATACAGGTGCTGGATTATCAATTTTCAAACCCAAAACTTGCGAAAATTATAGAAATCGATCCCCTGAAAATGTAATTATTCAAGGTATAACGAACCAAAAAATAAGAGTTAACGAATCAACCCTTATTCCATTTAAACCTAACGATCCACACAGAGTATTCATTTGTAATTTAGATATTGATTTTGATGGATTATTAGGCATGGATTTTTTGGAACATTATAATTGTATAGTTGATCTAAAAAATAAACAACTTATTACTGATTTCAAGATTGTACCATTATTTAAAGTAACAGATAATGAAACTACCAATATTTCAATTGAAAACCAATTTCCACAAATTTACAAAAATACAATTTCCATTGAACCTAGGACTGAACAAATATTTAAACTAAAATGCGATTTAGTTAATACTGATGCTATACTGGTAGGTCAAGAAGTAGAGAAAGTTAAACTACCAAACGCATTAGTTAAAATAAATGAAAAAGGAGAATTTTTTGTTTCAGTATTAAATGTTAATTGTATACCTAAAACTGTAACATTTTCAAAACTTAACTTAGAACCATATGAAATAAATAATGTAAATAATATTCAACTAACCACCCAAGAAGTGTGCACCGACAGAACATCGGAATTAAAAAATCAACTAAGACTTGATCATCTTAATGAAGAAGAACGAGACTTAATTTCCCAACTTTGTCATGATTTTTCTGACATTTTTTATTTAGAAGGAGACATACTTACTTTCACCAACGAAATAAAACATTCCATAGATACGCAAAATTCTAAGCCCACTTATGTAAAATCATATCGCTATCCCCAAATTCATAAACAAGAGGTGAAAGATCAGATCAATAAAATGCTTTCACAAAACATTATACAACCCAGCAATTCCCCATGGTCATCGCCCGTGTGGGTTGTGCCCAAGAAGCTCGACGCATCAGGTAAACAAAAATGGCGTGTTGTCGTAGACTACAGAAAACTGAATGAGGTTACCGTAGACGACAAATACCCGTTACCAAACATTGGAGATTTATTGGACCAGCTTGGTAAGTGTCAATATTTCACGACACTAGATCTTGCATCAGGCTTTCATCAAATTGAAATAATGCCTGAAGATATACCAAAGACCGCCTTCACAGTTGAAAACGGACATTTCGAATTCCTCAGAATGCCGTACGGTCTAAAAAATGCACCTTCAACATTCCAGAGGGTCATGGACAATGTCCTTGCTGGAATTCAAAACGAGCGATGTCTTGTCTATATGGACGACATCATCGTCTATTCACCGACAATTCAAGAACATATTACCCGCTTAACGGAAGTATTCAAGAGACTTCAAAAAGCTAACTTAAAACTTCAGCCAGACAAGTGTGAATTCTTGAGAAAAGAAGTCGCCTACCTTGGACATTTAATCACGGAAGATGGCGTTAAGCCGTTTCCGGCAAAAATTGAATGCGTCCAAAAATTCCCTCAACCTACGAACCAAAAGGAAATAAAATCCTTTTTGGGACTCGCTGGTTACTACAGAAGATTTATACCGAACTTCGCTAAAATTTCCAAACCAATGACAAAACTTTTACAAAAGGATGTCCCATTTAATTTTGACTCCGAATGTCAAAAGTCATTCCAAGAATTAAAAAATGCTCTTACTTCTACTCCGATATTGATATACCCAAACTTTGAAGAACGATTTCTTTTAACTACCGATGCTAGCGCATTTGCAATCGGTGCAGTTTTGTCACAAGGCCCAATAGGTAAGGATTTACCGATAGCCTATGCGTCCAGGACATTGTGCAAAGCAGAAACCAAATACTCTACGATAGAGAGAGAACTTTTGGCAATTGTGTGGGCAGTTAAACACTTTAGACCCTATTTATATGGCCGAAAATTTACCCTTATAACTGACCACCGTCCACTTACTTGGTTATTCTCTATAAAAGACCCCGGTAGTCGTCTAGCACGATGGCGCCTCAAATTAGAGGAATACGACTATCAAATTGAATTCAAATCTGGCAAATCCAATAAAAATGCCGATGCCCTTTCTCGAATAAAAATTAACCACATAAATGACTTTGATTCATTTCGTTCAAAATTAGGAAACTTTAAATATTTACCTTACCCAATTTATCCCGCTCTTGAAGATGCAGGGCCATCCCAACAAACTGAAAATAAACCTGAAATTGACTGGGATGTCGCTGCAGAAGAATTTTTGTCTTTTGAGGAACTTTATAAAACAAAATCACTGATTGACTATTCTAAAATAGAATATTCCAATAATCATCTACTAGACAAACAGAATAAAAACATTTTAACCTTTTTTCAACAAAACAATTTACAAGATTTTCATGAAAAAATAATTGAGGATATATTTGAGGAAAACCCCGACTTTTCTTATGCAAAAATTAATGTACTTAGCAGTAAAACTGTCAAAAATAGAAAATACCTTATTATTGCTATACCATGGGATCCAGACAGTATTAGTGAATACTTATTTGCTGCAATTTACAGAAATCGAGATTTATTTAAACCTTCAGAAAAATATTTTATCGAAAATAATCCTGACCTTCCAATACTAGAAACACTATCATTTCTACTTTCGGAAGTTGACGTAAAATTCACTATTTGTCAAAATATTACTAAAGAGCCAGAACAAAATCAAATACCTATCATCTTAGATCAATTCCATAATGGCAAAAGCCACCTTCACCGCGGAATTAATGAAACTATTAGGCGAATACGACAAAAATATAATTGGGCCGGCCTCAATCGAGATGTCGAAAATTATATTAAGTCATGCCGGGCATGCCAAGAGACAAAAATATGTCGCAAAAATTTGGACAGTCCCCTCGTTATAACTGAAACGCCTAAAACACCTTTTGAACGTATTAATATTGATATTTTAGAGGTACCTCAAAAGAATTACGCTCTTACAATAAGAGACGAACTAACTAAATTTTCTCAAGCATATCCGCTTGAAGATAAAAGTGCCAAATCCGTTGTCACTTCATTATTAGCTTATTTTCAGCATTTTGGTGCACCACTTCGCATTCATTGCGATGCCGGTCGCGAATTCAATAATGCGTTAATGAAAGACCTTTGTAATATGTTCGATATTAAGTTAACATATTCAAGTGTCGGTCATCCGCAAAGTAACGGATCTCTAGAAAGATTACATGCTACTCTGTTAGAAATGATTCGATTAAATTTAGCAGACCACCCCAATGAACACCCCTTCAGTATTTTACCATTTGCTATTATCGCTTATAATAACTCTATAAACAAAACACACGGATTCACACCATACGAACTTGTATTTGGACACACGTCCAGTAGACCTCCCGAAAAATTATACAATGAACAAGAATTAATTACTAAATATATTAGAGATCTAAATAACCGCATATCCTATTATTATAAAATAGCGAGAGAAAAAACCATAAAGCAAAAAGAAAAAGCTAAAGACCGATTTGACAAACATGTCTCCGAAAACAAACCAAATTATGAAGTAGGTGACAAAGTTTACGTAAAAGAAACTCAAATAAAAAACAAGTTAGAAAATAAGTTTAATGGCCCTTTTGAAATACTAGAGATACACAGAAATTCCGCAACAGTATTAAATTTAGAAACAAATAACAAATCAAAAATAAATTTCGATCTTATGAAACCCTATGTTGAAAATTAACTTATTTTCAGGTTTCTGCTGCTGATCGGAACAGCAACATGTCAATATAAAATCGAACCCATAAACAATACAGTTGGAATCTACTACCACGACGAAACCAAAATAATGGTTTCGAACGACGAATGGACTTTATTAGTGCATAAAAATATATCAGCTTTTAAACAAACTTTTGAAAGAAATAATAGAATTCTTGACACAATTCAAAATACCTTTACTTCAAACTACTCCAGTATGAAGTCCTTCCGATCCGAAGTAAAATCACATTTGGCATTATTGCAACAAATTACAAAATCTATTGGCGATAAATTCAGTGAAATATCTTTCGATGTTAAAAGACAAAAACGAGGGTTAATTAATGGTATTGGCACCATATTTAAATCAATAACCGGAAATCTCGATGCGTCTGACGGTGAATATTATATGGACTGCATTAATAAATTAAAAACTGATCAAAACCAGATAGAAAACTTATTAAAAAATCAAATATCAATCACAAGCTCAGTCATAACAAATCTCAACAGTACCATGGGACAATTAAAATTAAATGAGAAAATATTTAATTCAGATATAGAAAAAATTGAAACCACCATTCGACAATCAACAAACGAAATTGCGCTTATCGAAGCCAAATTAAATTTCTTTGAAATTTGCGAACAACTAATGGAGAGTTATTCGTATCTTGAAAATACTATTAATGATATTCTAAACTCTATCACTTTTGCACAGCTTCAAATAATTCATACTTCTATTATTGAACCAGAAAATTTGATCACTGCTCTTAAGAAAATATCAGAAAATACAGTAAGAAAAGGTTTACCGCTACCAATAAAATATTCTGAAATTTCACAGTATTTGGAAATAATCGATCTCGAAGCATATCAAACAAATTCAGATCTTGTTTTCGTTCTTAAAATACCTTTGATTGAACCACAAGTATTTACTTTATTCCACCTATACCCAATACCAATTTATGATAATAGAACTGGATTTCACCACATTTTATCATTTTCACAAAAATATTTAGCGCGAGATGATGATTCTTTATCCTACATTCCAATCCACGATTTACAAAAGTGTAAACAGTTATCTACGCATCAAAAGTTGTGTCGCGATGTTTACGCGTACCCTATAGACGATAACGCGATATGTGAAGCCCGTTTGTTAAGACAATATAAGACATTTCCTGCGAATTGTAAAAGTGCAGTAGTCAACGGACAAGGTTATAATGTGCAAAAACTCGAAGAAAACGTGTGGCTAATGTCGATTGCCGAACCGGTACACGTGACCATAAGTCTTCCAGACACAAAAGCGAAAACATTAACCGTAAATGAAAATTCTATTTTACAGCTATACTCAGGATGCTCCGCTTTTGTTGGCATTACTAAAATACAAGCTAGTACCAGAAAAACTATAAACATTCCTCATGTACTTCATCCCGTAATGGTTGATTACAACTGTTGCCTAGACATTCCAAACAAAGTAGAAGTACCCAAAATAGAACCACTAGATCTTAATAACATTAACTTGAATGATCTGCAAGTGACAAAACACAAACTGGACCAATACTCAAAAAGTTTGGATGAACTCATAAACAAACCGTTTGTTGAGAAAAATATTTCGTGGTTCACATATACTACGATCTCACTCATCGTTGCCTTGATCGTCCTCTACACCTGTTATAAGTGTAGAAATATTAAATTCAACAAATCGCCAGGAAAGCCTGTTCCGGACCAACCGAATGATGTTTTTATCAAAATTCATAACATTCTGGCAAAAAGAAGACCCAAACCTGACACTGAAGCCTCTGAGGAAGTGGAAATCGAAAATTGACAATTTCATGGTTTAATGTATACCTTTATATTTTTATTTTTTGTATTTTGCGCATTTTCCTTTTAATCTTTAAATCTCTGTATATATTGTATTGTCTATTTTATATTTTATGTATTTTGGTTTTTATTCTCAAAATTGTTGTTTATTAAACAACAATTTTAATTAAGGGGGGAGTTGTTATATACGAAAAAACGCTTATGTTTAAGTAATGTTACGCAATGTCAAACATCAGATTACGATTTCCGTATTTTCATGAGAACGATGCTACGTTGCGTTTCTATAAAATAAACACATTAAGTAACACAAATATTATGTTACAGAAAAATAATGATTTCTGCACTTTCATGGGAGCGACGCTACATCGAATTCTCCATGAAAATAAACGCTGACGTTGATTTAACAAATTCTATAAATTCTTTGACTTTATGTAAAATAGTTAGTTACAATTATAATTTCAACCTATTACTTCTTTTTTATATAACATAAAACTGTGTAACTCAATAAAAATTGTTTTTAAAAAGTTTAACGTGAATTTGTGAATATAACATATATATATATATATATATATATATATATATATATATATATATATATATATATATTGAACTAGTCATCTAGTTTTGTAAATATATTGAAATAAATAAACATAATAAAAAGATTGAAATATGAATAAATCGGGTGAAATATTGATGTGAATGTTTTAAAAAGGGATGAAGAATAAAAATTCCAACACTATATTAGTTAATTAAATAGTAAATATTACCTGTACCGGTAATTCTGATTGGTTGTCAAAGTCACGGAATTCCGTATTACACTGAACACAGCCACAGCAATTTCTGTAGTACGAAACGTCATATAATAGCTTTAAACCTAAATTAAGAGAAAAGAATAATCAGTCTAACGATAACTTAACATTATGTACATATTTTTTTTTGAAGTAGCAAAAGTTTAGAATACCATGTATTCATTCATTCATTGCAAAGGGTTGAAACTAGATGGAGAAGATAGTTGGAACACAGCCCAAACGTATAAGAAGGAAATGAATATTTACAGGAAGTAATGCCTGCTAGGGAATTTTCATTACCAACATAAAATCATTGCTTATTGATTATATATATAAAATTTAATTACAAAAACAAAAAGAATCGGGAGTTTATGTATAATAACTATAAAACAAGACTCAAACTAAAATAGAATCAATTACATATAGGTTAATTAATAATATAGGTTGTAAAATTTGTAAAAATAAACATTTCTCAAATTAGCTAAACAACATAAATATAAGAAAATTGACTATTGTAGGAGGAAAAGAGGACTTAATTAAAATTCCTTAATACAATAGAAATCTAAGTGAATCAGTGTTATTACCCTCCAGGACAATAAATTCATGTTTTTCAAAATAGTAACTAAAAGACTGGAGAATGATAATTTTAGTGATAAAAAAAACAAATAAGTGAGCTATAGACTAGGGAAGCTGAAATACTTGTTAATTTTGAAAAACAAAAAAAGTCGATTGGAGATGGTGATGAAGGATGCGTCGATAAAAGATTGCTCTCTGTACAAAATTGTTTAAAAAGTATTTAAAAGTTAAAATTATATAAAAATTTTAAATCAAACTAATCACAAGAGTATCCAATCCTGTGTAAGGATTAAATAGTGAAGTTGGAGCATATCTCTTATGAGATATCTGCAAGATTTGAAGATGCGAGTGCAGCCGGCAGTGATAGCAAAAATAAGGTCTGTGTATTTTGCTTAAACTTATTTGGAATTCCAATTAACATTTTCAAAGTATACACTCAAATCTTTAGTAGAACGTTCGAATTATATAACGCATAAAAAGGCCACCTCACCTTTTGTAAATTTATCTACTTGAAATATCACGTGCATCATGAATGTTAAATTAAATCTCATATCTTCCTTCCAGCTATTGCATGTATAACTTTAAACTATCACTTTCTTGACCTTTAAACACACACATATATAGTTTATAAATTATCACTTATATGTAATTTATTATAGAAACTTGATAATTTTAACAAATTTTCTTTATCACAAGCACGCTAACGTCGTGTGGACTATAAAACGTTATTTATGGAAGGAAAACCTCCTTCTTTCATGTATATTGTAGCAGCGCATGCGTTTGGGGATTTAGCGCCGACGCAGTAGTGGGACATTATGTTATAAAGAATACATGTATGATATAGGGTGGCACAATTCCATAAGAATAAATGTTCAAAGCAAATTAATAGTTTCAAAAATATTTTATTATGTTCCAATCAGGTTAAAAATTTTCAAATTATTTTATTAAACAGCTTTACATTAATGTGTTGATTTTTTTTTATTCTCACATCCATGATTAAATTATCAATATCATTGTTGTCGTATTTCAATCGTTTTATTTAACAGATATTGTTTCTTTCAGAGGTTGTAAGTTAAAGGTAAGATTATGAATATATTTCCTCAATCTTTGATTATTATATCCAGAACGCAAAGGGAGGATTCTCATGCTTCCGACTAATTAAATAAACGTTATAAATAAATAATTAAAAAAAAATTGAGCTAGTCAATCAAGGGAATAATTATAAATTGGCGCCCATAAATAAACTTAACAAAAAGATAAATTTATAAATTATTCATTACAATATAAATAATATATATATTTATATATATATATATATATATATATATATATATACAAACTGAAAAATATCTTATTGGGGATTGCAGCATAAGAGGAAAAATACACTCTATTCAATTCTCCAAGCTTTCGTAAATCTTTATTTACATCATCAGGGAACTACAATAAGGAAAGAAAAACATAAATTATAAAAAGTGTTCATAAAAACATTTCTACAACTTACATTGATCGAGATTGCATCATTGATCTTGAACACAGGAAAAGTGCACAACAGAAAATCATTGAAGAAATAGGTCCAGTCGGCAATACATTTGCCAATTACTGGTAAACATTTTTATTAAAACATTATAAAAAAGTGAAAAGTTTAAAAAAACATTTAAAATCGAGAATCCACACACCCACGCGGACTTGTGAGAATAATGGCGGAAACTAAAAATGTCAGGTTAAGTACACCAGTCATCATTACTAAATGAATGAAAAGAATCGATCTTTGCAATGACGCGAGACACTGAAACAATCGAATTGAAACTTTAAAGAGAATACAAGGGTGGTACCAAAAATTATGGAAATGTATTTGAGTAATCATTCCAATGAAAAAATTATTTTAATCACGAGAATTAGTATGTGATTATTAATGTTATTAATTATTATTATAAATATTATTATGGAGCTAATATTAATGGGGGAACACCTACAAAAAGGGAACACCTACAAAAAAGGGGGAACACCTACCATGATGCCACAAGTAAGAAACTAGTGAGAATTATTCATATTATCATTATTATTATTCTTGTCATTAATATGGAGACAATTGTGCTTATCAAGCGTTAGAAGGAGGGAGTAGAGATTACTCAAATTTTGAATGTCAGTTTTCTTATTCATACAACTTTCTTCCTGGAAGATGAAAGCCATTTCCAAAAACAGTCTTTTATTATAACTTCTCTCACGAGAAAGGATTTCAACTCCCTCAAAATCAATGACATGATCCAAAGAGGAGACATGATTAGCCAGAGAACATCTTTCAGGATGTAACCTTATATCACTCTTATGGAGGGATACACGGCTTGAAATTTTTTGGGAAGTTTGACCAATATATGATAGACCACAACTGTTACAACAAAGCTTATAAACAACATTACTACAATCCACAACAGGTATCTTGTCTTTCAAAGGACTATAAATTGACTTAACAATCAAGGAACTCCTGGAGGCAAACCTAACATTTTGTAAGTATTGTGAAAAAATTCTAGCAAGTCTAGGCGTAATTTCCTTTATATAAGGCAGAGAAACCGTTAAATCGGAAGGAATCGTTCTGGAGGATGAGAGAGGATCCAACTCAGTTTCACCTGCTGCGTCAATTGAATGTATTGAGGTTTGTGACAAAACAGAAGACGTATTGAAGATGATCTTTCTCAGTAACTGTTTTGGATAGGAATTGTCAAGGAACAAATTAAAGAGAATATTACGATTCTTATTTCTAAATACAGGGTCAGAGAGGTTCATAACTCTAGCTGTCATTTGTTTAACCAAGTTAACCTTTATGCTAAATTTATGGTAAGAATTGTAGTTGAGATATCTCCCAGAGCTACTTTGTTTTCTATACCAATCAATTATAATCACATTATCAGGAGACCTAGTCCATAAAGTATCTAAAAAGGGGACAGCCATGTTAGAGTTTTCTGTTTCGATAGTAAACTGAATGTAAGGATCATAACTATTAAAGGTGAAAAGGAGATCTTCAGTGGAGTCCACAGGGCAAGCTAGGATTATATCATCTACATATTTCTTGATGAAAGGCACATTGAAAGGAAGTACCGGAAGGACCACGTCCAACAGATCATCCATTACATAGCACGCTAATATCGGAGAAATACTAGCACCCATAGGAGTACCAAAAGTCTGTTTGTAAAATTTATTATTAAAAGAAAAACAGGTAGAACTGAACAGGAATTCAATCAACTCAGTGAACATGTCAATATCAATATTACACACTGTACTAATGGATGGCCAGTGTTTGTGAACTGAACGTATAACTGCTTGTAAATAAACATTGCTAAAAAGTGAAACCACATCCAGACTGACTAAAACATAGTTTTGTGGAAGAGTTCTTCTGTTAAATAATTCAAAAACCTGGAAGGAGTCCTTAATGAAATACTCATTATCATTATTGTATGCCTTGGTCAAGATATCTGTGAGGAAAGAAGCAATAAACTCAGTAGGAGAGTTAATAGAAGCGACAATAGGTCTCATTGTCAAGGTAGGCTTATGAATTTTAGGAAGAGTGTAAAATTTTGCTATGACCGAGTTATAAGAAGTTAATTTTTTCCTTGTGATCTCATCAATCTGTCTCTTATTATACAGTCTCTTAACAAGAGCGTTAGATTTGGATTGAATCGTCCTACTGGGATCTCTCGAGAGGGGAACATAGGAAGAATCGTTATCGATTATATCCTGAGATAACTTGAGGTAATCCTCCTTTAACATAACAACAGTCACATTACCCTTATCAGACTTGGTAACAATTAACTCAGGGTGCATTTTCAGGAAACATCTTGCCTCAACCAACAAATTTCGAAAAAGAGAAGGATGGCAATCATCTTTATGAGCATGATTAGTGATAACATTAATGGACCTAGCAATAGCAAGACTTCTATTATCAACATCAGGAATTAGAGAAGAAATATAATCGATATCAGAGAGGATGGATTTAATTGGTATATCTATACCTAATTGAGGTTCCACACTGAACTTGGGGCCCAACGAAAGAAACTTCTCAACATTAGGGGGGATATTCACATTGGAAAGGTTTTTAATCCAAGAGGGCTTTGTCTTAAGAAAAGTACCATACCACTCGTCTCTTAAATTATTAAATTTATTTATGTTTTTTCTTTTAATATCATGAAAAGATCTATTATAATGTCTCAACTGTTTATGAATGAAATTATTGCAAATGAATTCATTTGTGTTATTAATTATATCAATTCTCAAACTCGAGAGATTGTTTTCAAGAGTAACAATCAACTTTTGATTAATAATAATTTCAATATTTAACAATTTGTATCCTAACCTGGTAAGTAAACTCCTAGTCACGTGTGTGTGTGTATCTTGTCTATAAATTAAATTTTCAATAGGAATAGTTGAATGTATGATATGACTCGGTAAAACGCCTGCTTTTCTACATTTTAGCAGGAAAATCCTTCTATTACGTTCCTTTGCCAACTTCATCTTAGTTTTAGACCATCTCTTCAACAAACCAACTGCATATATCCCATAGGTGGACTGAATATCATTGAAAAACCCCATCTTGCATAAAGCTGAAAAGCGAAAAACGCCGTGATCGTTGCTGATCAATTAGAATACAAACTGAAAAATATCTTATTGGGGATTCCAGCATAAGAGGAAAAATACACTCTATTCAATTGAAATTCAATTGAATAGAGTGTATTTTTCCTCTTATGCTGCAATCCCCAATAAGATATTTTTCAGTTTGTATTCTAATTGATCAGCAACGATCACGGCGTTTTTCGCTTTTCAGCTATATATATATATATATATATATATATATATATATATATATATATATATATATATATATATATATATATATATATCTTTTATATAACTTACCTTAGGCTGCTCTGTATATTATTATGTTTATATATCGTTTTATATTTCAATATAAAGCCGGAGGCATGTAGACTTTCTCCCTTTGGGTTCAGGACGCCAATTTATTATTGAGTATACAATTATTTTATTTTAAGTAATTATTATATACTATTATGAGTATTCTATTGTTTAAATATTCCATAAAAATAACACTATTACCTTTTTATTATTATTATAATGAAGAATGACTGATATGAGCTATCTTGAGTTGAATTTATTATGGATAGTGAATAAAAATACCAAATACTGTTAAGATATCTATGACATGAGATTTATCTGAGGTTAATTTTAAATTAATCATTATACAAGAATTGTATTTGTACCGCCACTGTCCAAGATTAAATCATGCGCTCTGAAAATATATTCTGTGCATAGGAAAGTTCACGTACACTTTCAGCTGTGTCGTTGTATGTGAAACTGAAATAGACTTTATACAGGTAGATGAGTTGAAGAGTTTATGACGTCAACGTTAAATATTAGTCAAAATAAGAAAAAAATCTCTGAAGGGACGGCACATCTGGTATTTGCACGCGGACGGCCAATACCCTAGGATCGGGCGGCCAATACCCTAGGATCGGCCCTGTCAATGGGTACAGTTAATGACTTATTATTACATAAAAATAACGAAGTTTCGCGTGAAATTCATGTTGGGTCAAATGATTTTTCTATCCCGGCTGATGCAATTTTAGGAAGAGGTATTATTTCAAAATTTAAATGTAATTTTGACTACGCTCGGTGGTTAATGACTATAAATAAGTTGAATAATTATTTTTCTGTGCCAATTTACAACAGCCCGAGTGACGACACACTCTCGATACCACCTAGATGTGAGGTTATGAGAGTTGTAGACCGTTTTAAAGAGTTGAAGGAGGATCCTGTTGTAGAGAAACAAGAACTACAATGTGGCATATATGTAGCTAGAGGAATAGTATCTAGCAATAGTCTAAATGTTAGGGTAATAAATACAACAGAGGAAAGCCTAAATGTATCTAGGTACTATTAATATAATTACTACAAGCCTTAGTAACTTCAATGTATATACGTTAAGTGGAAATTCGGAAGTAAGAGAGAAAGAATTGTTGGAGACTATAGATCAGGATATGCCAAATTATATTAAAGCTGATTTAAACAAATTATGTATTGAATTTTCTGATGTGTTTGCGTTAAAAAACGACAAAATAACGTCAAACAATTTTTATTCACAAAAATTGAGGCTGAATGATCATACTCCATTTGTGGTTGTGGAGAAGTACCCTACACCAGTTAGTACAGAAGAAGTGAAAAGATTTGTAGCTTTTTGCAATTATTATAGGAGGTTTATCCCGAAATTCGCAGAAATTTGTCTATCATTAAATGAATTAACACGTAAAAACGTAAAATTTCTATGGACAGAAAAGTGCGAGACTCCTTTTAATAATTTGAAAAAATCGCTTATTAAACTGCCAACATTGCAATATCCAGAATTTTCCAAACAATTTGTTTTGATTACAGATGCATCCGCAATATTACGTCAAAACCACAATGGGATAGATTTACCTATAGCTTATGCATCAAAAAGTTTTACTAAAAGTGAACTCAAGAAACCTATAATTTTAAAAGGATTGACAGCCATTCATTGGGGAATAAATTATTTTAAATGTTACTTATATGATGCACCTACATTTTTAGTGAAATCAGATCATAAACCATTACAACATTTATTCGCAACGAAAGAGCCTTCTCCCAAACTAACACGAATTAGATTAGATCTAGAAGGGTATGACTTTGAAATACATTACATGGAAGGTACAAATAACGTAATCGATGCTCTTACTCGAATAACTATATCAGAATTAAAGCAAAGGTAACTGGAGATTCACAAATTTTAGCATTAACAAGATCAATGGTCCGAAATAAGCAACAAATTAACATAAATAATGTAAAATTGCAAAAGGTTGAATCAAGTAATTTAAAAGTTTTGAAAGTGAATAATAATGTCAAGGTGTTGACATTGCCTACTCTGCAATTTATCAAAAGGAATAGGCCGGTCCAAGACCATGACCTGCGCAACAAGAAAATGGCGGCTGGAGGACAAATAATAACAAAGTAAACATATAAAATCCCGTGCAGTGAAAGCAAAATTTCTTATTCATAGTGATTTGGAGTGCCAAAGAACATTTAGTGACTCGATTTGTTTCCCTAATAATACTATACATGGCTGGATGTACATCCAGATGAAGCTAGCTGCCCCATACAAAGTTAAAATATCCAAAATTAAAGGAGTTGATCCATTTTCATTAAAAGGAATCAACTTGCAAATAACGATAATATTTTCTATGTTTCTTGTGAACAGAGTAGAAACACAGAACAAGGTAGCTATATCATTTTGTAAAATCTACAATGCATTCTAATAAACTTGAAACAATAAAATTGGTAGATATTAAACAAAAACTAACATTTTTCTGTTAACACATTTAAGGCTTTTTGAATCTAAATGCCTTTAAATTTCCTTTCATATTATAACAGCCAATCAAATCATCAGGTTTTAATTAATTTTAAAGGACCTTCAAAAATTTGCAGAATGCAGCGCCTAACTAAATGGAAATATTAAAAAAAAGTATCATACAATTTTATAATCAAATTTATAGCACCTGTTGGTTAAGATGACATATTCGTAGAAATATCTGTACATGAGATATGTGTCACCCTACATCAGTTTACCAAAAGATAATTTCAAATTTGATTATGAAATTGGCCCTAATAAACAAAAGGCTGTCTGTAGTAGCAGTGGTGGGCCTCTGCGCGAACATTTTGCTGGGCCCCCATTATGAGACGGTATCGTGATAACCATATTAATTTTTGGTGCACATAAAAGGAATTGTTATAATGATAAACATTTATTTTCCTGAACATAGAAAAAGATCTGCAAGTACAAATCAAAAAGAATGTGTGATAAGAATAATAATTTATATACGTACAGTTAACAGAACTGAAACAAAACCAAAAATATATTTTCTAAATGAATATGATAAAATAAAAATAACAAAATATTGGAAATACTTCAACAACAAAAATAGAAAACCTATCAAATATTTATAAATTAACTAGGTAGTAAAATATTTTTTCTTGCTCGTTTCCGAAGTATTGGTATTTTTTTTCTATGAGAATATTAATTTTGCATTTGTGACCAGTGTGCTTCTCACACATTACAGACCAATAGCTCTGCCACTGTGTAGGAGGCATAGGAAAAAGATAAATTACTATCTTTACAGAACGCAATTCAACATCAGAAAGTATTTTAACTACGTTTGACCATTTAACAGAAATCTCAAATCTTTTTCTTTTGGAAGTTGTAGTACTTATTCCAGTGTCTCTATAGCTCATATCATATTCACAGGAGGGGTTCAATCTGGAATCAATTTATTATGCAACTCTACAGGTTTGCCTAAAAATAAAGACATCAGTTATAGTACTATTACCCTAATGAATTAATTCACCTGAGATAAAATGCTTCGGGCACACCCTTGCGATCTTGATTTATGCAGAGAATTCTTCACATTTGATTGCTTTCAACCATTCTTGGCATCTCAAGGCAGATAATTCCTTAAGATCAGTTCTGTTTAAACCATAACATAATTCGACTTATCTTGGTTACTTCTGCTTCCACAATGAACTATACAACGAAACCAAGGTATTTTTTTACAAGCAAAAGCCAAACAACCACTAAACACTTCCAACTCTCACTTTTGTTTACAGAAACAATTTAACTTTGTACCACTATTTGTCCTCCAGCCGCCATATTGGTTTTAATTTGACAGCATTCTGGAGTGGCCTATTCCACATCATTGCAAATGATCTTGAAACATAAGGGTGAATTGCTGATGCAGGAACAAATGGTGCAAACTGCAGAAAACAACCTTGACCTAGGACAAGCCTTGTACCAACTAGATAGGTAGGCAGTTAAAAATAACATTAGGAAACTGTTTACGAATGATTTTATATTTAAAAAATGCACTGAACTAGAGCACATATCAATTATGTTATGTGATGTACCATCACAAATCGTGAACAAAGGTGAAAAGTTAAATTTAATTAAGAGATACCATAATAATCCACTTTTAGCAGGACACTGTGGTCAAAAAAAGTTAATTAAGAAGTTTAAGGCTATTTATATATGGACAAATATGTCAAAAGATGTAGCTAAATTCGTAAAAATTTGTCACACATGTCAAATAGAAAATGCAAAAATAAAGCACGTGGAACCACTAGTATCAACTCCTACTCCTCAACAAGCATTTGATATTGTATGTATCGATACTATTGATCCATTCGCAAAATCAAATTCCGGTAATTTATACGCAGTAACTATTCAATGTGTGTGAACTCTCCAAATATGTAGTAATGATTCCAATACCAAGTAAAGAGGCCGTCACAGTTGCAAAAGCTATTTTTGAGAAATTCATCTTGATATATGGTCTTATGAAGGAGATACGCATATGAAACTAAGGAACATAACATATTCAATATCTATTGCCATTGATTCGCATACGCAAGTCGTTTGCGATCAACAAACTACTCAATGCTAAACACGCATAATCGCATTCAATTCTTTCAGACCCAAGAAAGTACACTAGTTCGAAAAAATAAATCGGCCAAAGAAGACGTCCAAAAACAGTAAAAGCTTTAACTTCTTCAGACGGCGGAAAAATATAATATACAGGGTGTCCCGGGACTAATGGGAAAAAAGTCAGGAGCGTATAATCTGAGTCAAAATAATGTTAGTACTTCATATAAACTTTTTCTATTCAGGTCCTCGTTTTCGAGTTATAGGCCTCCAAAGTTTTAATTTTGAATTTGGTTTTTATTTTTATTTTTTGTACTAGTTATTTGATCTTTATAAAATTCACGGCAAAGCTATAATGTACGTGTATGTTTATTTTGGTAAGGTAAACAGATTTACAGTAGTGTCTTGAAGCCAGGGACGGACTACTCGCAATAGTTAGTGATCCAAAAAATTTGCAAAGATGGCATACCCTGTATGAAATTATCGAAATTCACTTCCCCACACAATAAGCTAGCGAAAAGGTACTCTTGTTAGAATTCGATAAAATAAGCCGTTCGGCTAATATTGACAGTTTTATTGCACTACGTACATTCACCATTTTTATAAGTACACAACGAGGTAAAACTAACTTATTAATACGATGTCCAAGATTTACCTTCAGTACTACAAAAAAATAATTTAACGATAGCAGAAGATGAAAAACATTAACGACTTATTAATTGGAAAGTTGGTAAAAACTTTTTAAAAGTGTTTTTACCGTTTATCAAGTAACCATAGGATTAGTTGTCAAACATTGTGTAGAATAGTTCGTAGTCAGTACTTGTCAATAATTCATAAGTCCTTAATTCAACAGTTACAATGGCAGAATTCACTTTTATTGAGTACGCAGATATGAATTTAATGTATGGACTGGTTTCTCGAAACTGTTTAAAGGCCAGAAGGCTTTATGCAGAACATTTTGTAAACAGAGCGTTTCCAGACAGACGAATGTTTGAGCGTATTGATCTCAGGTTACGAGAAACAGGTATGAATAAGTAAATGTAATTTTCCATGTATACAAAACAAAGTTTTAAATTTTAGGACGTTTTTTGCCAAAAAAAAGGTGGAGACGGTCCAGTAAGAAGCGTACGTACGTGGCAGTTGAACATGACTTGTTAAATGCAGTTGATAATGAACCATCAACGAGTTTACGAAAATTATCAAGAGAACATAACGTCTCGAAATCAGTTGTGCATCGCGTTCTAAAAGAACAGCTGTTATATCCTTTTCACATGAAAAAAGTACACAGTATGACAGTGGCTGATTATAATTCACGACTTGAGTATAGCCAGTGGTTTCTGCGACAACAACAAGCAGACAATACATTTATTAGTAACGTTCTCTTTACGAACGAATCCGGTTTCACCAGAGATGTAGTCATAAATTCTCATAATATGCATCTATGGGATGATGCGAATCCACATGGCATTAGTCAAACTAGGAGCCAGCATAGATTCATGGTTAATGTTTGGGCAGGAATAGTTGGAAATCATTTGATAGGGCCATACTTTATTGACGATACTTTGACCGGTCAGAGATATTTGGAGTTTTTGCAAAATGAGTTATGGAACCTGTTTGATGATGTGCTACTACAAACTCGTAGGAATTTATGGTTCATGCATGATGGGGCCCCTCCTCATTTCAGTTTAGATGTACGATAGCATTTACACACAAGGTTTCCTAATAGATGGATTGGTCGTGGAGGCCCTTTTCAATGACCACCGCGATCAGGATATGTTAATCCTATGGATTTCTTCCTCTAGGGTTATCTCAAAAGTAAGGTATATGCAACACCTGTGCAAACAAGGCAAGATTTAATAGACAGAAATCTGTTACACTGCAATGTTATTAGAAGTGCAAAGAAACAACCGTCGTAGACTTAGAATGTGCGTGGAAGTGGGAGGAGCTCATATTGAACATTTATTAGAAGAACGTTAGTTTTTGTTGTTTAGGAATTAGTTTCAGTCGATTGTTTTATAACTTGTGTTTTACGAGGTTTTCTTAATGGTTTAATCATGTTGTGTTCGTAATTTTGATTAAAAGCAACTAATTACGTTTTCTGCGTACCTTTTTAATTCCCATTAAATAAGTTCTTAATGTTTTTATCATCTGCTATCTTCAAATTATTTTTTTGTAGTTCATCGTATTAATAAGTTAGTTAGGTAAATTTGTACGTAGTGCATTAATAAAACTGTAAATATTATCCAAACGGCTCATTTTATCGAATTCCAGCAAGAGTACCTTTTCGTTAGCTTAATGTGTGGGGAAGTCAATTTCAATAATTTCATATAGGGTGTGCCATCCCTGCAAATTTATGGATCACTAACCATTGCGAGTAGTCCGTCCCTGGCTTCAAGGCACTACTGTAAATCTGTTTACCTTTCCAAAATAAACATACACGTACATTATAGCTTTGCCGTAAATTTTACAAAGATCAAATAACTAGTAAAAAAAAATAAAAATAAAAACCAAATTCAAAATTAAAACTTTGGAGGCCTATAACTCGGAAACGAGGGCCTACATAGAAAAAGTTTATATGAAGTACTAACATTATTTTGGCTCAAATTATACGCTCCTGACTTTTTTCCCATTAGTCCCGGGACACCCTGTATTATCTCGGAATTCCTTTAAAGGAAATAACTTTTTGTACTGTTGTGGAGTGTTTATTAAAATTTTATTAGCATTCGGCCTAATGCCATCTTCAGTGGGGTCACTACAAAGAGTTTAATTATAAAAATTGATGATTATGTATAACGTTATACGTACTTGTCAATTTACAAGACTATTAGGGTGTCCAAACATTGTACACTGTTCGAAAAACAAACTACGTTGTTTTCACATTTAAAATAATTTAATATTAGATTTAAATTTATCGAAAATTATTAAAATTAAACTACACATTTATCCATTTTGCTAAGTCATTTAAAAAAAAATTCGAAAAAAAACCATTAATGTTTTTGATTGACGTGAAAAAGCAGCAATGATTCCTAACAGGGATACATATCGTGAGAAACTTTTGAACTTTCAATTTTCCCAAAAACACTACTCAAAAACTTTCAAATTACTAAAGATTAAAATTAAAAACAATAATCTAATAATATCAAAGGCTGATAAAGGATAATGCATCACCATTTTAGATAACAACGAGTACATTCAAAAGGTAAAAAATGTCCTCAACGACAACAACTTTTCTCAATTAGATTCGAACCCGTTACAAAAATTAATAAAGAATATCAAATCGCTACTAAAGAATAACAAGCATTTTTTAGAATGTTTTGAAGCTAAGGGCAACTTACTACCAAGCAACCCTTGCATACTCCGCTTTTATGGGCTTGCGAAACTACATAAGTATGGAATACCCATCCAACCAGTGGTAAACTTTGTCAACGCGCCAGTTTCGGAAGTAACAACGTTCATCTACAAATTAATTCATTCTTTGACAAACTTCAAACCAGAGAACTAGATTAGTAACACTCCTGAATTAATTATTAAAATTAAAGATATTCGCTTACCAGATGGTTGATCAATTAATGGTTTGGTTCGAGGTGAGTAACATGTATACCCCTGCGTCGGTCTCCGAATCGATACCTTTAGTGTGTGAAATCTTGGAATCCTCAGGCATCATTCCACAACATATACAATCAATAATAACTTTTCAATAATTTTGCCTTTCTCACATTTTTTCCACATTCAATAACGTTACTTATGTTCTATCCATGGGTAGTGGCTTATCATCACTAATAGCTGATATCTTGAATCTTGATGAACAACTAAGTAAATTTATTATCTCTAAGAACAAAGAAATACTCCTATACATTAGACACGTCGACGACATCTTTTCCCCAATCAAAGGCAACACAATAACAGCTCAACGCATTTTAAATAACATCAATAACATTCACCCTAATGTTAACTTCACCTTAGAAACTGAAATGGATGGATGCCTCAGCTCCCTTGACCTCTACATATGTAGGTGCGGCTCTGGGTTTGGCTTTGTGGTTTACAGGAAGCCTACTCAAACAGACCACGCTATACATGCCAGCACAAAATGGCTGCTTTCAATTGCTGCATTCACAGACTCTTAAATATACCTTTAGATACGACAGAGTATAACAACTAATTTCACACAATTAAATAAATTGCTGCTAACAATGGATATCACCACTCAATTATAGACAATCTTCTACAAAAATAGTCAGAAAAAGAAACCAACAATTAGCTTATCCATCTATCACACAGTAATATTTCATATCTATCAATACCGTTCATAAACCCTCACCTGTCTCATCAATTAACCAACATTTTCAGAAATGTTTCTAACAATATCAAGATATCTTAAAAAACTTCAAATTCTTCATATAATGAATTAGTTAATTCTATAGATAAGAGGCGTTGACTTTTATTACGAAACTTCCTTGCAACGGCGGTGCCAGGATCAAGTTTTCCGTATCTGGTTTCCTTTTCGCTTCCACACGTAAAGGCTTAACATTTAATGTGAAGCTACCTATCACTCCTGGTGTCAGGTTCGAGCTTGTCTGGTGTTCGAATTACCTCGAAGGTATGTCCGTGATTCATTTCAATCTTTTTACGGCGAAAGTACCGCCATCTCGGTGTGGGACGTCCAAACTTGTTATAGTATCGCTCTGGTTTGGTATTGCGACGTCGGTAACTGTTGTAGGACCTACTCGCCGCGGTGTTGGAGTACTGGTTTGACGCCAGTGTCATTACAAGTATATCTCCAGATTTATTATTTTTGGTAGATGGAGGATGTCTAGTCGATCGGGGCTGGACCAAGCTAGGGATACTGCAGACCGTGCCATCTATAGAGCCTGTCTAGTAACTAAAATCGGTAGATAATTCCAAAAAATTAACGAAAACTGTAACGTCGTTAGTAATCAAATTTTATTGATTTTTATAACTGCGTATGCGCGTCATGCGCGATATCATATTGCTCGTCCCCATCCCCACATGTTATATGTTATACTGTTATCATTTCTTAGTTCAAGTGTAGAGGTTATTTTAAGGTTACGGTATTTTGGTGTATTTTTTAATTGCTATAGTGTAATATTTATCTGTTGTTTCGTTGCTTTATTGTTATTAATTGAAAAGACAATGTCAAAGTGTATTCTGAAGTAAGTTTTATTAAAAAAAATTGAGCATTTTTTCTTTCACAATTAACAACCATTATCTTCATTTTTATAAAACACAGAGAATTTTTACTAATTTGATTGACAACTCTAGAGATCATGGTTGTTCTTTACATTAGCTAAACTAAAAATTGCTGCATTAATAAAGTAAATATTTCTTTTTACAGTTTTGTTCCTCCAACCCAGGAAGATAAAATTAATATGGCTGAAAAGCAGTGGTAATAAATCATTAAATTTGTCGACGAAGAAACGATGGAGGATAGGATCCCTTCATTTTAAAAAACAGTGTTTCTTTAGATTTGAGAAAGACGAAGAGAGGTTATTAAGACAGTTTGATTTGCCTTCCCATATGAGTGGAAATTAACAAAAATTGATGGTAAGTTTTATTGTATTCAATAAAGCATGCTATAATTTTGGACATTTTAAAATATAAATTGAGTGAACGAATAGACGAGTACTGAGTGTGTAATTTTATTAAACTTCCAGGTAAGCGCTTTCATCCATTAGACCATTCTGAAACCTCTCGTCAAGAAAAAAATATACACAAAGTGTCAAAAAACATCAAACCCTGTAAGTGCTACATACAATGAAATAAAATGTTCGATGTTACATCATTATTTAACTGAAATTTGTTAAAATTACTCTATAAAGAGTGTGTACAATTGTAATTCACATAACGAAACGTCTAATTTGATTACCAACTAAATGATATGTGTGCACACCCTCTTTATAGGGTAATTTTAACAAATTTTACTTAAATAATGATGTAACATCAAACATTTTATTTCATTGTGTACATTGTACCTGTTGTATGTTTTCCTCTTGTCGACAGCTTTGAGAATGACCTAATGGCTGGAAGCGCTTAGCTGGAATTTTAATCAAATGACATACTCAGTACTCGTCTTTTCATTCACTCAATTTATATCTAGTGTGTACACCAAACTCAGACATTTCCATTTTAAAATATATCCATTGAAAAAAATAATAATCTGGGTTTTATTTTATGCTATATTCCCTCTACCAGCTATGGGATGGAAGGTATTGATCCCTTGACGATTTTCATATATAGCCCATGGTGTGACAATTTATGAGAAATGAAAGTGAGTATTAACTTTTGTTGAGGCATGACGTCTAAGTATTTGGTCTAGCGTTGACGAAAAATCCAAAATATCCAATAAAGACAAAAAATAGTTAAAAATCAAGAATTCCTAAAAAAAATCGAAAGCTTCAAAAAAAGGAATCAAAAAAACCAAACAAATGTATACATTCAAACATTTTTTGATATTTTTTTTGCTTAGTATGAAAACATGTGTAAACTTATTATTTCGATAGTAAGCGCATTTTTTTTTCTTTTGTTGACATAAATTTTCAAACATATTTGTGTGTTTACTCATTTATTGTTGTTATTTTGTGTGTTTACTTGTAGAACCTCAACCAGAAACGAGAAAGGACTCCATGAGACGGTGGAATTTTTAAGAGCCCTTAAGAAACATTTTAACAATCATAGACTGCCAGGAGCTGCAGGGTAACTTTAACTGCCTTATGCAATGGTTTCATAAGAACGGAATGCTTTTAAATGTAGAAATATACAAATATGCAATATACTAGGTTTAAGCTTGTGTTATAAACCTATTTAATACTTCCAGTAAAGAAATAAAGATGCGTTTTAAGTGGAAATGAAATGTTAGATATATTATTTTAAATGTTGTACAGTCACAAGTGCTGTTTAGCACTCTTATATGTAATTACTTGGCACCTTGTATTTACAGAGCTGGGCAGTATTTAACAACTTTTCCTATAAAAATATTTTAATTACTTTTGTTCTAACATTCACGGTAATTATACTCAAATGTTTTCTTTCACAGAAAGTTGCCAAAAATAGTATTACTTATTGCTAACACTTTCTTTGATTAGGTAAGTAGCAGTTATACTCCTGCAGTTTGTCCAGCTCTGTGTGCTTATACGAGTGTAATAATAAATTAATATAAACTTATCATACATAATTTTCTACTTTTATCTTGATTTAACATCATTTGAGAATCTAATGATACTCCAATCTAGAATGTATGTTACTCAAAATATTTTTCAATTATTGCATGGTTTTTACACTATAATTTATTTGTTGTCACTATGTTTGTTAAGAAAAGTACTTTGTGAAAGTTTAATTAACCATTTATGGTCCATCATTTGATATTTCATTTAATTTAACTCAACATCTAATCATTATTCAGTTAATGGAGTTAAATTGAATGGAATGTCAAATGGACTATGAATGGCTATTTTGAAATAAAATAATTAAAATACAGTATATTTGAATATACCGCTAATCCGCCAAAACCTAAAATTACAGAAATCTTTCCAACATCACTCAGTTGTTTACTCGACGGGCTCTTTAGATGGCGCCACAATCAGTGTCTCATGTATCTGTGGGTTATCTGTGGTCTGGACGCCCTCGCATCTTTTTAACCTCAACTAAATTCACTCATCAATTTTTTTTAAATCACATTTATTTATCATATTCTATTCTTTAATAATATTTCATATTTCAAGATTAGACGTCGCCACCCTCACTGGATGGATATCTAGTCTGTCTCCATAACTATTATTTTTGGTAGATGGTGGATGTCCTGCCGATTAGAGTGACGAAATCATCATGCGGTTGACAGAATCACGATGTTTGTCTATGTTCCGACAATTCGGAACCCACTTGATGGAAGGTCACGTCAATCAAAAACACTAATGGTTTTTTTCGAATTTTTTTTTTTTTGGAAATGACTTAGCAAAATGGATAAATGTGTAGTTTAATACTAATAATTTTATACAGTTTCAAATCCAATTTTAACAATCAACCAATTTAAATGTGAAAACAACGTATTTTGTTTTTCAAACAGTGTACAACGTTTGGACACTCTTGTCTTGTATTGTAAGTTGACATGTACGTATGACTTTATGCATAATTATCAATTTTTGTAATTAAAATCTTTGTAGTGAACGCACTGAAGATGGCATTAGGCCGAAAGCGCACTGCAAATTAAATTTTAATAAATTTTGCGCCACAGTATAAAAAGTTGTTTCCTTCAACGGAATTCCGAGATACTTATCTCTTGTTGATAACGGTTAGCAATTGCAAATATGCTAACAAAAAAGGTAGTAGCTGATGTCAGTATGCGAAAAGAAGAACACATTCTCTGAAAACTAAGCTTCTTCGACAAAAAATTGTATTAAAAGAAACAAAATTAAAATTAGAAATGTCTGTGGATATGGTGTACACACTAGATGTAAATTGGGTGAATGAAAACGACGAATACTCAGTGTGTATTAGTTTATTAATTTCCAGCTAAGCGCTTTCGGCTATTAAGCCATTATCAAAGCTGTCGTCATTTAAAAAGTAGGTGTCAAAGCCATCAAGTTGATTAAGAACAATGCTCGAAGTAGAATCATTGTTATGATTAAGTCATTGGAATAAAAACATTAAAATAACCCTATTGGAAGGGTGTAAAATTATAATTTACATGATGTATTCGTCGTTTTCATTCACTCAAAATTAAAATTACTTAAAAAAACGAACCTCATTATTATGATTTAGAAACACCCAGTGAAAAAGTTAGGAAAAATTTTAGTTATAGAATAATTTTTGAAAAGTACCTTCATTTTAGTTTTATTGTTTTAGAGCCAATAAGGCTAAGTTCCTAATATTTTTATTGTGCTTTGGTCTATCACATCTCTTATAAAAGTTATGTAGGTTTTCAATTTTAAGTAGGTATATGTGGTGTTACGTTTATTTTTGTCACTACCAGAAGTTTCAAATAAATAAATGCGTAATTCAAAATGTTTTTTATTTGCAGCTTCATTATAGGAGGGTTGTTTTTTTTCAACCTCCCATAGGCTATAAAGAAAAGACGGGTGAATATACAAAAAAGATTTTATTATCAGAAGTAATGTATAATGCAGGTTATTTCTCTAGCTTTGCAATAACCTTCTCATAAAATGTTGCCGCTAATGATTGGAAGTGGGTTGTGATGGTGTCTTTGAGTTCAACGTCATTTTGGAAGCGCTGGCCCCCAAGCCACTGCTTCAGTTTAGGAAAAAGATGAAAGTCACTCGGCGCTATGTCGGGACTATATGGTGGGTGTTTATCATGCACATCACTTCGTCCCTCTTAAAACTTTCGACACCATTCACGAACAACACCATCACTCATAAAGCTGTCTCCATACACTCGACTCATTCTTCGATGAATTTCTGCTGCACTGCTACCTTCTGCTTGCAAGAAACGAATAACACTTCGCAATTCACACTTGGCGAGAGAATCAATAACGACAGCCATGTTTACCTGACTGCAGCTTAACCGAAAATGGCGTGTTGGACTCGCCAGTGACAGAATGTATAGAAGAGGAGATGCGCAGCTGCCTACTACCCAGACTAGCCACCTCGCGCATGACTGGAGTTGGTACTATGCGATCGGAGGTTGAAAAAAAACCTCGTATTAAGAATGATTGTTCATTTTTGTAAAATTGTTTTAATGAATACATTCAAATATTTATTGATATATATTTTGTAAAACATAAGCATTAAATAATGAAACAAACTAAATAACATGAAAAAAATTGTACCATACCAATTTAACTTTGATCGTGAATCAACCAAATCTTTTTATGACAATTCATCGATAATCAGTATTAAACTAGTGTGGAACTACATACCAATAAAGAATAAAAGTATATAGAATGGTTGAAATCGTACCCCTTAAGTAAAAGTCTCTATATGTGATACTTAAAATTATTATTTCCAAATAAAGTTACAAATAATGAAACGAAATAGTATTAGAGACTTTAACGATTATAACGGAAATAACTTTATAAGTTGACAAAATCATTCTTGATTAAATTAGCTGTAACATCCTAAGCATGCAAATTATTTTGTACTACAGGTTGTTTTTCCGAAATTTGTGCTATATTGACCAAATTGATTAATTTGTCTATAGAGAGCAAGTTCATTTATCTGAATAGCCAGATTATGTCAAACATATGTTGCTGTTATTATGATCCAAACAGTCTCAGGCTTTAATCGCATTCCATAAGCTAAAACGGGGAACTTTCTCTTCCATAACCTAAATAATGTTTCTACCTTATTCTTTTTTCGAATGTGAGATTCATTATCACCTGGCTAGGTTCAAACACGTTTTAAGTTAAACATTGCTACTTTTCTCAGATTAATTGCAAATAACCTTTACTATTACAAACTTTTGAGTAATTGGATCTGTGCTTTTGTATTAGAACTTGTTTCTCTTGATTTGTAATGCAAAAATACCTGCACGTAGTTGTAAAATTTCAATATGTAAGAGTAATCAGGCGGCTTTGTTTCGTTTAAGTTTAATCAGATGTTCAAATTCTGCTTTGGAATAGAAGTATCATCTCATCCTGAATTTTAGCCAGAATTGTTTGGATGATTATATTATTGTAACAATGTGCACCCGTCTCTAATCTTTGATGATTACCAAAAGAAATGTAAAATATTTGTTTTTACATTTTAATTCTGATTTTGTGGATTTTTCTTGGTATTATAGATGACTTTTGAGCAGCTCAGTGTATTTTGTTACCATTGGAAAACAGGTGGTTGTCCATGTGGCAAGTAAAATGACGTTCAACGCTACCGGTGTTGGATTAGCGTTCAGTTGGGATTGTTTGTTGATGGGGTTGGATGTTTCACATTAGACACTATTTTGAACAATAGGTCATTTGAAGTCTCGTTGCAACGCACGGTGCGGTTATAGCCACGGATATATGGTCTTCCTATATCCATGGTTATAACCTGATTAAGTATATCATGTTAAAAAAATTTAATTTGTCAAGTCGCGCATGGGCAACAGTTTATTTGATTTTGTATTCATGTAAATTTTACGTGAATTCCATGACATGCTTCCCAGTTAAAACAGGTGACACTGGATTTGATTTTGTTCGTTAGAGAAAGTCACTTGTTTGGGGGGATTCATAGTTTTGAAGCTTTGGCAGTTTTGAAAATTAATTTCCATTCCTCTTTATGGGGGGTATTTGTCAATTAATCCCCCACAAGGTGATGTATGGTAGTGCTGGTGTTGTTGGGGAGCAAACGCCTTACCAAGGGCGTCGCCAGCCGATGGCGCAGGGGGGGGGCAAGTTGACTTTAGATACTACAATTCAAACTTTTCTCATTCGCTATGAATGAGAAAAGTAGGTATGAATTGTAGGTAAAGTAGGTATGAATTGTAGGTATTCTGTGACAGTACAGAGTCCAATGTGTAAAGCTACACGAGCACGAGCTCTTGACAATGCAATAAAAAACTTGTAAATAAGTTATAATAACATTTATTAGAAAAATAGAATAAAAAGGAGTTTGGATTTGAATAAGTGTACAGCGTACAGCGTATTTTTTTTAATTATCAGATTTTAATATTATAATGGTCGTTGTTTGTTTATATTAGGTTAATTAAAATATAATTTTCGGGGATTCATTGTAAACTTCTCGACCACTTTATTATTAAAATCTTGTAAGTTTCCATGTATAAGTTTTCGGTGCACACTCATCATGGCCAAACCATTGAGGCGATTTTCACTCATAGTGCTTCTTAGCCAGGTTTTTAGTCTCCTGAGGCTGCTAAACGATCGCTCTACCGTACACGTCGTGCATGGAAGAGCGATCAAAATTTTCAATGCTTATTCCGTGTCGGGAAAGAAGGTTTTTGCTTCTTTTAGGATATCAACAGCGGTTTGATCTGTTGAGTTTGGTTTATTATGCCAGAATTGCTGCCAAAGCTCGACTTCAATTTTTATGTTTGGTAAATTATAAAACTGAGCGATAGTTTCACAAGTTTCTGTGAGATTTTCGACTGATATCGTTTGCATTTGTGCGGGGTGTAATTTAGATAAAGCAAATGATGGAGTATTTTCTTCAGCAAAGCGTGTTTCATGCGATGTAATAACAGAGTCGAAGTATGGTATTATTAATGATCTTCTCCAGAATTCTGAAGGGCTTTCTGCTGGGTGATTGCTTCGATGACGTTGTTTCCCAACAATGCGCGGCATTGAAGTGATATCCTCCTCCAGGCCGACTTTCTCCGCAACAACAGTAGCATCCTTCATAATTTCATCTGTGACCCTTTCGGGATTATCACGGTGGCTCTTAAGCAATTGCAAAATGCGTTTGACGTGTTGCGAGGCTTTAACCACATCCAAAGCTATGGATTGCAGTGCGTTGACAACAGGTTCTAACAAAGCAGAATATTTAGCTATCAAAGTAATACAAAGTATAAACGAAATTTTGAAAGCAGCCGCATGGAGCTGAAAGCCATTTTTTCGAGTAGCACTGTTTCCTTCACGCGATATGTTTTCTAAGGCTTCCAATATAACAGGAAAATTCTCCCTAAATACTCTGATAGTTTTATGTTTCTCACTTCATCTTGTTTCGCAGAGCCTGGCAATATTAGGTATCAATTTTCTTCTCAAAACAGATTCCCGAAAAAAATTAATAATATCTTTAGTGGTTCTCATGGTGTTTCGAATTTCAGGAAGAATATTGAGATCATTTATTACCAGATTCAGTTTATGGGACCAGCAATGAAAGAACAGTGCTTTGGTATATTTTTTGCGAAGGATCGCTTGTACTCCACCGTCTTTTCCGGACATCGTCGAACAACCGTCAAATCCAAAACCAACGCATTTATCAGCAGGATTAAGGTCTCCTTTTGTCAGAAACTCATCGATGCAATATGCAATAGATTTCGCATCCAGACCTTTCAGCACAACAAATCCGACGAACATTTCTTGGACCTCATTGGCTTCCTCGTCAAAATATCGCAGCCCAATCGATAATTGTTCAGTACCGGAAATATCAGCTGTTTCGTCTGCTAACACACTATAAGCTTCTGCTTCTTTTACTTTTTTCACAATGTCTGCCTTAATAACATCTCCACAAATTGCGATAATTTCATTTTGAATAGCAATCGATCGATAGCTTGCATTCTTTTTCCCATGCTCAATGTGTTTCTTCAAAACTAAATCTCCCGCGTCAATTCGTAGCTTGTATAAGTCCTCGAGAATTCCTTCGCCATAATGTTCTCCTCTCTGAGCTAAGTCGTGCGACCCGCAAAACGTAATGCAGGAAATAATAGATGTTATAATTTTTCGGTTTCTTTCAATAATACCCGGGAGTATTTGTTGAGTTGTAAATCTACAGGCGCACTTCCAGGAAATGATTTAGCGGCTTCCAGTGCCATCTTATGGAAGTGGGTTTCCATGTGCTTTTTGCAATGCTCGTGAATATCTTTGAACTTACAAAACGGCCTTATGATAAATTACCCTAATACGCCTCTAAAAGAATTTGGATTTGACGGGAACAATGTACAATATTTACAGAAGGCTCCATTTTGGTGCCTGGAATAGGCCAACCATGGAGAGTACGTTTCCAACCATGAATAATTGAATTCCCTCTTCAAATGTTTAGCGTCTTCCGCAAAGTCATACGTCGCAGACGGAGACCAAGTGTTTTCAAGCAATTCTTTCCTAGCTATTTCGAGCGGGTATGCTCGCGCGGTCTCGGGCATCCTCGCTCGAGCACTCGAGCGGGCGCGACGACACGCACGCACCGGAGTCTCAAGCATACGCGAGCCAACTGTGCCGAATCGGCACTGCCGATATTCATTCATACAATTTTCTACTTCAAGCTATGTTAATACGGTCCTATTTTCGGTTGAACCATTAAATTGAGCAATTTTCCTTTTGGTTTAAACTGACGACCCTAAAGAATCGGATATCGTGCCTAGAAACGGATCTTTGCGATTTCAAAAACCGATACAAAATCAGCATTTATAATCAAATCAATTGACGTTATTTTACGGATGGAAAATACGACAGCTAAACGCAAGTGATACTCACCAAAAAATTTTCTGATGTCCATATTGATTATGTGGTCACAGCAACTATTTAGATGTGATAATAGCGCACAAAACAAACGTAAAAGCGGGCAGTGGCAACGCTAACGCACGAATAAATGACAGACAGACGATAAAACAAAGGCGGCTACGGGGGGCGCGGGCACCACGCTGTTACATGTTGCTTTGCTCCCCCACTCCCTCTCTCCCGCTTCAACGATAGAGTAGAGCAGAGCGCAGCGTAGTACGGAATATTAAGAGTGGAATTGGTGAATTCATTCGAGTTTCGACGCACGGGAATGATTGTTCAAGGCTTGAACTTCAAGCAAATCAACTCAAATACTTAGAACTTTGGTTGCATTATATTTGGCAACTTTTTTAGAATCTCTAGGGGGGGGGCAGCTGCCCCTCCCTGCCACCCCCCTGGCGACGCCCTTGCGCCTTACTGTAGGTATAACTCGGGATATCAAGTACGTAAATTTGACGAGATCCGCTATTTTGGCTGGTAGAAAACCGATGATTTTGTTTTTGTAGGGTAGTAAAGGACATACGTACCCAAAGAAAAGTACCGTAGTTTGAACTCTTCTAAAGGAGGTAAACCCTGGTGTTGGAGACCCTTCAGGGTATTTTTATGCATTTTTTTCGCTGCTGCCTCCCGTAGCCCCGCATCTGATGAGGATGTACAGTCGTCGCGGCTGATATGAACAAGTGGATGGAAACAGTTTCTTCAACAGGTATGGAAAGTTCAATGATTGTGCCAAGTGTGCAAGTATTAGCTTTAATTCTTTTAAATGTTTAGACTCAATTGCCAATTTTTTCTTGTCAAATGATTTTTTAGATCAGCTTAAAATTAGTTGGGAAATACCTGTGTATATATAAAAAAATTTATATGAATAAATTTCAGTCAATAAATTGAGAGTTATTTGAAAGTATGTTTTTTGTAAGTATCAATTGAAAATAGAAAAAGTTTGTATGGATTTAATAAACGACACGTATTTTACGTGATATAAGCTTCCTTACTTTGTTTATTAAATGGAAATTTTATTCTTTCTAGAGTCACTTGAGACGTGTACATGGCGCAAAGTTTTACTGTCATTCGGTATTTTTGGTAGGATATATTCAATACTGTTCATGGGAGGATTTATGTTTTACGTCAATTGACTGCATATAAAAAAGAAGAATTAGATAGGCGTAACAAAATTTTATTATATTGATTAAATAAAATATAATTTTTGGTAATCAGAAATTTTTTGCAGAAATACCGTTAGTTCGTTAGTTCCTCTTTCGAATGTTTGATAATTTTTTTTATTTAATAATTTCTTTATTAATTTGTTAAAATCATTAGTTATCTTGTGACTGCGATAATTGGTAAGTTTTTTGTGTGATGTGCTATAATCAATTACTTCGTTATTGCTGTTTTTCCATTATGACTGTACGTTGTCCATAGAGAAATAAACATATTAAGAGAGTGTTCGTTCCCTTGTAAACAGCTGGCATCGCGTCGATCTGAGCGCACCCCTTGCGGTTGGCGGAACTAATTTTTACAGGCGGGATATTTAAATTTGGTAGTTTGTATTATGGGTAGGTAAATTTTACAGTTTGTCTTAAAATTTATCATTTTATAATTATTTCATTCCAAAAAATAAAACTATATTTCATTTTTTGACAATAATTATAATAGACAATTGTGTGACAAATAATTTAGGTAATACATAATAAAACGACACACATTTAAATTTTTTATTAACCTGCGCATAATATAAAAACAAATTAATAAAATATTCAGATGAATAAGAAAACAACAAACATTTCATTTTTTATTAACCTGCACATAATAAAAAATTTATTTATCACAAAACTACACATTTTTACTTAAATTACATTACATTATATTTAAGAGAGTTAATTCAATATCAGATCAAATTGCTCATTAGTAATTTTAAAATTATTGACAACAAATATTTTAATAAAAAGTAGTTGAAAACTGAATTCTCCATTTCCATGAAGACAGGAACAGGTCTGAAACAAAAAGAAATTAAACGCAGTCAGTACATTAAGGTACCGAAAACATAATTTTGTTTATTAGTCCTTTCACCATCATCATATTTTTTAATTAATAAGCGGACACACAAATTATATCAACGATTCATATGGAAACCGATGAGTTGCTGTTCCACGGTGTAAGATGCAGATCCCGTAATCAGCATAAATATTATATATATAAAATTACTTGTTGTAGATAAAGTCAGTCAGTTACTAGATTTCATGTTGTTTGTCGTAGTTCGTAGAATTATAATTTTGTAAAATGAACGTTTTTAAAAAGAGTATTTCGAGTTAGTAATTTGAAAGTGGCGCAGTCAGTAGGATATTCAGAATTAATACGTATCGAACGCGTTAATTTTCGTTTTAACGATTGACTGAGTATCGGAATCTACGGACTTAGTTGTTTTGTGCAAGTGGAAGTTTAGAGTGGCTCCTAGAACGTCAGGAAACCCAGTGTATCACACACCGAAACGATCCCAAGCACGAAGAAGTCCATCAACGGGAATTGGAACGACAATAGTCCAATTTTGCAGAGATGTTCATCTGAGGAAGACAAAAATTGCCGAACTGGAGTATATCTCTATAGGAATGCTTGAAATATTTCTTCTATTATTACTGTAAGTACAATAAATTTTTATGTCTGAAGTTGACCAATTATCAAACATTCTCCAAAGTTTAAAATTAGAACCTTCAACTGACTCAATAATTTTAAATCAAAGTTCAATAAATAACAATTTAATCATGGCCGAATTTAGACCAGAATATCTAAAATGTGTGCCAGATTTGGATGGCAATCCAAATGATTTGAACAGATATCTAAGTGTCTGTAAATCATTAATTGATTCATTTTACAGAATAGACACACCAAATTGTTTCCAAAATGTGTATTTATTAGATTGTCTAATATCTAAGTTAACTGGTAATGCTAAATTAGTAGTAAATATACAAAATGTATCTACTTGGAACGAGTTAAGAGATGTTTTAACGAGAAATTTCGCAGATCAGAGAGACGAAACTTGTCTAAATAGGGATTTAGTAATGATGAGACAACAATCAAATGAAAAAGCACAGCAATACTATGATAGAGTTTTAAACATTCTCAATCTTTTTTGTAGTTATGTAGACGTTCATGAAATCGAAAATGACTCAAAAATTTTAAAAAGAAATTGATATAATAATGTAGCTTTAACAACATTTTTATCGGGACTTAAAGAACCGTTAGGTACAACTATTAGATGAATGAAACCAAATGATTTAGCCGAAGCTTTACAATATGTTTTGAAAGAAGACAATGTACATTATTTTCAAAATTTTACTCATAAAACAAATATAAAGCAACCGCCTTACTCTGGTAAGCCTTTCGTACAACGACAGAATTTTAACAGTAATCCAACTCAATTTAATATTCATACACCTAATAATTTCTTAAGAGCACAGAGATCATTTCCATCTCAACCTATACCTGTTCGCCCTATAACTCCAAGACAACCCCAACATTTTCCTACGAATTCTCAAGTCTTCAAACCTCAACAGAACCATAATGCATTCAAAGCAAATCAAAATTTAAATTTACCAAAACCTACACCCATGAGTATTTCCACAAGAAATACAGTAAACAATCACCCAATGAGTTCACATATCAGAAACTCATACCCAGGTCCTTCAAATCAAAATCATTTCCGAAATTCTCGGCCACAAAATAATTTTATAGCCGAGGAATTATTTAATTCTGATATTCAGGACGAGGAAACCGAACAATATTATTATCCTGATAACTCACATTCTGAAAACGAACAATATCAATTTGAAGAACAAAATAATAATGATCATTTCGATTCATCAAATCAAGATTCTGCAAATTTTCACGAAACGCCTCAGAATTTAGAGGAAACATAGCCCCCGAATCAATTCCATTAAATTTAAGTAATAATAGTGAATTGCCTTATATAATATTCCCCGAGTATGATATCAAATTTTTAATAGATTCTGGATCATCAAAATCCTTCATAGATCCCGAAATTGCATTTGAATATTTTTCAGACAACCTAACTCATGACCCATTTACTGTGAAATCAGTTTTTCAAGAATCTTCCCATAAATATAGCACTCTAATCCCCTCTTCAAAAATTTTCAATTTATCTGATAATTTAAATCTCAAATTCTATGTATTCAAATTCCACAGTGTATTCCAAGGACTTATTGGCCTAGATAACTTGAAATTATTGAAAGCCAACATAAACTTTTCTTTTGGATGGTTAATGACCCCACATAGTAAAATTAAATTAAATTTTCATAAAACTCAGAAAGTCATAAACTCTATTACTATCGAACCTAGAACTGAAAAGGTTATCAAAATAAAAACAACTATAAAGAATGGTGAAATCATCATTCCACGCCAAAAATTTCACGGTTGTGAAATACCAGAGTCGCTATCAATTGCAAGAAATGGAGAAGCCATTACTACAATTCTAAATATCACAACAAATCCAGTTAAATTGAGTTTTTCAGAACCACTTCCTGTAGAGAAATTTGATAACAATGCTTTTAAAAATTTCGAATTGAATAACCTAGAAGACACTTCTACACAAACTTTAGATTTAAATAATATTAGAACAGATCACTTGAACGACGAGGAAAAATCCAAAATACTTAAACTTTGTTCCGAATATTCTGACATATTTTATAACGAAAACACACCACTTACTTTTACGAACAAAATTAAACATGAAATACGAACCACCAACGAGATTCCTGTTTACGCTAAAACCTATCGATATCCTTTTGTGTACAAAAAAGAAGTAGATAAACAAATTCAGAAATTTCTTGAACATAAAATTATCCGACCAAGCTCAAGTGCCTGGAATGCGCCAATCTGGGTCATACCCAAGAAACAAGACGCTTCTGGGAAAGCCAAATTTCGTGTAGTCATAGACTATAGACGCCTTAACGAAAAAACTATTGATGACAAGTACCCACTTCCTAATATAACGCACTTATTAGACAAGTTAGGTAGATGCCAATACTTTACAACCTTGGATCTAGCTTCAGGTTTTCCCCAGCTAGAGATGGCTGAAAAAGATATAGAGAAAACAGCTTTCAGCACCGAATCCGGACACTGGGAGTTCCTCCGGATGCCATTCGGTTTGAAAAATGCCCCAGCTACCTTCCAGCGGGCAATGAACAATATACTACGAGGCATACAAAATGAAAAATGCCTTGTATACCTTGACGATATAATCGTTTTTTTCACTTCATTACAGGAGCATATAGAGAGACTAAAATGTGTATTTGATCGACGGAATTCCTGAGAAAAGAAGTAGCTTATCTCGGACATGTAGTCACCCCTTCTGGAGTGAAATGCAACCCAGATAAAATTAAAGCCATCAAAGATTAGCCAATACCCAAAACTACTAAACAAATCAAAGGATTTTTGGGACTGATGGGATATTATAGACGTTTTATAAAAAACTTCGCCCACTTGACGAAACCACTGACAAAATGCCTAAAAAAGGGCGCGATAATCGAACACGATGACGAATTCTTATCATGCTTCGAAACATGCAAAAATATTTTGACCAATGACCCAATTCTCCAGTATCCCGACTTCACGAAACTTTTCAACTTGACCACAGACGCCAGTAATGTAGCACTCCGTGCAGTGCTTTCCCAAGGTCCTATCGGAAAAGATCTTCCAATCGCTTACGCATCTCGAACCCTTAACGATTCTGAACGCAATTACGATACCACAGAAAAAGAACTTTTGGCCATTGTATGGGCCACCAAATATTTCCGACCTTATTTATATGGCAAAAAATTTACCATTGTTTGTGACCACAAACCACTTCAATGACTTTTTTATCTAAAAGACCCAAATTCTAAACTCATTAGATGGCGAATTAAATTAGATGAATTTGATTATAAAATTGTATATAAACGTGGAAGCCTTAATACTAATGCGGATGCATTATCTAGAATAGAAATAAATACTAAAGAAACGAACGAAATTCTTAATGATGAAAATTTTTGGAAAAATGTTGACGATGTTTTGAACCGCGATACAAATTTTAGCAATGAACCAATTCCGTCTCAATCACAACGAAGTATCAATACACCTTCGCCATTTACAGTTGAAAATCAACTAAAAATTCAAACAACAGAAGTAACTCAAGACGATAACCCTGACCTAGATACTATATCCTTGATAGTAAATCCCGACGCTGAACTAGACAATGAAAATTTGTCGACAACAAACTCAAGTGACAACAATCCTGACTCTGCATTACAGCAGATAACACCTGACCGTAAAAATGAACCCAACGACGATATAATCAACGTAGACGAAAACGAGTCTCTTACGATTCATTCTAATGCTGAAGAAAATCCGGTAATAGGTATCCCTATCGCAAAATGCGCAGTTAACGTCGGACAAAATCAAATTATGATTAGTTACGTTTCACATTCTCCAGCGAAACCTAAAGTTAGAATATTATTTGAGAAAAAGAAACAAATAACTGTGCAAATATCAAAAAATAACCTAGAACAAGACACTATCAATTTTATCAAAGAATTTGGAGAAAATATTTACAAAAAACGAATTGCCCTTAGAAATTGAATTCGATAAAATTTTACTCTATGAAAAATTAATTAAAATTGATTGCCACTCATATAATAATAAAATTACATATATTTTAAATATTCCTATAACATATCCCAAAGTTTTTGATCACTACCATTTATTTTCGGCTCCAATACTAGAAGGGAGTCAGTTTAAGGTGATAATACCTAAGAATAAATTTTTAATTACGAATGGTGTCAACTTCGCTTATTCAAGCAAACCTTGCAAAGAGATTCTCCCTCAGCAGTATATCTGCCCGAGAATAGACCTGCAGGATATTCAAGAAGAGAGGCCTTGTGAAATAAACTTACTTGAAATGAAACGGACTTCCACCTGCGAGAAAACCAAATTTCAATTGTCGAAGCCTGAAACAACTAAACAATTTCCACTGGTTGTACATCATTCCATTCCAAGATACAGCAAATTTCAAATGTCCAAATCAGGAGGAAACCAAGTATCTTACAGCCGGTACTTACCTCTTAGAAATGCCTTTGAGATGCCAAGTAGTAGCTCATCACACAGTTATAAATAACCAACAACTCTATAGTAGCTTCAGCCAGCCGATACTACTATTAAATCTAGACAACAGTACCTTTCGCCCAACCACATCAAACCTCGACTTTCATTTGGAGGAAGCAGAACTAGACGATCTTCAAGCGCTAAAAAGTAAATTTGTAGAAAATCAACCTCAATTAACATTCGGACAAGTCTCAAAAACCCCCGGCATATGGACCTTATTAATTTATTTATTGTTAATTTTTATTTTTGTATTCTGTATATATAAAAAATGGGCATCGAAGTACTGCAAAGCTGCAAAGAAACCATCCCAGGTGGACCACTCAACCGTTCAACTTCCTCGCTAGCTGCGTAAGTTGAATTTACGAGGGGAGGAATTATATCAACGATTTATATGGAAACCGATGAGTTGCTGTTCAACGGTGTAAGATGCAGATCCCGTAATCAGCATAAATATAATATATATATATAAAATTACTTGTTGTAGATAAAGTCAGTCAGTTACTAGATTTCATGTTGTTTGTCGTAGTTCGTAGAATTATAATTTTGTAAAATAAACGTTTTTAAAAAGAGTATTTCGAGTTAGTAATTTGAAAGTCACATTTTCAGGAGTTGAGAAAATACGTATGATTTATGTTCTCGACAGGTGAAGAAATCAAAATGTATATGGTCTTTTGCAAAGTGTTCAGTTTTTCAGTAATATTTTTTACATGACCTAAAAGTAGTAAAATATGATAACAGAGTCATGCAGTATTGAAATAAATGTAACTTCTTTTTGTACAAAAGATGTGTTTTCTCTAAAGGAAGTTAACCTATGGTGAATGTCTAAAATATCAGCAAATTAGCCTCACATTCTTCGCAATTAAAAGTTGTAATTTTTTACAAGGAAACCAGAGACATAGCTTATTGTTTGAGTTTAAAAATTTAAATCATTTACTTATTAATAGTAGTAGTTAATAGTGAATGGTTTAGGTTTATTATGAAAATTAAAAGAATAATACAATAAACTGCAATCATCTGCTTCACAATTTGTGTTGTAGTTCTTGACTACCATTATTGTTACAAAAAATAAGCTTTCTTTCCACAGATAATACAGTACTTTTATTAATGTCAGACGGAAGTTTGAAAAGTGTTTTGTTCTTTAACTCCAAATTGCCAAGAGGCCAAAATATTTTATATTATAATTTTTTGCAATATAACTATAAGGAATTATACCTGTTGATGCCATTTTAAAGGTTCCCATACATTTATTTATTTTATTACAACCAAAATCCTAAATAAATTAAGAAACCAACTTAAAGTTATCTTAAAATACTCACCATTGTTTGTCACACCATAACGATATTTTCAACAATTTTTCATTCTTGATCATTTTGATACTTTGACTTTGACAAACACATGGGCGCCGCCAGAAAAATTTCTAGGGGGGGGGGCAAAAAAAATTACATGTATATTTTTTTATATTAAGTAAGAAACTTAAAACAACAAATTTTGGTCAAATCTTTGGTGTTTTAACAGAGCAATAAAAAAATAATCACACAAAAAATCACACAAACAAAACTTTTCTATTCTCATAGTATATTTCTCTAAAAACTTACTATAAAAATGTTAATTATTGTCAAACCTAAACATTATGAAAAAACTAAAAAACTAAACATAATATTCTTTAAACATATAAAACAAAAATGTAGATATTATTGTGTTCAATCTTATTACTAGATAACAAAATGGTAAAATAATGATTAAAATCCTAATCTAAGAAAAGACAAATTTTAACCTTCTTCGATCTTGAGCAAATTTATCGAGTACTGTTTCGATAAATTGTGTTTAATCGTTTTCAATTTTTTTCCTATGTAGACTCAGTATACATAAACCAGCTAAGCGATTCTCGGCCATCGTTGACCTTAACCAAGTTTTAACCCTTCTTAAAGTGCTAAAGGAGCGTTCAATTGAACATATAGTAGGTGGTAGGGAAAGAAAAACTTTTATTGCACTAGCAATTGCCGGAAAAAAAGTACATTCTTCAGTTAATAGTGAAACAAAATCTATATCCTCAGGAGCACTTTTCTTTTTCCACATATCTTTCCACGTCAAACACTCTGCCTCAAAATTTTCGAAGTTGTAATGTTTAATTATTTTTTTAATAATTTCCGCGTTTATATTTGAAGCATGAGATGGATGCAGATTTGCTAAGGAGAAAGCAGTACTTGTATCTTCGGCAAATCTTGTTGTTAATGAGCTAATTAAGGAATCTAAGTATGGATTAAAAATAGATATTCTAAAATATGTTTCAGGTGAGTCTGCTTGGACATTAGATCTCATGGTTTGGCGCTGAGTTATTCTAGGTGTTTTAAGTTCAATATCAAATATATTTCCGTATTCCAGACACTTTTTAAATATTTCTGCAAAAATTTAATTTGGGTTTTCCCTTTCTCTTTGAAAAACTTGTATTAACTCATTAATATGTCTTTTTACAGAAAGGAGATTTGTAGATACTCCCTGTAAAGCATTAGTTACCGGTTCTAATTGCGAAGAATATTTTGAAATTATGGTGAGACAAATTAAGAAACTTGGTTCTGATGTAGAGCAGAACAGCTGATGTGCTTTTTGTCTAGTCTGGTTATTAAAGTTGTTATCTATTGAAATGTTTTTTAGGGTTTCTTTTATAGCCACAAAATTATCTGAAAATATTCTTATTGATTTATATTTTGCTGACCATCTTGTGTCTGATAAAAGTGGAATATTGGTCACTAATGACCTTCGCTTTGGACTTTCTCTAAAAAATTTGATAACTTCTTTAATAACACCGATACTATTTTGAATTTGCGGAACGGAATTTAGGTCATTTACAGCAAGATTTAGCCGGTGTGATGAACAGTGAAAAAATTGTGCTTTAGGATATACATTTCTAATTAGTTTTTGGACCCCGTTTTCCTTTCCCGCCATAGTAGAGCACCCATCAAAACCTAATCCTACTAGCTTATCCAAATTTAGTCCGCAGTCTCTGGCAAATGTTAACAGCGCATCAGATATTGCTTGAGCTGACATTGATTTTAATGCTACAAAACCCAAGAATTCCTCTTTCACTATATTTCTTTTATCGACATATCTAACTCCGATAGATAATTGTTCAACCCCGCCAATATCTGCTGTTTCATCTGCTAACAGGGAAAACGCGTTACAGTTGTTTACTTCACTTACAATTTTATTTTTTATCACTTCACCACATATTTCAATAATTTCATTTTGACACATGTGGGATGTATATTTTGCATTTTTTCCACAGGTATTTAGATGTTCTTCTAATATTTTGTCACCACAGTCCACTCTAAACCTAATAAGATCTTCGAAATTACCCTCATGGGACTCCTTGCCTCGAAGAGCGATGTCGTGCATTCCGCAAAATAATATAGAAGAAATAATAGGAATCAACTTTTTTCTGTTACTTTCTACTAATAATCGATCATGCGAATTTATTTGTTCGGCTACAGTACTGGTTTTTCCAGACATTGATTTAATAAAATTTGACGATTGAAATATAGAATTTTTATGCCAAACGCTTTCTTCATGCGATTTTGCACATTCATGCAGATCTTTGTATTTTGTAAATTCTTTTTTTATAAAAGTCCCTTGAAATCCTCTCTGTACTACTGGTGTAAAAACAACGCAATATTTGCAGAGAGCCCCTTTTAACTTTTTTGAATAAACCATCCAGTTCTAAGTTTGCATCCATTCCATCCTAAATGCCCTCTTTCCTTCAGCAACATCACTTTTAAATTTATAGTTAGAAAACGGTTTAAAAGGGTTAATTAAGAGGTTATACCTAGTCTCATCGCTTATGTTAATCATCGAAATAAAATTTCCCAAATCAAATTTTTCACATTCGATTGTTGGTTCTGATGATTCGTAGCTGAAAGCTGACTGCATATTTTCTGAATTATTACAGGAAGTACTGGCAAACGCCACTGGTAATTGGTTTGATTCTGTATTAGAATTATTTAACTTAATTTTTTTTTCGTGTGTTGCAAGGAATCATCACTAGAGTCCTCAGACACAGGACCTTTTGTTTTAATTAAAAACTTTCTAATGTCCATAGCCTAACAATAAAACTTACCAATAAAATACAGGTCTATTCTTCACTTTGCACAAAAACGTAAAATTTTTTGTATTAAAAACAAATTTAAATCACCACAGAAAAATTGCGAGAACCGGCTTTTTTTGTTCTATTACTGTTCGTACTGAATGTACTCAACTTAGTGGCATAAAGTAAAGTACACCCCCGAACCACAGCATATAGAACACACAGCAGAGACTCTTACTTGGCGGGAACAGAATGCGCAGCTATTCGCGCATACACGCCCTTCGGGATAAAACCTCTCAGATCAGTGACGAGAATGCAGAAGGAGCTAGTCGTAACCATTGTCGTACGTACTTGGGTGTATTTTTATCGTTAGTTATAAAAATTCAGATTAGTTTGACTTAGTATTTGATTTTTGAGTGTTAAAACAGTTCTTTGTTCTTTTTCTTATTTTAGTTAGTTAGTGTCGTTGAGATTTTTATATTAATTCTGAAGTACCGTTGTTTTGTTAAACTGACTATAATGGGCCGTTCTTGTGCCGCGAAATATTTCATATACACACTGTTTAATTCTCCAGGGGGGGGGGGGGGCAGTTGCCCCCTCTTGCCCTCCCCTCACGGCGCCCATGGACAAACATAAGCCATATTCACAACAATCATTGTAAGATTTATTTTGTATATTTTCATTTTTAATGGCGTAAAAGTTATTATAATAGGATATTTTATAATATTTATCCACATTAAAGGCGAAATGTTAAAATGTATTGTAATTTATGATATTTTACTCTATTTTGTTTATGAAAATCAGTCTTGTAGTTCGGGACAGCAGAGACTCCATGCGCGGGTCAGCTGCGCAGAAACGTTGTGTCACATACCGTCTATGCATCAAAATGTCTCTTATATTATTATTTGTCTATGACGTTGCATTTGTCATTTGTATGACTATTGAATTTGGATTTTCTTTAAAATATGTTTCGTTTTATTTAATAATTCTCTAAATACAGAAGATTGTTCAGGTTCACAAATATGGTTAATTAAAACATTTGTTGTTTTAGCTATAACAATATTTCTCTCTTGTTCGTTTTCTATAAAAGAGCATATGTAATAAATATTCGCCAACATGATTTTTATTGAAAAGCCATTTGTAATTATAGGTTCAATACTAAATTTAGGGCTAATTGGTTTTCACAAAAGTGACTGTAAATTGTAACCTGACAGATGTGCACTTGCTGAGCAAGGGTTTTATGAAGGCGATTGTATGAATTAATCTGCCTGGGGCTTGACTACAGAAGGGAATTATAAAAAGCGTCTGTTTTTGGGAACAACATATATTGCCCAAGAAAATGAATATATAATTTAAAAACAGGCCTAAATAACATTAGCGTAATCTATGCGTACCTTTTAGATTTTGAAAAACAAAACATCTTCTTCTTCTAGTGCCTATCCGGTCCGGATGTTGGCGATCATTCTGGCTATTATGATTTTATTTGCTGCTGCACGGAATAGTCCTGTAGTAGTTGTTGAAAACCATGTCCTGAGATTTTTGAGCCATGAATTTCTCCGTCGTCCTGGGCCACGTTTACTAGGGATCTTCCCTTGCAAGATATTTTGTAATAGAGTGAACCTTTTCTCATTTCGCATTATATGACCGAAATATTCTAGCTTGCGGATCTTTATCGTTTTTATTAATTCGGTGTCTTTCTGCATTTTTCTGCAGACCTCTACGTTGGACACATGGTCTGTCCATGAGATTCTTAATATTCTACGATAGAGCCACATTTCAAAGCTTTCGAGTTTTTTTGTTGTTGCGTCGGTCAAGGTCCATGATTCGACCCCGTACAGTAAGACGGAGAAAACGTAGCAGCGAAGGAGTCTTATTTTGGTAGTTAACGTCAGAGATCGACTTTTAAAAACTGATGCCATTTTGAGAAATACGGCCCTTGCTTTCTCTATTCTACAGCGGATTTCTTGTGAGTGGTCCCATTGGTCATTGAGTGTAGTTCCTAAATATGTGTATTTACCGACCCTCTCAATTTGTAGCTGATTTAGGGTGAGGTGCTCCTGTGGAATCTGACTTTTGCTGATTACCATGTACTTCGTTTTGTTGACATTTATATCGAGACCGTATTCTAGACTAACTGAATACACTCTGTTCATTAGTTGTTGTAATCCATTGAGGTCTCCAGCCATAATCACTGTATCGTCAGCGTATCTGATGTTGTTTAATCTTTTACCATTTAGTAATATTCCTTCATCTACGTCCTCGAGAGCCTCTCTAAATATGTATTCTGAATAAACATTAAATAATAGAGGGGACAATACGCATCCTTGCCTTACACCTCGTGCGATCTTTATGGCATCTGATTTGTCTCCTTCTACGGACACATATGCTGACTGATCCCAATATAGTCTCGATATTATTTCCAAGTCTCTTCCATCGATCCCAACAGTATTTAATATTTCCACTAGTTTGTGATGTTGTACGCGATCAAAAGCTTTACTGTAGTCTACAAAACAAGCATATACGTCGCAGTTGACGTCTCTACATCTCTGGAATAATACCTGTACACTGAATAGTGCCTCTCTAGTACCTACCGCATCTCGGAAACCGAATTGAGTTTCCGACATATAATCTTCACACTTTTTGTATATTCTTCTGTGAATAATTTTCAGGAATAGTTTCAATAGATGACTCATGAGACTGATAGTTCTATGATCTTCGCATCTCTTTGCTCCTGGTTTCTTTGGTATTATAACAAATTCCGACAGTAGCCAATCTTTCGGTAGTTCGCCTTTTTCATAGATGAGTTTGAACATCTCTGTTAGTTGTGTGATTCCAGATTCGTCGAAAAGTTTGAGAATTTCAGATCTAAAGTTGTCTGGTCCAGGAGCTCTTCCATCTTTCATTTGTTGCACCGCTGATTGCACTTCATCGACGGTGATGGCAGGACCTGATTTATCTATTATCTGTGGCCGCTGCGGTCTTGCATCTTTAAATAGTTCTGAGATGTAGTTGCTCCATACCTTTATCTTGTCTTGTTTGTCTATTACTAGATTTCCTTGTTTGTCGGTCAGTTTACATATTGTTCTGGGCTTGATCAACCCAGCCGTTTCTTTAACCTTTTTATACATGTTAAAACTATCATACTTTTCCTGTAGGGCTTCTATTTCCTGGCAATCTTCTTGTAATTTCTTTTCTTTGGCATCCTTGATTTTTCTTTGTATTTGCTTGTGAATTGCTGAATATGCGGGTGTATCTTTCATAAGTCGTCTTTGTTCCATCATATGTAGAATTTCGTCTGTCATCCATGTTTTTCTTTTGATGTTTTGATCTGATTTTAAATATTTTTCACTGACGCTTGTAGCAATGTTTTTTATTCTGTCTAATTCAAATTTCACATCATTATTGATATTTGTTTCTTGCAGTTGTTCTGCTAAGTGATGTCTTACTTTTTCCTTCGTGTCCGGGTTTTTTAATTTTCGCATGTCATAACGGTCTTTCTTTGTTGTCTTCTTCACAGCTTTTAGTTTTAGCTTTAAGGTGCCAACTAATGGGTTATGGTCTGACATTATATCTGCCCCAGGATATGTTTTAACAGATGTGAATGCGTTCTGGAATCTCTTATTTACTAACATATAATCAATTTGATTTCTGACTATATGTTCTTTAGAGTCTAGTGGTGATCTCCATGTGTATAACCTTCTTGGTGGTAGTTTAAAAAACGTATTAAGTATTGCCGCTTTTTTGTCTGCTGCGAATATTGCCAATCGATCGCCACGCTCGTTCCTTTCACCTAATCCATGAGGTCCAACATATTCTCCCTCACCTCCGTTGCCTATCTTCGCATTGAAATCGCCCATTATCACCGTTAGGTGGTGTTTGGGAAGTCTACTGTATACATTTGTTATTTCGCTGTAGAATTCTTCAACTTCCTCTATGGTTTTATCAGCTGTGGGAGCATATACCTGTATGATGTTTATCGGAACAGGACTTGCGTTGATTTGTAATAATAAGGTTCTTTCACTTATTGGAGTAAAACTTTTGACGTGTTTTTCTACGTTTTTGTGAACAATAATACCTACTCCATACTGATGAGCATTTGTATTTGTTCCTGAATAGTAGACTTGATGTTCATCTATCAGACATTGCCCTGAACCTGGCCATCTCATCTCACTAATTCCCAAAATTTTTATATAAAACATAAGAAATTTAAAATCCAGTGGTAATAACATATAATAAAATAGATCTTGATATCATAGTAGGATAAATTAAAAAAAGATAATAAATATGTAGTAACTTAACAACCATATTTAATGACGTTATATATTTTCTTTTGGAGTTTTTATTTGAATATATTATAAATTTTAGAATAGTACCACCGTTGTCATTACGTATCATTAATTATGTTAGTAATTCATACATAACATTTTTATTTTTATGATTTCATATTCTGACCATGATTTATTCAATTTTAGTTCCTTGAAAATGAATATATATTATTCGAAAACTTAAAATACATATTAAAAAGAGTACACCTTGGTATTTCATTGCCACGTACCCACAAAAAATTAATTATGACTTTCTCGTGGTCTATCTCAAGAACATTGAATCAATCAACTCAATTTAATTTTTGTCACTAATGCACCATCCAATAACACTGTACATCGCTGTAACACTAAATTCAAAAGCGGCCGAAACTTTTTTAGGAACGAAGTTAAAGAATATCGTCCAAAATCAATGGTGGTGCCATAAGCCATTGGTGCTGCGAGTGAAATAACTGAAAAGATGTCCCCGATCGACAAATCGAGACAAGTTTAGGCATTAGTATGACGAAGGTACATAAGATGTTACACCAACCTTTGAGATACTTAAAAAATGTCTATGTGGATTTATACTTTGAAATGATTGAAAAATACCACTGTGGTACATCAAAAGCTGTATATCTCATAGTTGCAGGTAATGAGTCCTTGGTTGAAGCATATGAGCTGGAAAGAAAAGGTCAATTGATAGTTTAGCTGATTTAATGTGAAGAAGTTCTTACAAAAGGTTCCCTGGTTTCGAAACATTATGAAGTGAATGATAATGTGTTTTTTGACAATAACCGGTTTTATGACAGCTGCGTCTCTCAGAAATAAGAACAACTGTTAATTTAGCGTAGTATAAGACTATTTGTTCTCCAGAAGTTTTCAGAGAGAAATAATTTCAAAACGAAGAATTATTTTGCATGAGAACAATGCGAGCTGACACACAAAGCATGAAACAAGCGAGAAGAGGGACACACAAAAGATGGAATTCATCGATCGTCCGCCTAACAGCCCTGACTTGGCCACTAATTACAGATAAACTGCTTGAACACTGATTCTAATTGTATCTTGTTCTCATCAGCTAGTATGATGTTGCGTTGCTTTACCAATTTTCCCCTCTTCTTGGATAGCAGCCCACTTGTTAAGATCAAAATTCATACATATGCAGTCGAAGAATAAAAATGACATAATATGTAAGTGGAAGCAGTTTTGTTACAAGTTTATACTTGCGAATTGCATCAAACCAGTTACCAGTTGGTAGCTGCAAAAATATCCATACTTCAAGTTCATAATAACACGATAATATTCGAACATCTAGTATAGTTATAATTCGATTCAATATAGGCAGCATTACCTCAATTAATCAATTCCTTTACTTAATTTGTATCTTGTATCCAAGTAACATTTTTATTAAGAAAACTGATATGAAAGATGTATACCGTTGTGTAATATATACAATAACTTGATTTATCCATTAAATCCTGTCCTTACGTTGAAAGTTATTGAAAATACAAAGTAAGTTTTTATGTTTTCCGATAAGATTCACAATAATTTTCCATTTAATAGTACAAACCAATTATCTAACTAAGTTTCATTTAACTCTTCTGTAGTTGCAGTTTTATATCAAACTAGTTGATTCAAATAATAAACAGTGAGTTGTGAATATTAGTTTTATTAAAGCACTTCTCTAGCTTGACTGTTTCTACATTCAAATTTCTATAAGGTAAGTCACACTACAATAGTTCACATTTTCCTTTAAATGAACAATCTCAATTATATCTACTGGTTAATCATTTTGCTCTTCACAATTTTTTTCTTAATATTGAATTTAATGACAACTAATCTAGAAACAAAATTAACGATCAATGCTTTTCTATTAAAATCTTAAAACTAGAGTGTTTTACCGAGTTTAAACCAGTGGTGTTTTCTCAGCTTTGTTCTCTCTTGGTTACACTACGCAACAAGCACTATGCTCTGCTTTTAACCACTACAATAGCTCAACAGGTTTAATCCTTTTGAGTTTTTTCATTATTTCACTCTGTTGTGAAGCCTTTATTCGTGCTTCCTTGCAAAATATGTTATCTCGTCTGCTACAATTTCCACTGCTAGTTCTCTGTGGAGAACGCTATTTCTTAGATAGCAAGGAGCATTGACAATACGCCCCTATAGATTGTTCTGGAATCTTTGTACGATTTAAATATTGCTTGAGCAAGCACACCCCCAGAGTTGTATGTCGTTTGTATATCATCACTTTGCTTCGTATTGATAGTTCAGAATTTATATCTAATAGCCAGTATAATTTTCTATATTGACCTTTTTAAATGAAACTACCGGTTTCTAAATAATTCTACAATAAAATGGAACAAGTAGTTTCATTTAAAAAAGTAATATGTAGATTCCACACAGTGTTTGTCTCTAGATGCTTAGCCTTGTTTGCGTATGGAATAATATGATTGTTAAAAGTTATCTACATTCGACTAGTGAGTTTGTTCGTGAATTTCTACCTAATAGCCAGTATAATTTTCTATATTTGAATTTTTGAATTGAACCAATTGTTTCCAAATAAGCAGTGTGTCTTTTAACCCTTACCTGTTCAGCTCTAATTGATATATAATCAAAATGTTTCATATTTGGTTTATTATTACTGCGCTTTTCTAGTCTGGCTGCATTAGACGGGTATAATGTGTTGTACATATTATTTCCCTTTAATATAAGATACCTTTGAAAGTGAACTGTGTTTCTGAAACTAGACATATATCTATTTGTAGTGCCCAGGTACATCTGCTGCTCATCTTTATGATGCAGAAGTCCATTGGCATTCCATATTCTAACGTATTAAAGAGCTGTCTGTAGGCAGTGGTACAGCATTATTATTACAGTTTTCTAGCTTGCCTACCTCTTGTCAAGCCTTGCCATCATATTCACGAGTATGGCTTTTATGCTGTTACTGCTATAGTTGCTATTTCGTGGTGCAGTATTTTTTCCTTTGACGATATTACTTCAGGTATGCTGCGCTTTGGTTCCTTGAGATCTTATCGGTTGCCTACTCTGTTGTGATGTTGACGGTTCATCATAATTCCTTCGTGATAGTTGTCTGGCGTTGTTAGTCGGGACAGTTTATTTTTATTTTTTGTAGCTTGACAGGATGTTGCTCTTTGCAGTTTACGCATGTAGGTATTGTATTTTTCTTCTTAGCTTAATCGTTTGTTAAATGTCGTTCTACACACTTCACGCATCTTGGCGTCTTATATGACAATATCTTTGAGTTTAGACTCAATTATCACTCTCATATCCAATATCTCATGTATTTCATATACTTTGACGTCTTTTTTATTGTAACAAATTAACATGTGTACTGTTGGTATAACATTTTTGTATCTATTCTCGTTGTTCTTTTTCTTTATGATATTTTCTACTTTTCAGATTCTATATATTATATCATTGACATTGTTATATATTATTGACTTATTCCTTTAGCAATCACTTTGACAGGGAGATTGCGTTTATTTCCATAAGAGTGCCATTTTATTCTTTCTTTTCCCAAAAATTGATAGAAACATATGAACAATATACACGAGTAATACTAATTGAGTTGACTTCATTACTACAAATTTCGGCTTATTTCAGAATGAAATAGGACTATTGTAGGGAGTAAATGTATATGAGACTACTTAGTGTGCTAATTGAAATAGTTAAATGGATTGTTATATTTTAATTGTGAATTTAAATTGAATGTAAAAATGTATTAATGTTGTGTTACTATTGAAATATTATACTCTTGGGCTAGCTAATTCATATATATTTTATCCTTAATTCCTCCTATTCATTATGCTATTTAATATCATGTGGTTTCATTTAATTCCTAAATTTTATTACCTCGGCTGCTCTTATTTATACACTACTCTATATCTCAGTAGGGTCCTGGGCAAAGTCATAATAAAATCAACATTACTCACCAATGTAATTTATTTTATGTGATTTATTGAAAAAATAGGACAAAAATTTTTAAAAACTTCAATATTAATTATATATAAAATATAGTTGGCGCTTTAATTTTATTATTGGAGTCATATACCTATTATATATATTGAATAAACGATTATCCCTTTCTCAACTATGGAAAATTCTTATGCTATAAAATGTAAATATGAATTTTTCTATATACATCTAAATTTCCACATCACACAACCTTTATGTATATTTTAAAAACTATTCATTCTTTTTGTAAACATTATATTTCTTTGAAAAAATGTTCAACTATTGTAACTTTTTTCTTCTTGTTCTTCTGAATAGGATTATTGAAAATATTCAGACACTGCTTTAGTTTTAATCGGTTCGTGAAATAGAGAGGATATTTGAAATATTTTATCTACTTAATTTCGATCTTTTCAAAATATTTTAACGTATTATAACAATAGTGCATGTGATAAAAACTGAAATTAGTTATGATTTGTTGTTATGTGGAAAGTTTTATATATATATATATATTAATAATATTTGGTACCAAATAATGAAAAAGTGAAATTTAAAACACCTGGTGATAAAAGTTTTAAAATGATTATAATAAACCAGGAAACGTAAAAAAACTTACCATTATCAAATTTTGTAGATATATGTATAAATTTCTGAATGAATTTTTCTCCAGTTACATATATATATATATATATATTTATATATATATATATATATATATATATATATATATATATATGTAACTGGAGAAAAATTCATTCAGAAATTTATACATATATATATATAAATATATATATAATATATATATATATATATATATATATATATATATATATATATATGTGTAAGGGTTCCTTTGGGGACTTTATTTGGTATGAAGTGGTGCCTTTGAGGACTTTTCGGGTTTTTGAGGACTGTCCTCGTAGTAATTATATATGCAATGGTGCCTTTAAGGACTGTCCTCAGAACAACATTTTTATTTATATGTTTGAAGGTTGTTATAGGGACCTCATATTTAGTATCAAATTTACTTCCTCGACTCTTACTTCGTGGAATTTACTCATATTACTGTTTTAAATTAAACTTACTGTTTCTAGATAATTCCATAATATATTGGTAAAATGTGGTATTATCTATAAACAGTTGGTGTCATTTAAAACAGTATCTATCCAAATTGTGAGTTATTGTGAGTTTTTATCTAAACTTTGGATGAGGAAAAAGCCAAATTAGGATTTCAACCATGTAAATACCATTTAATTTCAATGCAGGGATACATTCCATGCAAATTAATTTTGGGGTAACATGGTTCGAATAAAGCGGATGGCCTAAAACTGGGATTCAAATACTTGGGTTCTTTTTTCTGATTCTTTGTTGGTTCTCGCACATATCTGAAATTTCTGAATATATGTTTTATTTTATTTCAATAGGGTGTCAGGAAATAGTATATTACATCACGAAAGCGGAAAGCGACATTTTACACACGGGTGGGATTGAAAAATATGTTTCGCACTAGTGATGTACAGTATTTTTTCTACGACCACGCGATAATTTTACCAAATAATATAAAATCTAAAATAATCTCGCCAGGGTGGAAAATCCCCTCCGCATCACTCGAAAATTTCACCAAATAAAGTAAAATCTGACGTAATTTTGCCTATGTGAAAAATCACTACCGCGCCAGTGATATACACAATTTTTTCTACAAACACGCAATAATTTCAAAAAATAATGTAAAATCTTACATAATCCCGCGAGTGTGGAGAATCACTTCCGCTCCAGTGATGCATACTACTTTTTCTACGTCCATAATTTTATAAAATCTGATGTTTGTAAAATAGTCGATGGGGTCTGAGCATTGACTTGATTATAGATATTGAAGCTATAGCTTAAATTTGGTTTCCTGGAACATAAGCTATAAATTCTAATTAAACATTCATATTTTCTTTTCAATAAATATTTATAGCAGCCAAAAAATTAGTCTTATTTGTTGTTGTTGAACAGATTTGGTATCAGAGAGTGCTGACTGAATCAATATTATTCGATTGATTATATCGAGATGAAATAGTTACATTTACAGTTACTTTTGAATTTTCCTCATAGCAGATATACGTAACAAAAAGAATAATTTCGAAGTGAAAAATTATTCTATAGATTAATTTGCTTTTTGTCTGAACATATATGCCGACTAGACTGATAAAATATAACCAGACTTTGAACACAAACGGGTCAAATGTATCGAATTAAAAGGATATTTCGTAAACGAAAAGGTTTGTTAATATAAATTATTCATTTGACTTCGTATGATTCCACCAATGAGTGAACTCGCTCTATTTCTCTGTATTTAGTTAAATTTCAAATCGTAAAAGTTCGTAAAAAGTCCGTTTTGAGCTAATTTTTATAAATGAAAACTCTTACATTTTGTCCGAAATAAAAATTTGCCATAAAAATTATGTGGTGTGCTTCACAAATCCAGTCTTGAACTTATTATTTCCATTCCATTGGGTACTATACGGAGACTAGTATAAAAATTAGGTATTTTTGTACTTGTGTTACTGTCGAATTCCAAAACCAGTACATTATATTTTGACAGAAATTATGAATTTTAATGCATATTTGAACATAAAAATAGATTTTATATTTTGTTAGCCTATATATAAATACATACATAAAATCTTCGAAGTACGATTCCACATATATTGAAACGATTTTGAGAGACTTCGATAATCACATCGAATTTTGGGAATGCAAAAAAAGTTGCTATTGATTGCGATTGCGTCACTGAATGTAGCGCCAATGTAGCATAGGTAAAATAAACGGTTTTAAAGACTAAAACTAACTTTCCGCGTCTGTGAGATGTCCTGAATAATAATCTATCATAAAATTGTTACTTGTACGCTTCGGGGGACGTATCGTGCTAACAAATTGAAATTTCTCTAAAAGTAACCAATAATGCAGTATATCTGGATTTATAGGACCCGCTGTTTTCGCTATAGTCAGCTGAAAATCAATAGCATACATCTGTGAGAAACCTTGAATGGGAGACCTTGAAAAATATCCAATTATAAAATTGGCCACTTGTATACACTCCGGAGGCTGTATCGTACTAACAACCCAAAATTTCTCCAAAAAGGACAAAACATGTGGCACTTCAGGTTCCATAGCACCCATTGTACTAGCTCTGGTAAGCTAAAAATCAATAAGGCCCATCTATAAGACGCCCTGAACAATATTCAATCATAAAATGGGTCACTGGTATACACGTTGGAGGCTGTATCGTGCTAACAAACTAAAAATTCTCCAAAAATGGAAAAATTTGGTACCTCAAGTACCATAGCACTCGTTGTACAGGCTTTAATGAGCTTAATATCAATATAGTTGATCTTTGAGGCGCCCTGTATAATATCCTATCATAAAATTGGTCAATTGTATATACTCTGGAGGCTGTATTGTGCTAACAAACTGAAATTTCTCCAAAATTGACAAAAATGTACTTAAAATACTATAGCACCTGTTGTGCTGGCTGTGGTGAGCTGAAAACCAATAGGGTTCATCTGTAAGATGATCTGAATAATATTCAATCATAAAATTGGGGACTTTTTGCACTCCAGAGGCTGTATCGTGCTAACATACTGAGAATTCTCAAAAAATGACAAAAATGTCGTACTTCAAGTACCATAGCACCAGTTGTACTGACTATTCTGAGCTGAAAATCAATAGAGTTCATCTGTGAGATGTCTTGAACAATATTCAATCATATTATTGGTGACTTGTTTCACTCCATAGGCTGTATCCTACTAACAAGATATGTAACGAAAAGTGGCCGACGACAACAACGACAACGACGACGTACACACAGGATTTTTTTTTCTGAAATCCGTTTTTTCGTGTTGTTCTTGATGAAAAACGTAAAAATAACTCATAAATGTTTTACCAAATTTCAACTTTTTTGTGGGTAAACCAATACTTTTCTCGCATATTAGATAGGCTGGGCGGAAAAGTAAAAAACTATAAAGGTTTTAGTAGCATCTCTATTGGGCCCGGTCCAGACAGTATCGATGAACAGTGCTGGCGATCCCTCCAATTCATTACTACTTTTCCGCCAAACCTATCTAATATGCGAGAGAATTATTGGTTTACCCCAAAAAAAGTTGGAATTTCAGATTTTTTTTGAGTTATTTTTACGTTTTTCAGTAAGAACAACACAAAAAACAGTTTTTAGAAAAAACATCCTTTGTGTATTTCGTCGTCGTCGGCCACTTTTCGTAACATATCTTGTTAGCACGACACAGCTTCTGGAGTGCAAGAAGTCACCAATTTTATGATTGAATATCGTTTAAGACATCTCTCAGGTGAACCATATTGATTTTCAGCTCACTAAAGCCAGCACAACGGGTGCTATGGTACTTGAAGTACCAAATTTTTGTAATTTTTAGAGAATTTTCAGTTTGATAGCACGATACAGCCTGCGGGGTGTATACAAATAAACAATTTTATGATTTGTTATTGTTCAGGGCATCTTATATATGGACCTCATTGATTTTCAGCTCAATATAGCTAGTACATCGGGTGCTATGGTACCTGAAGTGCCTCATGTTTGACTATTTTTGGAGAATTTTCGGGTTCATAGCACGATACATCCGTCGGAGTGTACACAAGTGACAATTTTATGATATCGTTCAGAGCATCTCACAGATGCGGAAAAGTTGTTTTAATCTTTAAAACCGTTTATTTTATTTGTACCATTCACATTTGCGCGTATCATAGATCGACCGATATACAAAACAATGAATTGGACGGATCGTCAAAACTGATAACAGGTCCTTTCGGAAACGGTCCTTATGCGGATAAATAAATAACCTAATAACTTCTCAACAACTGTGATCGACTATGTAATAAAATAATACTTAACTTATCATTTAAGTAAAATATCAATAGTAAGTATTTCTGGAGGAGGTAGGAATAAGATCATTTTTCTACTATTATTTTCTGTTCCTCTTCTTGAAAAACACAATATAGAACACATATTATTGGATATTTTTCGAGACGGGGAAGGAAAAGTACTGTTATTTCCCCTTCCTTTCCTTGAAAAACTCAATATGGAACACAAAGTATTGGATATCATCCGAGAGGTTGATGGGAAAGTACTATTATTTTCACATGTAATAGTAGGGGGGGGGAGAAAGCTGTTATTTTTACTTTTTGTAAAAATAGATATAGAACACAAAGTAAGGGATATGTTTCGATATTTATTACATTGAAGTAATAGTACTTTTCGTGTTTGAAAAACTTTATATTCAAATCATTGGACATTTTTCGACAAGGGGAATAGAAAATACCATTATTCTTACATTAGATGTAATAGTATTTTGCCTTTTCGGCACATATCAAATAATTTCTGCTCCACCTGATGTTTTTCAAGAAGGGGAAAGGAATATTGCCTGTAACCCTGTAAGTATATTTTTACGAATGTAAATTATTGCTGAATCTACGACTAAAATAGTTAAAAGGAACATAATACAGACGTCCTCAGAGTAACTGCTACAAAAAAAAGTCTAAATATGTTAGCAATGCAAATAATTTCAAAAAATGGCATACATCAATTCCCAATAAGATATAAAACTAATGTATGCATTAATATGTTCAAGATGTTCCGATTTCTTCGTGTTCTATGTATATTTTAAATATATAAATCAAAAGTTCTCTAAGCTGCCACTCTACAAAAAAAATTTAAAATGCAAAAAAATTAGAAAAATTTTGCATACATGAATTCAAAACAAAATATATAACTGATGTATACTTTAATATATACGAAATTTTGACGTTTCCCAAAACTGCTATATATATATGTGTGTGTAAGGGTTCCTTAAGGGACTTTTTTTGGTATGAAGTGGTGCCTTTGAGGACTTTTCGGGCTTTTGAGGACTCTCCTAGTAGTAATTATATATGCAATATTATATATGCAAGTGCCTTTAAGGACTGATTTTTCATCTAAACTTTGGATTCATTCAATAGGGCGGGCCAGGAAAAAACCAAATTAGGATTTCAACCATGTAAATAGCATTTTTATGTACAGATACATTCCATGCAAATTAACTTTGGAGTAACGTAACATGGTTCGAATAAAGCGTGTGGCCTAAAACTGGGATTCGAATACCTGTTTTCTTTGTTTGTTCTCGCACATCTCTCATATTTCTGAATATAGGGTTTATTTCATTTAAATTGGATGTCAGGAAATAATATATTATATCATGAAAACGGAAAGCGACATTTAAGACACGAGTGGGAGTGAAAAATATGTTTCCCACTAGTGATGTACAGTATTTTTTGTACGACCACGCGATAATTTTACCAAATAATAAAAAATCTAAAGTAATTTTGCCTGTGTGAATAATCACTTCCGCACCAGTGATATACACTATTTTTTCTACGAACACGCAATACTTTTACCAAATAATGTAAAATCTTACATAATCCCGCCAGTGTGGAGAATCATTTGCGCACCAGTTATGTAGACTATTTTTTCTACCTCCATAAATTTATAAAATAAGATGAAATCTGACGTTTTTAAAATAGTCGAAGTGGTCTATAAAGAAATTATTGGATATCAAATCGTCCACGCGTACCAAGTCGCGAACATTGACCTGATTATAGATATTGGAGCTCATCGCTTTAATTTCGCTCCCTGGAACATGAATTAAGGTTTAAGGGATTAAGGGATATTATTTTAAAAAACATTGTTCTAAAAGCTATAAATTCTGATAAAAAAATTAATTTTTTTGCTCAATAAATATTTATAGCTGCCTAAAAATTAGTCTGATTTGGTTGAACATATTTCGTAGCAGAGGATGCTGATAGTGGCGTAGCCAGTCACGTAGGGGGGGGCAAAGATATATTTAAAAAAAACATGAAAAGTAACAGTCGAGTTATAACATTATCATACTATTCGAAAAAAAAATAAAAATATATAGGATTTATAACAACATAAAAATAGAATTTTTTTTCAAGTTAAAATAATATAATACTACTTTAAACTGAAAAAATTCGAAGAATAATTCTTCTACTCTTCATTGTTTCAAAGTTGTCCATTACATTACTGTTTTAAATTAAACTAACTGTTTCTAGATAATTCCACAATATATTGAAAAAATGTAAAAAATTCTAAGAAATTGACAATTATATACTGTATTCCTATTATCATCAAAATGATAGAATTTCTGTCATCCCCATGTTGTACTATTTTTTCAATGCCCTTTTTGAAGTTTTCATTTCCTTCATTGGGATCAGCCCAAGCACTTTTATTTTGACTTGACATAAGCCAACAAGAAAAATTATTTTATTAGCCCTAGGCGAATAAACTAAGCATTCTCGTATTTGTTGTCCTTCCTTTCCAGATTTATAGTACCAGTTAACACGGAATCGCCTATTTTCTACTTAATTCTGTTATCATGTGTTTATCTTGAAAAGTGGAATCGATTTCTGGAAATAAAAACAAATTTAAAATGACGGCTGAATAATGTTGACTTTATAGACCTGTCAATATTTCCACAAGGTCAGAATAATTTTCATCAATTTCCTGGTCAGATTCCATTGCGACCATTTTCTGCTCGGATTTGATTTCGACCACTTCCTGGCCATATTCCATTTCGACCATTTCCTGATTAGATTCCATTTCGGCCATTTTCTCACCTTTATCATCATCGCCGTGCATACTCGGACATTTTTCGAATGTACCTTTCTTACGTTCTTTTGAACTTTCAATTTCAGTGGCAGAAAAATCAAAACTTGGTGTCTCGATGGGAATGCCGGGAATACCGCGTCGTGCACTGATTTTGGAGAACTTTGTTATGACTACGTATAGGATTCTAAGATTTGACGTCTGTGTTTGAAACGTTACAAAAAAATATTTCCTACAACTGTATAATTGAGCTGCAGAAATGAGAAAATATATTTTTTTCTTTCAGGCATTTCAAACATATAGGTACGGTGGTTGTTTTTGAAAATATGTATGTTACCGAATACTTTGTTAAGGGTGTGGCGAAAAAATGTTAATTGTGAATGCACTCACTTAGCGCCACTGGGTGCTGACTAAATCAGTATTGACTGAATGAAAACGACGAATACTCAGTGTGTATTTATTTATTAATTTCCAGCTAAGCGCTTTCGGCTATTAAGCCATTCTCAAAACTGTCCTATGAAAATCACAAAGTTTGTGAAATTTTGAAAAAACAATTTAAAAAAGTTGAACTTACGTCATTTAAAAAATAGGTGTCGAAACCATCCAGTTGATAAAGAACAATGTTCAAAGTTGAATCATTGTTATGATTAAGTCATTGAATTAAAAACATTAAAATAACCCTATTGGAAGGGTGTAAAATTATAATTTACATGATGTAAATTCATTCAAAAATAAAAACTGAATGAATTTACATCATGTAAATTATAATTTTACACCCTTCCAATAGGGTTATTTTAATGTTTTTAATTCAATGACTTAATCATAACAATGATTCAACTTTGAACATTGTTCTTTATCAACTGGATGGTTCCGACACCTATTTTTTAAATGACGTAAGTTCAACTTTTTTAAATTGTTTTTTCAAAATATCACAAACCTTGTAATTTTCATAGGACAGCTTTGAGAATGGCTTAATAGCCGAAAGCGCTTAGCTGGAAATTAATAAATAAATACACACTGAGTATTCGTCGTTTTCATTCACTCAATTTACATCTAGTCTGTACACCATATCAACAGACAGCTCTAAATCAGTATTATTTGATTTATTGTATCGAGAGGATATAGTTACAGTTACTTTTGAATTTGAATGCATTTAAATTTTCCTCAAAGCAGGTAAACGTAGCGAAAAGATTAATTTCGAAGTAAAAAAGTATTCTATCGATGAATTTGCTTTTTGTCTGAACATATATGTCGACTAAACTAATAAAATATAACTCGAGTTTGAACACAAACGGGCCAAACGTATCGAATTAAAAGGATATTTCGTAAACGAAAAGGTTTGTTAATTCAAATTATTCATTTGACTTTGTATGATTCTGCCAATTAATGAACTCGCCCTCGTACTTACACAAAATAAAAATTATAAAAAGTCCGTTTTGAGCTATTTTTTATGAATGAAAAATCTTTGTAATTATTATTTTTATTTGACATTTGACTTTAACCCTGAAACAAATTATGAAATGGTCTAGCGTTGTTCTAGCTAGCAAATTATTATATTAAATGGTAAATTTTAATAAATTATTTATTAAAAATATTAACAAATAAATTACATAACGTTCGATAACATCAAGTATTTTTGGAGCAGGAAGGAACAAGTTCACTTTTCTCTTTGAATAACTCAATGTGGAACAAAAAGTACCGAATATTTTCCGGGAAGGGAAGGAAGAATACTATTATTTTCTGTTCCTATTGACAAACACAATATGGAACACATATTATTGGATATTTGTCGGGAAGGGGAAAGGAGAATACTTATTCTTTTTGCGTTGGATGAAAAAGTATTTTCTCTTCCCCTTTTTAAAAAACTTAATATGGAACACGCAAAGTATTGGATATTTTTCGAGACGGGGAAGGAAAAGTACTGTTATTTTTCCTTCATTTCCTTGAAAAACTCAATATGGAACACAAAGTATAGGATATCATCCGAGAGGTTGAAGGAAGAGTACTATCATTTTCACATGTAATAGTAAGTGGGGGGAAAATGCTGTTATTATTACTTTTTGAAAAATTAGAAATAGAACACAAAGTAAGGGATATTTTTCGAGATTTATTACATTGAAGTAATAGTACTTTTCCTGTTTGAAAAACTTTATATTCAAATTATAGGACATTTTTCGACAAGGGGAATAGAAAATACCATTATTCTTACATTAGATGTAATAGTATTTTGCCTTTTCGGAACATATCAAATAATTTCTGCTCCACGTGATGTTTTTCAAGAAGGGGAAAGGAATATTGCCTGTAACCCTGTAAGTATATTTTTACGAATGTAAATTATTGCTGAATCTACGACTAAAATAGTTAGAAGGAACATAATACAAACGTCCTCAGAGTAACCGCTACAAAAAAAGTCTAAATATGTTAGCAATGCAAAAATTTTTGAAAAATGGCATACATCAATTCCCAATAAGATATAAAACTAATGTATGCATTAATATGTTCAAGATGTTCCGATTTCTTCGTGTTCTATGTATATTTTAAATATATAAATCAAAAGTCCTCTAAGCTGCCACTCTACAAAAAAAAATTATTCTTACATTAGAGGTAATAGTATTTTGCCTTTTTGGAAAATATCAAATCATTTTTGTTCCACGTGATTTTTTTCAATGAGGGGAAAGGAATATTGCCTGTAACCCTGTAGGGATATTTCCACTAATGTAAATTATTGCTGAATCTACGGCTAATATAGTTAACTGGTTTTTTATTTATTTAAAACAGTTTATCCTGACGGGTGCGATAAATTCATACACACGGTGAGTTGACTCACTTAATTTATTTATTCACTAAACTATTCACTTACTTATATTATGTACACAGTATATTCACTTACACTAATTTATATGAACACTTCACTACAGTTTATTGTATAAACTGACTCTGCCGCTGGTCGGAAGTCTTTATATATCAAGTGCCCTTTTTTCTGGATAACTTTAGATTGCGGCTCACACAAAAATAATCGCCTGCTTGGAAATGTCTAGATAAGACTGGAATTGTCTAGATAAGAATAGTCACAAAAAATAATGGTAATCGGTTCGAAGAAATCCCTCCGCATTCGCCAACATTTTAACTTTCATACATGGCTTAGACAGAGTCGGATTCAGGGACTACACCTGTGGGATATTCCGTAACAATAGAAACATAATGCAAGCCGTCCTCAAAGTAACACTGCTACAAAAATATAGGCTAAATTTGTTAGCAATGCAAAAAATTAAAAAAAATTGCATACATCAATTCGCAATAAGATAAGAAACTAATGTATGCATTAATATACTCAAGATGTTTCGATTCCTTCGTGTTCCATATATATTTTCAATATATAAATTGGAAGTCCTCGAAGCTGCCACGGTACAAAAAAAAATTTTAAATACATAAAATAAGAAAAAAATTGCATACATGAATTCAAAACAAAATATATAACTGATGTATACTTTAATATATCCGAAATTTTGACGTCCCCAAAACTACCCTTACACACATATATATATATATATATATATATATATATATATGTAACTGGAGAAAAATTCATTCAGAAATTTATACATATATCTCCAAATTTGATAATGGTAAGTTTTTTTACGTTTCCTGGTTTATTATAATCATTTAGAAACTTTTATCACCAGGTGTTTTAAATTTCACTTTTTCATTATTTGGTACCAAATATTATTAATTAAAACACACCACAGACCTTGTTATATTTCACCAAGCGACACCTTCGATTGTGTCCATCCATGACGCTTTCCCGCTTCAGGTAGCAATCTCCCTTCTTATAATTTATCTGGTGATAATTCTCCTACTTGGCTTGACTGTTTCAATAAAAATTTGTCTTTGCACTTATTTTAATTATAAATTTCTTTTATAGTTCTTATTTATATATATTCAACACTTATTACTTGAAAATTTACTAAGAAAAACTGCATAACATACTATCACTTCTTTCTTCCTTGATTAACAACGCTTGACTCACTACCGCGGGTTTTTTTATCCGCCAAAACCTTTTCTATCGTTTATAACCGGAAGCTGGCAATGTTCTAGAAAAGGAGGATAAAAAGGAACTTAAGAAAAGAAATGGTGCGTTTCCGAGCAAGTATGGTGTAGCGTTTAGGGACTGGATCGTGTTATAAGTGTAGTGCTGTTTTCGGAAGTATGTTAGAGTGACTATTGATAATTTCTGATAAGGCATATTTATGTATCCGATTTTTTTTACCTCATACGTTACTTATTTATCCTTATTAATAATTAATGTGAAAACAAACAATAGTTCAATTAGAATTAATCAGAGAAGATATTACAAAACAAGCTAAAAGAGCTATTAAAGATAATGTAACGAAAACTGATGATGACTTAGAGATGAAATAAGATTTATTCAACAATTTAACGCGAACTTTGGCTTTTACTTGCGAAACGCTAGACACTGATCAAAAATTTGCCGCAAATCAATTGTTTCAAGAGATCAGAGACCTAGTATTGAGGGCATTTCAGGCTCTTAGTGTTAAGTACAAAGTACCTACTTTCTGCATTCAACGAATAGATCCTCGTCTACTTGAGGGAGATAGCGAAGACGACGATAACTCAAGAATCATGCCGGTGAGCGCTATTGAATTTTTTAATTTATCAGGGAAGAACCAACGAATTCGATGGTTCCATAGAGAAATTTCCATCCTTTTTAGACGCTTTAGAATTACTAAAATTTAACACCGGGAATCACATGGGTAACGCTGTTGCTTTCATTAAGGCTCGTCTAATAGGTAAAGCTCGTGCTTTAATAACAGCCGAAAATAATATTTACGATATTATACCCGCGCCAAAAAATGGAAGTAGATGTGATAATCTAGTTTCCTTGCTACTAAAATGTTAAATTTTAAACAAATTTCTCGGGACACCGTAGGTTACGCCACTGCAATCGAGCGTTTAGCATAAACATTAAAAAGATCGTATATTAGCGAAGGCGTACCTGTTCAAGTTGTCGAAAAATATACCACAGAAACAACTGTCAAAGCAAAAACGCTAGTTTGGAAAAAACTAAGTCGATAATGAAAACAGGCACCTTCACTAATGTACAAGAAGTTATTACTAAATTTATTAACTCAAATTCACAAACTTCGGAGGCTAATAACTTAAATTTTAGATCAAATTGGAATTTTAATAATGGATTTAGGGGTAAACGACACTGCAATAATTATAATAACTGTAATAATAGAAATAATTTTGTTAATCAGCGAAATCCACAAACACATAGTCGCAGCTTCGATAATTTCCGTAGGGGGAATAGGTTTAGAGGAAACTGTTTTAGCGGCGGAAATAACCATCAACATGTGAGAATATGTGGTACTAATGAGGAGTCGGGAAACTTTCCCGACCCCCAACGCCCGTTGCGGGAAATATGAATGCTAAAATATTTAACTTTGGCTTATCGCTTTCAAATTTTGTGATCCTTTTCACTAAAATACCATGTTTGGAAAGTACATTTATAGTCGATACGGGCGCTGACATATCAATTTTTAAAAATGGTAAAATCAATCCAAATCAAAAGATAGATTCATTAAATCCCATAAAAATTAAAGGAATAACCAGTGGTATTACCTCTTCTTTAGGATTAATCCGTACGGATATTGCAGTAGATAACATTACACTTAGTCATTCATTTCATGTCGTAAACGATGATTTTCCTATACCAGCAGACGCTATTTTGGCTAAAGATTTTATATCTAAATATAAATGTATATCAAACTATTCATTCTGGACCATGTCAGGTGTATTTTTAGCTAGAAGTATAATATCAAAAGAAAATCCTTACGTTCGGATTCTGAACGCAACATTCGAAAGTGTAGTCAGAAAAAATCCAAATAATGAGACAACAGATCTCAATCAATTCAATATAAAACCCAACCCGAAAATAGAAACGAATCTTTGATCAAATCTTTGGACCAAAACATACCAAAATTTGTTAAAAAGGATGCAGTTGATCTTTGCAAAGAATTCTCAGACGTGTTTGCATTAAAAATAGACAAAATTACTGCAACTAATTTTTATAAACAGAAATTGAAGGTAAAAGATCGCACTCCTAAATATGTAAAAAATTATCGTATACCATATTCACAAAAATAAGAAATAGACATACATGTTCATAAGATGCTTGAAACCGATATAATTGAACCTTCCTTTTCTGAATATAGTTGCCCAGTTCTCTTAGTACCGCGCCGATCAGTAGACGGTCAAAAATCTTGGCGTTTAGTCATCGACTTCCGTCAAATAAACAAGAAACTAATTCCGGACAAATTCCCTATAGCTCGAATTGATGAGGTTCCAGGTCAGCTCGGTAGGTCTAAGACGTTCTCAATTGTCGACCTAATATCAGGATTTTTCATCAGATACCCTTGGACAAAAAATCGCGCGACATTACATTGTTTACTGTAGACTTCGGATCTTACCGATTTAAAAGACTACCCTTTGGTTTAAACGTCAGTTCTAATTGCTTCGCGAGAATGATGTCCTCAGCTTTCGCAGGTATTACACCCAAAAGGGCATTTTTGTATACGGATGACCTTATAGTCATCTCAGAAATCTGAAAAGTGTATTTGAAACCTGTATGATCTTTAATCTAAAACTTAATCCCAAAAAATGCGGGTTTTTTAAAACGGAAGTCACATATTTGGGTCACAAGATCACAGAAGGGATTTTAGGCGACCATAGTTGAATATGATACTATAAATAAATATCCAGTACCTATTAACGCTAACTAAGTAAAAAGATTCGTAGCATTTTGTAATTATTACCGCCGTTTTATTCCGAATTTTGTAGCTATAACCCAAACACTAAATAAATTAACAAGGAAAAACACCGAATTCGTGTGGACACCAGAATGAGAAAAATCTTTTAATTCTTTGATTATACCACAATTACTATAATACCCAGATTTCTTTGAAAAGTGGTGCCTTGAGTCAAATACAAATTAATAAATTTGTAATAAATGCGAATATTAAAAAGGAAAAATTACATAATTATCTTTCATAACACACGGTAAAATATATGTTTTATTCCAAATAGATAAAAACTAGAACTCGACATACTTTTCGTTTAGCAAAAATGAGGAAGGACCATAACATCGCAACAATGTGAATAACTAAACTAGGTTAAATATAAACTATTGTTGTTTACACAATCGGTTAGTTAAAACAATCGAAGGCCATTCTAAAACAAAATAAGCAACCTTTTGCAAATCAGCAGAAAATCCCGTCAAATTTGGGGGAATGATAAAAAGTCAGTTCAGAGCAGACATAGCAGAGAGTCGGGCAAAAAACGCGAAGGGAAAAGGTACTTCCCTACCACGGTGACGAGTGTCAGCTCATTTTGAGTGTTCGCGGGTTTATCGGGAGAATTTCTCTTTCCGTTGTGTTCAGGGCGTCAAAGTGATACTCGGATATCCTTGACAGTGAAAACTGTCCCACTGAAATAACACGGAGTAAACTCTCCCCAGCCGTTAACCAACATACCCCGGAACCGTGTGTTACAAACCTAGCATCTCCGCCGTTCTAGCTAATTTTCTCGACAACGTTATATCGAAATCAGTTAGCAGCAAGAGACAGGAGGAAGGAAGTTTCCACGCCGTAAGCTTTTGAATACGTCTAATATCAATTGTGAATTGTGAATATATGTAAATATATATATATATATATATATATATATATATATAAGTTAAAAATTCAGATTTCATAAAAAAAATTAGAATGAAGTAAGCAAGTATATTATAAGATATTGAGAAAAACAGTTACCTAGGGGATTTAACGGATAATGAATAAAAATTATAACAACAACATTGTATGAATAAGTATAAAATTTTTACCTTAACAATTTATACAAGGTCAAGTTACCGTCAACATGTTTCCAAATACTTTGAACGCAGCCACGTGATTATCTAGATAAACTGAATGCAGTATTATTTGTAACCTGAAATAACAAAAATTAATATTTAACTTACTAATTAGTTATCTATATTTACGGATGATATTAGTAAAGGTTTAAAATTGAAAAAAAGAATTGTAAGAAAACTTCATAATTGGTGACATACGGAACAGAGCCAAGGTATCTGTCAAGGAAATATAATAAATCAATAATCTTTTTAAACAGGAAGTAAACAACTTTAGTAATTCTCTTGCCCACCTAAATTTGTTGGTTACTAATTGGATGTAGGATAATAAAGAAAAATTTGGAAATAACTAAGACAAAATTAGTGAAAATTCAAAAATTTAAAACTATACAATTACATATGTATGAATAATTAATCTAGGTTGTAGAATTTGTATAATTAAATGTAAATAGTGATATCTTAAAAAGGGAATTATAACAAAATTTGTTATTATAATATATGAAAAAGACATTTTATATAATCCCAAATACAATATAAACTTATATCAATAAGTGTTCATATCCTCCAGAACTTTTGAAATAAATAATTTTCCTTTTTTATTAAAAAAACATTCAAGTCAACAATTATAGTGACAAAAATACGGAAAAGCAGGCTATGGACTTGATGAGCCAAAAGTTTGTTGATTTGATAAACAAAAAAGAATCGCGCTTGTGTGGAGAAAATAATGGCTGCTAGGTAAATCTACTCTACGAAATTTTTGTAATATAATATAAAAAAGTAAAGTTGTTAAATAAAATCACATCATCAATAGTTCACGTTGTACATATGTTCATATAACTTCCATGTTTCTTCTTTCTTCTGATGCATGTTTCACTTTTCTATCCATGACTATCCTCTCATTAATTCATTCATATTGCTTTATATAAATATATATATATATATATATATATATATATATATATGTGTGTGTGTGTGTAATTGCATAGTTAAGATTTAAATAACATATCAATAATTTCACCAAAATTATGAACGTTAGTAGTGTCGAAACAGTTTATACTTATAACGTTGTACGTAAATCAACGTTCAATGTTGCGTGTATCTCTATAGGAGCACACGTTTCTCTTATGACTGGATGGAATGCAGGAGGGGTATAAGGAATATTTGATGTTAAAAATAATGCAAATTTTGATAGTAACAATTTATTAAATCATTTTATAGAAAGTGTTGGTATTTTATTTTTATTCATGTCCATAATAAATTTATAGAAAAAGTTTGTTTACTTCTACGAACCTATGTAAAAATTCTGGAAATCATTAAAATCAAAGGGATGTGTTCAGGAATGACTTTGTTTTCTGAATTAAGTAAAATATATCAATTTGAGAAGTAGATATTCATAATTAAATTATACTTATAATTGTGCGTCCGGAACTTAAAGGGAGGAGTCTTCATGCTACCGACTTTATGAAAATTTTTAAATTAACATTATCTCATATTTATTAGGAGCTAGCCGAAGGAAAGTCAAGTCTACATTTTAAACACGACTTGTACGACTTTTATTACTTTTATAAATAGAAATCTAATAATTATTATATATATATATATATATATATATATATATATATATATATATTATTTAGGAATTCTACTTTATTTTGTATTTGCCCCACGTTTGGGAGATAAATTGTATATGATTCTACTTACTGTGCTAATTAAAATAATTAAATAGGCTAATGGCGGTTATAGCAGCAATATATTGTTAATGATTATATTTGTGTGTATTTACTTATTTATTTATGAATTTATTTTAAATATGTATTAATAATTGAGAATTTTCCTTCTCTAATTCGGATCTCATTTTCTTGTATTTCTATACGCAAATGTTTATTTTGTTCAAACGTATCTTCCTTCACCTTATCTATCTGCTTCCTAAATTCTTCATTTTCCTCCCTAAGTTTCTTAATTTCCTTCAAACCTTCCATCTTCACCTCTTCTATTTTCTTTTCCATCCTGTTCATGTTTCCATTTAAATCATTCATGTTCCCATTCATCTTGTCCATCTTTCCATTCAAATCTCCCCTCATATTATCTATCTTCCCATTCAAATCTCCCCTCATATTATCTATCTTCCCATTCAAATCTCCCCTCATATTATCTATCTTCCCATTCAAATTAATTAAAAATTCCATTATTTGATCTCCTCTGCTTACACTATCCTGCCTGTCTTGTCTACTATCCTGCTGTTCCCTCGATTCTTCACTTTCTTTATCTATTAAGGTTTGTTCCTCTTCATCTAAATCTCCCATTCCACGTCACCTTTCTTCTTGTTCCTCATCTGATCTGCCTTCCAAACCTATTTGTTTTCCGTCCCTAAGCATCATTCTCTTTGCCATTTTAATTGTATCTAATTCTAATGTTTTTAAACGAAAAAATTCTTAATTCGCCCCACGTTGGGCGCCAAATTTGTAATATTTATAATATTACATAAAAGGTGAGTAAAATTTAATTTGTATTATTTAGAAGTTGTTGAACTGTCTTAAATAAATGTAAATATGTTTGCTCCGGCTCTAGACAGTATGACTCTTCTACAGGGAGTCGGTTCTTGAAAGAATTGGATTATTAATCTATATCTCCTTTTTTCATATTTTTTTCAAATAAATTCATGTTATTCTAAATTTTAATACATATATTGAACTATTGACAAATTGTTTACATTTACAAATGAGGTATTTATTCTATCTCTTAATAACAATATTAGAACTAGATATACCTTTTTTAACTATAAACACAAATTGTGTTGTCTACTTGAGAAACACCATGTATATAATTCTTTCTTTTGTAACCAAAAATTATTATATATAAAAATTTCTAAATTTATTCAAATTTTATAACAAAATTTCTTACCTTCATCTTATACAGGAGCTGTTTCTCTTATATATCCCAAACAAAGATCTTTGTTTTCTTTTGGATTATCCTTTCCTACGTTAATATTACCTTATAAGAAAAATTATATTGAATTAGAATCTACAAAAAAAACCCTCAATTTCAAACAATAAAAAAAACTTCTGCAACATACACTGTTTCTAAATCTGATAAAAAATTAACCAAACCTTTCTTTAAATTGTTCTCTTCTTTCTTCCAAAACTCCTACACGTGTTCTATTTTTATATGAACTCCTACAACGTACACTATCTTTTTTAAATTACCAAATTTACAACGTTTTTGTTCAAAAACTCTGGGCTCAATTGTCAATGAAATATATGTCTCTGCAACTTCTTCCCACGCTTTTATCTTTTGCTTCCAAGTGACTGAATCAATTTTCTTACACTCTAGAATGTCTTTTCTTTAAAATTATCTCCACCAGAGTCTGACAATCTGACTCGGAATAAGTTATTCTTTTGCTCTCATTTCCTAATATTTGTATTATTATTTTTTGAATAGAATACATACATACCCTAGTACACTATAAAATCTGTATTCTCATGTCATTAATTGATCAATATTTCAATATTCTCCCCTATGACTTTCGATAATCGTTTTTGATAAAAAAATTTCTCCCCAACTGTCAAAATTATGTCACGTATCTCCTTTTCATTTTCAACAAACTCTCCTAACTTAACTACCTAATATATAAAGGATTGTTTGCATAAATTTTTCTATTTTAATAAACGTCATATACTGTCAAATTTTAAGAACTTCATAAATATTTTATTGAAGCAATACTTTACATAATGTGTTGGGTAACTCAAATAATGCTAGCAAGAATCAGAAATATCATTTTGTTGAGAATAGAAAAATATGGAAAGTACATTGTGAAAAATCTTTCAGAAGTAATTGGGGCACGTAATAAAATTATAAATTGTTAGACAAGAAATGACAGAGCAAATGCGACATATACAAGAAGTATGAATGAACTTGGTGATGAAAATGTAGAAAATGTGTGAAATAAATCTCAAACTGGGATTTTATTCAACGGAAATTTGATTAACAGTGTGTTCTCTGCTTACGACTTTCATCAGTAGCTTACGTGAGTTTCACAGATTCATGTAGAAACTAAACTATCCCATTTCTCATTACAATTAGGAATATAGATTGTTTCGTAACTGCCACTGCTTATATACACAATCCTTCAGTAATATAACGAGGATTTTGTTCACTGTTTTTATTATCTGTATCTATAACTGATTTAAACATGTCTTTCCCTTATACAATTCTACAAATATTCGTTGAAATAATGGCTAATAAAGCATAAGATGGGAAAAACAATTTGACTTATTCCAGTATTACTATTAATCCTTATTAAATTGAATAAAACCAAATGAAACTGCTCCAACATATATATATATATATATATATATATATATATATATATATATATATATATATATATATATATATATATATTGAAGCACTTTCATTTGGTTCTATTCAATTTAATAAGGATTAACAGTATTACTGAAATAAGTCATATTGATTTTTTCAATCTTGTACTTTATTAGCCATCATTTTAACGAATATTTATAAATTGTAGAAAAAAAACATGTCTAAATTAATTATAGATGCTGATAGTAAAAACAGTGAACAAAATCCTCACTATAATACTGAAGAAAATCTGACCAAAGATATTGAAACAGACGATATACTCTTTGAACCATCAGAATCGAAAATATTGAAATCTGATTCAGATACAATAGAGATTAAAATTAATAATGCAGTACATGATGTAATTTCAAAAGCATCCGATGAAATTAGAATTAAATTCAAAATAATTCAAAAGAAACGCGTTAAATTTTCATATAGTTAGTAATTAGGTTATTTTATGCAAGGGATTTCAGGAATTTTAATAAATAGTAAATAAGTTATGTTAATATTTATATGTATAAAAATCTCTATCTCTATATGCTAATTTCTAATACAAAAATGTCATTTTCATGTTTCATATACGGCTTAAAAATTCATGGTAATATAAACAGTGAATCGTCGTTAATCACACTATATCTATACAATTGATACGATATAGAGAAGTTTCGATAGCAACCCGCAACGTGATAGATTATGATGGAAATCAAAAAAGTCAGTTGGTTTTTTAAATGGCAAAGTGAAAAGTCGTATGATAATTGATCTCGTCAAGAAGAACGTGCTAATTTACGAAAACTTTTCGGATTATTGTGGAGAAACGACCTCGTTCGAATTACAAGAAAGCATACAGTATATATCATCTGACAGAAACAGTAATAGTTTATGTAATTGGGTAATACCTTCACCAGAAAATACAATAACTACATTAAGAATATTAAAATTGAACTTCTCAAGAAATTCCACGTGCTTGTCAATTAGAAACTTCGACAATATTCAATTGAACGTGTGCAGTAACGACATACTACCCAAACCTGTTGTACTATCTTCAAGAAACAAACTCTCCGTAACTTTAAAATATAATAACCCAGTGTTTTTATGTGTTTGGATTGATCTGGTTGTTACAATTCCACAAATATTTGTAGAACAGCAGATTTCGTTTGTACATACCATTCTGATTTCACGGGGTGTGCTATTTGTAATTCATCAACTACCCCTTGCAGTAATATTTCTATAGATAGATGTTTCGACCCGTATAAAGACAAATGTGACGGAATCATTAATTGTCCAAAAGGCGAAGACGAAATAAACTGTTCAGAACTTTGTCCTCAGCTTATCAAATGTCCAAATGAAGATTAGTTTGAAGTGGATACAAACCTAGTAAATAAAAGGTACCATTTTAAAATATTATATTAGAGATCTCTAAATTAAAAAAAGGCCTCTATTTAAAAAACATTTTAATTGTTCAATAGTAATAGTAGTTTTATTTTTTTGTAGTATATCTGTACACATTTTCTGTTTGTAAATTTCTATGTTTTAAAAAAATTCCTGAAATCATAATTTTGTTCATTTTAATTTCACAAACCAATAATTAGAGTAAATTTGAATGGCGCACTTGAACCCTACCCTTTGAAAAAGTTGGTATACATGTTTAATTATTTTTCAAATAATAAATAATTATTGAATCCAATACAATACATATATATATATATATATATATATATATATATATTTTAAAAACTATTCATTTTTTGTGACGGCTTTTGCAGACTCATTTGCATAAATTTACATATTCGTTTGTAAACATTATATTTCTCTGAAAAATGAACATCTGTTTTAAAGCTGTTCAACTATTGTAACTTTCTCTTCTTGTTATTCTAAATAGTATTATTGAAAATATTAGGACACTACTTTAGTTTTAATCGATTCGTGAAATGGAGAGGATATTTGAAATTTTTAATTTACTTAATTTCGATCTTTAAAAATATTTTATCGTATTATAATATTGTGCATGTGATAAAAAAACTGAAATTAGTTGTGGCTTGTTATTTTGTGGAAAGTTTTATATATATGTAATTAGAGAAAAATACAACATGAAAGAAATTAAGACATGTATCTACAGATTTGATGAGGTGAGTTTTTTTACGTTTCCTTGTTTATTATTATCATTTTAAAAATTGTATTACCAGGTGTTTTTCATTTAAATTTCACTATTCATAATTTGGTACCAAATATTATTAATTAAACACACCACAGACCTTTTCTTTCCACCAAGCCGACGCCTTCAATAGTGTCCATCCATGACGCTTTCCCGCTCCAGGTGGCAATCTCCCTTCTTAGAATTATATGGTGATAATTCTCTTACGTGGCTTGACTTTGTTTCACACAAATTTTGTCTTTGCACTCATTTACATTTTAATTACTTTTTTTGATTTCTTATCTTATACATTTAACACTTATTATTTGAAAATTTTATAAGAAAACTGCATTACATACAGTTCACTTCCTTCTTCTCTGGTTACCAACGCTTGGCTGTCTACCGCGGGTTTTTTTATCCGCCAATACCTCTTTTTTTGTTTATAACCGGAAGCTCGCAATGTTCTAGAAAAATATTTGATTATTGTTATCCTGCCACTTTGTTTATTAATATTTTATTGTTTTTCCAACTCAAACTTGCTACTAAATGTTGTTTTTTATGCACTATAACCTTATCGTCATTGATTTATTCACTAACATTTATCATTGTTTTTCTTGTTAGTTATTATTTGAAATCTTCCGATTGGACAATGCAAATATAAAAATTTTATACTGTTTTATATTACTACATCTATATACATAAATTAGGTCGGTAATCATTTATTTTTATTCTTATATTTCATATCAGATTGCATTTTATGTTGGTATACTTGTCATCAACTGTTATATTTCGTTTTGGTTTTTTGACATTACCTATAATTACAGTTTTCTACATATTATTATTATGTTTCCTATTAACGTTTATTATTGAATATTTGATTATTATATCTTATATATATTTTCATTGTAGCACTGTTGATTCTATTATTACTATTCTATTTATTCTTCAAATATAAGCAGATCCTTTAGGTGTCTAATATTCCGTGTCGCGTCACGTTATTTTATTGATCTTCGTTGCTTGTTAAGTTCTGTCTTAGGTTGTTTAAAATACAGAATTATTTTAAAAATGTTTATCAATAATTGTCTATTAATTCTTTTGATTTTCACATTTATTTTCTCTATGATTATGCCCACTGATTCTAATTGATTATATTGTTATATAGATATTTTATTAATTTGGTACTTTATTTACAAATTACTTTTATTGATAGATACTATAATTTTATACTCTATCGGGATTCTATGAATGTTGTATGCTCGTTCTATCTACAACAATATATATTATAATTATTTTTTTAAATTATTATTTATATATTTACTTGTTATTTATTTAGATAAGTTATTTATTTATTAGGCTTTGTTGTTTTGATTATTTGGCTAGCTCAGTTATTTTATTTATTATTCGGGAGCATGAGACTCGTTCTACCCTTTGACTTCAGGCATTGATTGAGATATCCTGTTTAATTAAATAAAATGAAACACATTAATTCCAAATAATTTAATTTTTTTTAAAAGAAAATTTTATTTTAATATATATAATAGATACGCCTATGACATTATTAAGCCACGGAGCCAAGGAGATCCCTATTAGAAGAGGCATATTCCAGAGCGACAGTCTGAGCCCGCTATGGTTATGTCTCGCCCTGAACCTATTGAGCAATATGCTTAACCGGAGCACATACGCATATAGAATCGATGACCAAGCAAAGCTGACCCATTTTTTCTATATGGATGATCTTAAGCTCTTTGCTAAACGAAGACAGCAACTGGAAGGGGAACTGGAGATAGTCAGACACTTCAGTGAGAGCATCCAAATGAAGTTCGGGCTTGAGAAGTGTGCTACCATCCACATTAAGAGAGGAAAACTCACTGAAGACGAGGATATCACTCTGGCAGATGGCAGTCGAATTAGGGAGCTGGGAGCAGAAAACACTTACAAGTACCTTGGAATTCAGCAGAGCTACGAAATTCGCCATAAAGAAAACAAAGAGAAAGCCAAAAAAGAGCTTATGAGGAGAACAAGCAAGATATTAAAATCCCAGCTTAATGCCAAAACCAAGGTGGCAGCAATTAATATATGGGCCATGCCAACAATAACCTACACTTCTGGAATACTCACCTAGTCCAAAACAGATCTAGAGAGGTTAGACAGGAAAATCAGGACCCTAATGACCAAACATGGCATGCTGCACCCTAACTCAGCTAGAGGGGGGACGAGGACTAACTAGCCTGGTGGCGGCCCATCTGAAAGAAAGGGAAAAATGAATAAAATACTTCCGAAATACAAACTCACCAGTTCATAAAAGAGTGTCGGTATGGAACAAAAAAATCACAGCCCTTAACCTTGCTAATCCTGCGCCTCCTGAAACAGAGAACCAATTAGAACAGATGAAAATAAGTTGGCAAGGAAAAGCGCTACACGGAAGGTTTTACACTTCTCTACATCAAACAGAAGTAGATATGAAAGCATCCAATACTTACCTAGCGGCAGGATACCTCTTCCCGGAAACCGAAGGAAGAATGTTGGCGATACAGGATCAAGTCATTAGAACCCGAACGTACTCCAAACACATATTAAAACAACAAGTTGAGACCACCACTCGATTGAGGAAATATTCCAATTTTCAACTTGAACGAATCGGAATTAGAGCAATTGTCAACTTTTATGTGTCATACCTCAGACGTCCATATAAATTCATACAGATCACCAGATGAAGTGTACCCAACAACAAAAATTGCTAGAATATTATTGCGCACGGGAAGTGGAACATGTGCTAATTTTAAAGATAAATCTCTAGAAGAGAACGAAGTTGATATAGAAGATGATCTTATGGAAGGAAAATTGTTAAACGATGTAGATGAAGAGGACGTACTGAACGATATAAGCGTACTGGACGATATAAATCCACATGAAAGTATACAACTTAATCAAACTTCCATATATACATAAGATTCATCTACTACCAGCGAACTCCCGAAAAAAATTATATTCGTATCCTTTGGACTACTTAGCAAAAAAATATATGCAGGCAATAATTCAAAAACACATAAAGACAAAACGACCTCCGAATAGGCATCAATGTGAACAACTTATTGTCAATCATTCTCAACGTTGCCATAATAAAAACTGGCTTATAATAAGTATTGAAGTATTGACACAAAATATCTATGATAAAAAGTGTAAATGAAAAAAATTGATTTACTATGAGAATTTTACTTTAATCTGCTAGAATGAATTGTTTAATTTATATTTCTATTTACGTTGCTTGGATTATATTATTTATTTTTAAAATTCCTACTTCTGAACTTACAACAGGACTGTAACTATTTTGAATAATCTTTTTGAGTTTATTATGAGTCTGTCTTTTTTTCAAACATCAACAAAATTTTTACAGTGTTTTATAAATTACTTTTTAATAAATCTCCCTTCTGAATATATTTTGCGTTTTATTTTCATTAACATTTTAATGTATCCAGAAGTATTTTGTGACTTTAGCATGTTTAGTTCATTGACTATGTAGTATTTAATACTAAATAATCATTTAAGTTTACAACCTCTCACTTGTTTTTGTTCTGCTACTCTAGGCATAACTTGAACCACGCAACCTTTTTAGATTACAATTAACATTAATAAGCGATCTGGACCCATATGTTTATATAAATAAATAGATCATTTGCCTTCCAGCATTTCGAGACAACGCAATTACATATTGCTCACCAATTCTTTATCGAACTGTTTTTCACTGATGGTAAAATCCTCTTCCATAACATCCACTACCATTTTCAAATAGATGTTTCTTTCTGTCCATAGAAGGTGAAACTACTATAAAATGTCTTCAATAACAGCTTATTTAAACTTTTAACTTGAAATGACTTCAATAATCCATTTATTACCATTGAATAGTAGTAAGTTTAGTAACCTACAAAAATAAAAATAATTACGGAACAAACAAATTATGTATTGATTTGTCTATATGTGAAATATGTCATCATGTATATTATATTAGTGTTTTTAAATGAAACTCACGGTCTCTAGTTAATTCCACATTCATCGAAACAATTGTCAATTTTTTAGAATTTTCAATAACTTTTATTATATTGTGGAATTAACTAGAGACCGTGGGTTTCATTTAAAAACACTAATATGAGCATATTCCACGAAGTAAGGGTCGAGACAGTCAATTTCATGTATATTATAATTATATTTAAAAAAAATTTTACATTTACAACTTTTTTATGATTATTTGTCTTGAATTTACTTAAAATATTTTACATGTAAGTACTTATATTTATTTCTTTATTTTTAAATCATATTAATATTTGTATATATATTATAGTGCCCTGAAGAAGTGTCAAAAGGACACGAAAGCTTGGCGGCCTTTTGTGAATAAAAGATCTTTCGTTGATTTTTTGGACTGAAATCCCCGTTATCCCCACCTATATATATATATATATATATATATATATATATATATATATATATATATATATATATATATATATATATATTTCCTAATGTTTTTACTTCTTAGACTCTTTTAAATAACATATTTTCTTGATTTTTTATTTATTTTGATAAAAACCATATTTTTAATAAATGTTTGACGTTTCGTCTCGACTTTGTATTTTATCGAAATTTGATGATTATTGTTACTTGAACGCGACATTAATTAAATACCTTACTGGTCTACGGTTGAACAAATTTGAATATTGGAAATACACATATTTCGGAAGCTCCTTTTACACGTCTAATTGATCCTGGGTTTTCAATTAACTTCAGAAATACTATATATTTTTTTATTTTTTTTTAAGAATGTCAACCATGCCAAAGCACGGATTCAAAGCTGAAGACATTGTGAATGAGAACCGAACAACTAAATCGAACATTGAAGATATACAAAAATGGCTATCATGTAAACGGAACATTCCTCGAATGTCAGATGAACAAGTAGTGTTATTTTTATTGGCATGTAACAATAAACTAGATGAAACCAAAATTACCATAGAAAACTTCTTCAGATATAAATCGGGTTCACCAGAAATCTTTATGAACAGGGATGTTGATATTAAAGAAAATAAGTTCACCTATACAGTGTCGTAAGTAGTTATATTTATTATTACGAAAGCTGTGATAAAATATTGATTTTTTGTTATATGATCATTGATTGTGTCGTAAAACTTGCAGTTTCAGCTTACATAAAGTTCAATATGTATTTAATTGATTTTAAAACAGGACAATAAATGCGTTGAGTTGACAACAGGAACCGAGAATATCAGCAAAGTAATTATCTGACTTCTGACATCATGCTTAATTTTCACTATTCATTGAACAAAATTTTGAAGCTTGATGTTGAGAAAATAATATTAACTCCGACAGATCAAATACTCACATGGTGATGGAAAAGTGCTGAGAGCACAATCGTAACTTGCATCATGTATTCATAGATTTTAACGATTCAATCTGAATGGTCCAGTAGTGGTAGGCAATAGACCTTTTCATCACAATTATAATTTGTGCGCATGCGTGCAGTTCAGCCATCTTTTTCGTACTGTTTTGTAAATAGGTATGTTAAAATACCTGTGTACAAATAGTTAAAATCAACAAACACTAAACAAATAATACGGTGTTGTTGTGGAGTGTTTAAGCAAGCAAGAGTAATACATGTTATGAATTACTTCAAACCAATACATAATATATATATATATATATATATATATATATATATATATATATGGTGACAACTGCGGAATGATTCCATTATGGACAACGATTCTTAACTGAATGGCTGAATCTTGTTCCACAAGTCAGATGTGGCTTGTCAATTAAGCCGATTGACGTTTAATAGTTTGGACACTAACCGCAAGTAACATTTAAAGTTTTATTTGTTTTCATCTGTACTTTAAGCAACTTATTCATTTTGTAATTTCATATTTTAACGTTTAGTCACACATTAACATTTTTATTTCAATATTTAGTAACTTCACATTCTTATAAAGACGTCTATCAATTCACAATTTTATTATTACATTCTTTCAACTTTGTAGAGTTGAAATATTAACTTTGTTATTGCATATCGCCCTGAAATTATATTTCAGCTTAATCTTACTATATAAGAGACACTTTTGATCTATTTGGTTATATCTTGTTAATTATTACAGTTTGTAAAGCTGTAACTGGTATACAATTTACATGTTACTAAAGATTTAGTGTATTTTACATAATGATCTCAGTTAGTTGATGACATTAGAAATTGTTAAACATTTTAAGTTGACCAACCATTGATAACTGATTATTAGAGTCGGTTACCTCAGATTTATTGAGACAGATTATTGCACCATCTGTTCAAAGTACCATTACATTCAATTAAACTGTTTCATTGGCAATAAAATGTGTTTTATTTGATTCACAAACGTAAAAGCAAAACGATATAAATAACATATTTGAAAAGTTACAATAGCTAATTTATTCACTATTGGTTTTTTGATTAATCAGTAAGAGTTTCTTGAATGTCCTACTAATCAAGTGGCGCCTTAAAAAAATAATACAGGACCAGCTTTCAAATATTCCTCACTAACTCACGGCCTTATGCTCTCCGGCGAAAAACGAACCTTTGGCAATGTAACCTCACTTCTTGTAGTAACAACAGCAAGGTAAGGTTACAATATACGCGTAATCCTATGATTAAAAATATAATATGTATGTATCAGAATTTTTTTATTATATTCTTATCAACCCAAATGTTACTACATGCCCCAACGATAAATTATGGTTAAGTAGGAATTTTATTTAGATAATTATTTATATAATTTCATTTAGAAAATAGATTGTATCGACAGCTAACCTCTCAACTAGCAGACGTATTTTGCCCATAACACTTTAACGACATTCTAGTCGTTTACAATTATACGCTTCAACTGATTCTTCAACAAGTACCGCTCCATCAATAATTTGTATTAATGATGGGTTTGTTTGTGGAGATAATATTGCAAAAGTACTATGGAAGGATAAGGGTGACGAAAGTTATAATGCAAAATCAAAATAAGTCAGCAATATACAGATTTCTTCGAAATTAATACGCAAACCCCCACGACATTATTCCGTAACAATGGTCCTAATATATTTCTATATTTTGCCGATCATCTAGATGTGACAGCAAATAGCAAACTAAAAGTCAATGAACTCTTTATTAGTCTCGAGAAACAAGATCGTAGTAATGGACTACGCTTAAAAGAAAACGAAACCGAATATAGGTACACCATTAGAAATAACCATAACAGAGTTAGACAGAACATATCATTGAACCAATCTATCTTCGAACGACTTCAATAGGTTAAGTATTTGGGCACATTTTTAACAGAAAAGGCGAAAAAATGACAATACGTTCCAATCCAACAACGATTGCTATTTTACACTGCTAGTCTCGTTAACATCGAAGAGTAATAAGATATTCCAAAGTATCAATCTTAAAATCCCTCATTAGACCTGTCATTATGTACGTACAGTTGTGAAGCATGGAAATATTTGAATAAAGTTTCTACGGAACAATTAAGGACCTGTTAGAAACACAAACACTGAGGATTATCAAATACTAACCAACAAGGCACTAAAGATTTTTATAAAGCCCGTAAATAATTTAAAAAGTTAAGGCAAGACGTCGCAGTGCTATTTAAATAGATAACGTGTTTTTAATAGAAATAATTTTTGACATTTCGGCTCGACTTTGGTTATATCGAAATTATAGTCTGACATTGACAACCCTGAACATAAATAATTAATTACGTCACTCACGACATGGATACAAAATTATAATCTTCTCCAATCATACAAAGACTTTCCATCTTAAATTGTTAAAATTTAAGTTTTAACGTACGGAGAAGAATAAATTGTCATTTTATTTTATTTATTAGATACATTGGAATTTATGAAATTGAATTATAAATTTTGCTATAATTGTTTAGATCTTTCTTGCCATTGATAAATTCCTTATTATCATGTATATAAATCATTTCTAAAAATTCTCTTCTGTTTATATTCGATTCGGTTTCAAGAGTTTTTTTTCTTTTGTAATCAAAGGTAAGTTTTTTCGCAGTTTCATGGTTTGTTTGAAGATTTATGTCTTTTAACGTATTGATGTGTTTTTAATCTATTCTCCAAATATTGAGAAGTTTGTCCCATATAAACAGCATCACAATATGTAGGAGTGATGTGGAGTTTCCGTATGGTCTCAACAAAATTTCAGTACACAACGTGATATTCAGTTATTTTATTTGGCCATTTACATTAAATTTTTAGATTGCAAACTAAAAAGTTGAAAATATATATATATATATATATATATATATATATATATATATATATATCTATATATATATATATATACACCTATATATTACATTAATTTATGCAACTTCATTCTGAGATAGGTTTGTTAAAATAGAGAGATCTGATCAATCTACTCGAAATTAAGTTATACTTACCCTGTTTGGAATGAATTCATTGGAATTGTTCTATATAATGATGATTATTAAGTTTATATAGAATTTACATCATTCTATTGATTTCTCATTTTATTAAAAAAGAAAGGAAATTGAAAAAGTTTTTGGTTAATATTAAAATTAACTTCTTCTTCGTGATCATAAATATTTGGTCTTTGTCAATTATTTGAGAAATAGGGAACATTTATTTCATGAATTAAAATAAACAAAACTAATATAAATGATTAAACGTAATAAAATAACACTTCATAATATCACAATATATATACACTGTGTCCAATTAAATTGGAACATATGGGAAACTTTTTTATTCTTAGTTTTATAAAAAGAGTCATCCTTTATAAAAAGTCATGCATGGTCTAAAAACCAAAATGCAACCATCAGATATCAATTTCTTTTCAGCCGTTTGACAAAAAATATGAATTTTACTTAAGAGTGAAATACCTTTTATTTTGAGAATATTGACAATTGTTATTAAAAAAGTTGATCATAATAGAAAGCAATTGTCAGATTTCTAATATCCATCAGCTAAAAACAATATATTTTGTATTCTTTAACTTGTCTCTATTATATATAATATAACGGCTTGATACCCCTGCTGGGGTTTCGCCGCTTCACGCTTTCTAGATCCATTTTTTGGGGTTGATCAATCCCCGTTTTTCTTTTTAGAGTTTCTCTGTCAATGCTCTCCATAGTTTCCTAACCTTAACTTTGTCCTTCCCTCCTCCAATTCCGGCTCTTGTCATATCTTCCTTCACCTGTTCCAGCCATTTTATTCTAGGTCTACCCCTACGTTCTCTTCCCCCAGGATCCCATTGTGTCATTTGCAGTGTTATTTCCTGTTCTTCTGCTCTATATATGTGTCCCAGCCATTTCATTATTTGCCTTTTTATTTTCCTTACTATGTCCTCTCCTTCCAGTTCTTGCTCAATTTCATAGTTCATTCTTTGTCGGTACTCGTTATCTCTCAACCTACAGTACGGTCTTCATTTGTCCTTGGTCCTGGACTTCTTAGAATGGAACTGGATACTTTTCATGGTTTAATTGTACAAACGAGATATGTAGATGAAAAATAATATGCAAACTGAATGAAATATATTCACAATCGTATTTATATGTCGAATGTGCTGAGGATGCACCAATGGTCGTTGCAGTACCGGAAACCAGAGGGTACGTCAGCAATAAACAGGATGTAATTCGCTATATCTTTTCAACATTATGAAATCATAATAACTGTCTTTATACGAGATCGAGCTATAAAGTATACTTTATGAATCAATTCAACGGGCATACGACGCCAATTTAGCGCCCGCGGGCTTCTTTAGCATCCGCAGGCGCTGAAGTCAATGTTTTTTCTTGTGTTCAGAGTTGCCGATACAGCAGGGCAAACCCTGTGTAGTGCATTGACAAATTGCCTTGTTTACAGAAGAAATTATGTTCAAAAGTTTTTCTAAATTGGTTTTTATTGTTGTTTCAGTGGTTTGCTTCTATTTTAGTTGATAATAAAAGTTTAGTTTTTGGAATAATCAACATGTCTAAACGACATAACACCAACAACACTGCTGTCAATGAACTACGTATAGTTACAATTGGGCCGATGAGGCGCTACGATCTAATTTTCTACTGCTAATTCGAATTCAGTTTAGTAAGTAATACACGGTTTTAAGGATTAAAACCAACTTATTTGTATTTGTGTGATGCCCCGAACATCATAAAATTGGCCACTTGTATACACTTCGGAGGCTGGATCGGTCTAACCAACCGACATTTCTCCAAAAATGACCAAAAAGGTGGTATATCTGGGTCGATAGGACCCATTGTACTGGCTCTGGTGAGCTGAAAATTAATAAGTTTCATATGTGAGATACCCTGAAAAATATCCAATTATAAAATTGGTCACTTGTATACACTCCGGAGATTGTAGCGTGCTAATAAACTGAAATGTCTCCAAAAATGTGGTACTTCAAGTACCATAGCACCCGTTGTATTGGCTTTATTGATTTAATAGTCAATAGGGTACATCTGTGAGACGCACTGAACAATATCCAATCATAAAATTGGTCACTTGTATACCATAGCACACGTTGTGATGGCTCTGGTGAGTTGAAAATCAATAAAGTTCATCTGTGAGTTGTCCTGAACAATATTCAACCATAAAATTGGTGACTTGTTGCACGGCGAAAAGTGGCAGACGACATACACACATTATTTTTTTTTTCGAAAAACTGTTTTTTCGTGTTATTCTTGCTGAAAAACAAAATAATAACTCAAAAAAATCCTGAATTCCAACTTTTCTTCGGGTAAATCAATTCTTTTCTCGCATATTAGAGAAGGGTGGGCGGAAAAGTAATAACGTTTATGACCAAAAACGATTACATCTACCTAATATTATGATGAAATAAAACAATATAGTTTGTTTAAATCTTCATATATTTGAACTAATGTTCAATTTAAACTTGTTGACGCGTTTCACTAACACAGTAGCTTTGTCAAAACGAATGAAGGTGAAATATAAAAATGTCTTAATATATACAGTGCTAAATCTATTTACTAAGGTTAACAATGGTATTGAAAGATATTACCTGGAAATTCATTCACTACAAACATTCCTAAGCTATCTTCTAGGTAAAGAGGTTCAATAAAGGAGACTGATTGATATCTATTTGGTCGTTAAGGAGATTACCTGAATATTTATTTTTGTTGGTCTCTAGGGCTTCTAATAAATTTAAACTAAAGGATTTACCGACTACATGGAGAATTTCAAAATTTGGGTCGAAAATGTGTTGGTTTTCTAATAAATGATTTAAATAGTTAGAATCTAATTTTTTGTTGTCATAGCTACGTTTGTGTTCCGAAATTCTAGTTTTAAAATTTCTAAAAGTTCTACCGATATAAATTTTATCACAATTGTCATTACCACAATTTAATTTATAAACTCCTTATTTGTTTAATTTTGAAGATATAGATTTATTATTTTTAATGAATTTGGATAAATTGTGAACAATTTTAAAGGAAATATTCGTGTCTAAAGTTTCTAAAAATGATTTAATTTTTAAGGATGGTGTTTCAAAGTATGTTATTTTATGTTTGTTTATTATTTTTATCTGAAGGGAATACTTGTTCTAAAGTCTGTTATTTTATCTTTTTACTTATGATATTGTCAATTAAATTTGAATCGTAATTATTATTAACTGCTATTTGTTTTATGATATTTAATTCTTTGGTATAATTATTAATATTTAATGGGACTGTCAAGAGTCTGTGTATCATACTATTGAAAGCTGCTAGTTTATGACTGAATGGGTGGACCGAACTATTATGAATTGTAATATCTGTATGTGATGGTTCATGAAATATAGAAAAATTATGTTTATTATTTATATTTGAAATTGTAAGGTCTAGAAAATTTATAGACTTATTCTGTTCAAGTTCTACGGTAAATTTGATATAATTGTGAATCGAGTTTATGTAAGTAATGAAGCTCTCTAATTGTCTATTTGTACCGATGAAGCTAGCTAAAATGTCGTCCACATATCGGTGCCAGTACATAAATTTTTTACTAAGGGGGTGTTCATGGATTATTTTTTCTATATTATCCATGAATATTTCTGCTAGTAGGGGGCTGAGAGGGTTGCCCATAATCAAACCATATTTACTGCTATAAACCTCTCCATTGAAATGAAAATAATTTTGATTCAAAAACACTTTTAATAAAGTAATGATATCAGAGTGAATTATAGGATTAACATTATTGTATGTGAGCAAGTTATCAACAAGAGTTATAGTTTCTTTATTAATAATTATACCAAAGAATTAAATATCATAAAACAAATAGCAGTTAATAATAATTACGATCCAAATTTAATTGACAATATCATAAATAAAAAGATAAAAAAACAGACTTTAGAACAAGTAATCCCTTCAGATAGAAATAATAGACAATTTAAAAGCTTAACATACTTTGGAACACCATCCTTAAAAATTGTATCATTTTTAGAAACTTCAGATATGAATATTTCCTTTAATACTTGATCACAATTTATCCAAATTCATTAAAAATAATAAATCTAGATTTCCAAAATTGAACAAATCAGGAGTTTATAAATTAAAATGTGGTAATGACAATTGTGAGAAAATTTATATCGGTAGAACTTTTAGAAATTTTAAAACTAGAATTTCGGAACACAAACGTAGCTATGACAACAAAAAATTAGATTCTAACTATTCAAATCATTTATTAGAAAACCAACACATTATCGACCCAAACTTTGAAATTCTCCATGTAGTCGGTAAATCCTTTAGTTTAAATTTATTAGAAGCCCTAGAGATTAACAAAAATAAGTATTCGGGTAATCTCCTTAACGACCAAATACATATCAATCAGTCTCCTTTATTGAACCTCTTTACCTAGAAGATAGCTTAGGAATGTTTGTAGTGAATGCATTTCCAGGTAATTTCTTTCAATACCATTGTTAACCTTAGTAAATAGATTTAGCACTGTATATATTAAGACATTTTTATATATTACCTTCATTCGTTTTGACAAAGCTACTGTGTTAGTGAAACGCGTCAACAAGTTTAAATTGAACATTAGTTCAAATATATGAAGATTTAAACAAACTATATTGTTTTATTTCATCATTCAGTATGGATCTTCATCAAGTAAAAGCCTCATCTATTCAACCTAATATCATTTCAATAAAAAGAAAAACTAATACACACTGAGTATTCGTCGTTTTCATTCACTCAATTATTTTAATGAAAACCATAACAACCAAAACATAAATTTCTTGTTGCACTCATAATTTTATATTAATGACACAATTTGAACAATTATGTATGGTGATATGAGCATTTGCTACTTTGCTCTGTTGTAAGTTGATAGAAACTTACAGTAACTCATGATGATATAATAACTGCTTGAAGGTGCATGCTCAAAAGGATCAGTATCTGTAATAGCAAACTCGTCCACGCGACTTATGGGAGGTATATCAAGTTTGACATTTTTTTTGGCAATTTTAGTTTTATTTACCACAACTGAAGATTTTCAATATATCATTCCGCTACAGTTGTAGACTTCCAACATGTCGCTTTATATTGAGAATATCATCTCCCGCGTCAGGTGACAGAATTGCTGAAGAACGTCTAAAACAATGGTCCGAGTATTCTTTTGGAGTAGCCAATTTTAAATAGGTCGCTATGTTTATAGGTATTTGGCCAAATGTATTGTATCCAATCACCTGACTAGAACATTTTCGGTTATTATAGTACACAAAAAAATCGTTTGTGCTTGATACTTTTAGTACGAAGGGACACATACCTTCTATGGAAGTCTAGATAACTTGGTTATTTTTGTTCTTTGTCAATCACTACAAAAATACGGTCAATTTTAGTTTATAATGCTGGTATTGTTACCAATAAACTTTTTCCTTAATCTTAAATATCGTCCACTGTAATATTAGCTAATTTCTCTCGACGACATGCTCCACAAATACTAAATATTAGTACCACCTACAACAAATAATCATATTAAAGTAGGTATGGATAAAAAATTACTAGTGTAACTGTTATGTATTGTTTATTAAAGTCACTCTAACTTGTTTTATAATATCTGGTCTGTATTTAGGCGAAGTTAGTTTAATGTCTCTATCGACTTATCCAGTAATTACGCTGTTTTTATCGGACTTTGGATGGTTGGAATTGTAATTAAGGTATCGGCTTGATGAGGTTACTTTATTATACAGTTTGGTTTTGATATTATTATGGTTTGTTCTTATCAATGTCATATCTAAAAAATGTACTCTTATTTTTTTCTGTTTCAAAAGCGAATTTGATTTTTTCATGAAAATTATTAAAAGCGGACAGTACGTCATTAATACTATCATTGGGTACTGCTGCTAAACAGTCGTCCACATTACGTTTAAAAAACAGAATATTGTGATTCATTTCTTTCAATACTACTTCTTCTAGATGTTCCATTACTAACTGACTAAGTATAGAAGATATAGGAGAGCCTATGATGCATTCATAAGTTGTTGGGAAAAATCATTATTGTATTGAAAGCAATTATTGTTTTGAATCAATAAAATGGGTTCAATGAATTTATTATATTTGAGTGTAGTGTGTTCCTATATAATATCCCATTTTGTTTGTACAGTTTTAATTATTAATCCGTTAGGTATATTAGTGTACATTGATATTACATCCAATGATATTATTTTATAATTAATATCAACAGTGTCAATAAATTTTTTGAATGAAAAAGAGCCTTTTAAATAACTGTCGTTTTGACCGATGACATTTGAAAGGCAATTGGCTAGATGTTCAGGCAAATTATAGAATGGTGATTGTATGTAGGATACTATAGGTCTTAAGGGTATGTTTGGTTTGTGTAATTATGTTTAACCGTATATTCGAGGGGGAATCGCGTTGTGTATCTGTAGGTTTTTTGCTTCGTTTTGAATGAACGAACATTATTCAACAATTTTTCAAATAGTTAATTGTTTTTTCTTGAGAAGATTTGGTTTGGTCTGATTTAATTTTTTTTGTATAATGTTTGATCACTTAAAAGATCGTTCATTATATTTTGATAATCGAGTTTTGAAGGAATGTAAACTATACCCCTTGTTCTAATTTAACCCTTTTACTTCGGGTTAATTAGAGGGAATGTAGTTTTGGTTGTTTTACGAGGCAATCGAAGGACCACTACGGCCGTTTGTCACTGAAGTAACGATGAACCGTAGAATGAAATTAAAACACTGATATCACGTTATGATTTATATTGTCATGAAATATAAGTTATTTACTGTTGCTTCGACAATTAAGAATTCACTTGACTTTTCGCGATAACTGAAAGTATTGTGCACATACTATGTTGGTTTATGAAAAGAATAAAGATTACGGACACATGGTGGTTCCCGGGTTGAAAACGCCGGCTGGTTTTACGAAGTTGTAGCACGTTATATGATGAAAGAGGGTGTCTGAGAAGTGTGAAAGCTATCTGGGAAGTGAGTAAAAATGAGGCTATTTTCGTATTTATATGTTTGAGACGTAGGATCGAGGAATGAGTAAACTATTAGAAACTAGCCAATGGGATAAAAGTATTTTAAAATGTAACGTTCGAACAACAAGTGAATGTTGCAGATATGGAGATGTTTTTTGTGGGGTTTTCAACGGTTTCGTAGATACAGACAACAGAGTTTGGAAGAGAGTTTTTATGAAGAGATAAGATGTCGGGGACTTTGATATGTTCAGTAGAATTTCAGAAAACGATATTTATCTGTTTTTCTTAGGTGTTAGTAAATTTAAATGACTTTTTTAGTGAAGTAAAGAAATATTAACTGTTGAAAATAAGGATGTATTTAGTTATATATTTTGAGCATAATATTCGACTTGTATTATACAGGGGAAATTGAAATAGAATCACGGGAGAATTTGGTAATTAAAACCAAATTCGAACATATTGGGGGCGCGGGAAGAATGGAAGAGAGGTGAGAGATGGCTGCTCTCAGACATCGAATGCTGATGTTAGTGAAAGGGTATGGAGCGTGAGTGTGTGTACAGTGTTGATGCAGGTTTGTGAATGAAAGTGAATAATTTTGAGAGTAACTATGTAAATATGTGTAGGGTTTATAAAGTTATCTAATGTGTGTCAGAGTGTTGTAAGGACTCTGACGTCATGAATGTAATGAATGAATAAGATTTGAGGTTAGAGTGTTGTAAGGACTCTAGCGTCATGAATGTAACGAATGAATAAGAGTTGAGGTTAGAGTGTTGTAAGGACTCTAACGTCATGTATGTAACGAATGAATAAGAGTTGAGGTTAGAGTGTTGTAAGGACTCTAACGTCATGTATATAATGAATGAATAAGATTTGAGGTTAGAGTGTTGTGAGGACTCTAACGTCATGAGTGTAACGAATGAATAAGATTTGAGGTTAGAGTGTTGTGAGGACTCTAACGGCATGAGTGTAATGAATGAATAAGAGGTTGAGGTTAGAGTGTTGTGAGGACTCTAACGTTATGAGTGTAATGAATGAATAAGATTTGAGGTTAGAGTGTTGTAAGGACTCTAACGTCATGAATGTAACGAATAAACAAGAGGCCTAGATGTATGCTAGTTCTTGTTTGGTAAGGGCACGAATGTAAGCAATATACTCTAGAAATGGACTAGAGTTGTAAACGATAAGAGTGTAAGCAATATACTCTAGAAATGGACTAGAGTTGTAAACGATAAGAATGTAGCAATATACTCTAGAAATGGACTAGAGTTGTAAACGATAAGATTGTAAGCAATATACTCTAGGAATGGACTAGAGTTGTAAACGATAAGAATGTAAGCAATATACTCTAGAAATGGACTAGAGTTGTAAACGATAAGAATGTAAGCAATATACTCTAGAAATGGACTAGAGTTGTAAACGATAAGAATGTAGCAATATACTCTAGAAATGGACTAGAGTAGTAAACGATAAGAGTGTAAGCAATATATTCTAGAAATGGACTAGAGTTGTAAACGATAAGAGTGTAAGCAATATACTCTAGAAATGGACTAGAGTTGTAAACGATAAGAATGTAAGCAATATACTCTAGAAATGGACTAGAGTTGTAAACGATAAGAGTGTAAGCAATATACTCTAGAAATGGACTAGAGTTGTAAACGATAAGATTGTAAGCAATATACTCTAGAAATGGACTAGAGTTGTAAACGATAAGAGTGTAAGCAATATACTCTAGAAATGGACTAGAGTTGTAAACGATAAGAGTGTAAGCAATATACTCTAGAAATGGACTAGAGTTGTAAACGATAAGAAGATAATAATACCTTTGTCTAGGTATTCACATGAAAGAATAATACCTTTGTCCAGGTATTCACATAAAAGAATAATACCTTTGTCCAGGTATTCACAGAAAATAATAATACCTTTGTCCAGGTATTCACATGAAAGACTAAGTAAATGAAGCAAAGAACGAGAATGTTTACGTCGATTCTATTTCGACAAGTGTGGTACCAGTTTATTTTACGAGTAACGGTCCAGGAACCTCGGACTTCCCAGTGTTTAATGAGATAATGAGAGAAATGTAAGAGAATGTTTAAGTCGATTCTATTTCGACAAGTGTGGTACCAGTTTGTTTTACGAGTAACGGTCCAGGAACCTCGGACTTCAAAGTGTTTAATGAGATAATGAGAGAAACGAAAGAGAATGTTTAAGTCGATTCTATTTCGGCAAGTGTGGTACCAGTTTGTTTTACGAGTAACAGTCCAGGAACCTCGGACTTCTCAGTATTTAATGAGATAATGAGAGAAATGTAAGAGAGTATGCTCATGAGACTAGAGCAAGTACGAATGCGTGCAACGACAAGTGAGTAAGAGTAAGTATGAATGAATGTGAATGCAAATGTAAATACAAGTATGTACGAATAAGTGTAAAAGTATTATGAATGTGAGCTTTGAGTGCCAATATGAGAATGAGTATGAGTTTGATTAAGGTGCAATTGTATGCGAGTGCAAGTAATAATTCATGTGTGAGTTAGCATAAAAGTAAATGTAAGGTAGTGACCACGAGTGTTTAAGTATGATGAGAGAGTTTTTTCTAACTCTTTTGAGATTGTTTTTGTATATGTTTTTACGATTATAGATGTTTGTGTTAAGGGGACCCGACTCTTTTGCGGGTAAGAATGAGTTTTTAAAATGTTTTAATTAATGTAAAGGACTTATTTCTGTTCTCGTCAAGAAAAGGAGGGTAAGATATGTATATAATGTTTTTGTCAAGTCTTTTTAACTTCAAAGTATCGTCAATGTGATTGTTTGAGTAACATATGAGTAAGGGGGGATGCCGTTTTCTTCTAAACGTCACCCAAGTAATTATATTATCCAAGTATCATCTTCTTCAACCATGCATTTTCTTCAACCATGCATCTTCTTTTTTAACCAAGTATCTTCATCTTTTCAACCAAGTTTCTTCATCTTTTCAACCAAGTATCTTCATTTTCAACCAAGTTTCTTCATCTTTTCAACCAAGTTTCTTCATCTTTTCAACCAAGTTTCTTCATCTTTTCAACCAAGTATCTTCATCTTTTCAACCAAGTATCTTCATATTTTCAACAAAGTATATTCTTCATCTTTTTTAACAAAGTTTCTTTATCTTTTCAACCAAGTATCATCTTCTTTTCAACCAAGTATCTTCATCTTTTCAACCAAGTATCTTCATCTTTTCAATACCTTTATCCAGGTATTCACATAAGAGTAATGTTCATGTCAAAGTGTCTAAGCTTTTTTTTTGTTAATCGTCCAGGGTTTCAAGTGTTAAAGTATTTGTTTCTCAATGTTCAAGTATAAGTTTAAGTTTTTCACATAGTTTCAAGTATATAAGTATCACTGTCCTCTTCCAGAGGACTAAAGGATTGTTTTCTTGACGAGAAAGAGTTTAAGCAATGATGAGTGAGTGCTATTCTGCACTGTAAGGGCGTTGAGTACAAGTGAATCGTTTATTCGAGTGTAAGTGTTAGTTTGATAATGAATTATGAGCAAGAATGTTTTAATGTGAGAGTAAGTTTTGATTTTATAATTGTTTTGTGATTTAAGAATGTTTTTAAGGGTAAGTTGTGATTGGAAAGTGGTGTGGTCACACCAAAGAATGAGTATGAGAGAGGTTATCCGTAAGGTATTGTGAATGAGTTGTGTCCAGAACAGTACATTTTTTGACGATCATATTCTGGAGATTTGCATTGATGGTGAATGGTTAGGGTTTGGGATCTTGGGTTAACAAGTTCTCCAAGACTGTACATTTTTTCTCCAAGAAATCAAAAAAATTATCACTAGCAATTAAATTTTGATCAGTCTCTTTTCCTTCAAGAGATTTTTTTTGTATTATAATCTAACTTTGTTTTTAATATGTGAACGATTAGTGCATCAAATACTCTTCCTTATTGATATTTAAATTTAACAATGACATTACGATAGATCTAGCTTCGGACGTGAATGTTCTTAATTGTTGGGCAGTACATTTTGAAATGTTATTACAGGCTGTCAAACGGTTAAAATGGGCAGTAACAATCTGCCGTGTATTATTATATTTAACATGAAATGTAAATTAATGGCTATGTTTGAACAATGCTTATTTTGTATCAGCGTAATATATTTGTTTTATATTTTTGCTACCAGCCGTGCCTGTTCAGTTTTCTACGGCTCGTTGCAAGTTAAAATGATACTGTACATTTAATGCATGTTATATACAAAATATCAATTCACTTTGTCCATTAGTGTAACGGTTTTATTATTAATACATAAAAAATATCAAATAATGTTATTATAGTTCCAAATCAATGTTACTGTGCAATTATTTAAATCACCGTGTATAATATTTTATTTTACACAAACAATGTCAAAGAATGTTATTATAAATCCAAGTTAATATTAAGGTGAAATTATTTAAAGTTTATGTTGCATAAAAAATATATCAAAGACTTTTATTATAAATCCATAGCAATGTTAATTATTTTAAAGTGTTTGAGTGCAGACTTTCGTCTACCAATGTATGTTAAATTTATGAGATTTTTCCATCGTTTGATACGCAAATATATGAAAATATTCATCAGTTTTAACTATCTTATCTTATAATATTAATATACATGACTGTAATTTTAAATTGTAAAATGTGATAAATGTTTTTGCATTGTTAGATTACTGAATTTCGTATCACACTATATTCTATGTTTACAAAATTTTACGTTGGTTGATAAGCAAATATACAAAATCTTTTATTATCGATAAATACCTTATCTAATGTCTGTTTTCTGCTGACTGAAATTCTCGAAGAGTTCTCGGGAACGCTGAGGGTCTATATTCTCTGGACTCCAAGGGCTGTTTCACTGCTCTCGCTAGGACTGTGCTTCACTATTTTCTGGTTCTATCCGGTCTCGAATCAGGACCATGTTCTAATTTAACCCTTTTACTTCGGGTTAATTAGAGGGAATGTAGTTTTGGTTGTTTTACGAGGCAATCGAAGGACCACTACGGCCGTTTGTCACTGAAGTAACGATGAACCGTAGAATGAAATTAAAACACTGATATCACGTTATGATTTATATTGTCATGAAATATAAGTCATTTACTGTTGCTTCGACAATTAAGAATTCACTTGACTTTTCGCGATAACTGAAAGTATTGTGCACATACTATGTTGGTTTATGAAAAGAATAAAGATTACGGACACATGGTGGTTCCCGGGTTAAAAAACGCCGGCTGGTTTTACGAAGTTGTAGCATGATATATGATGAAAGAGGGTGTCTGAGAAGTGTGAAAGCTATCTGGGAAGTGAGTAAAAATGAGGCTATTTTCGTATTTATATGTTTGATGACGTAGGATCGAGGAATGAGTAAACTATTAGAAACTAGCCAATGGGATAAAAGTATTTTAAAATGTAACGTTCGAACAACAAGTGAATGTTGCAGATATGAAGATGTTTTTTGTGGGGTTTTCAACGGTTTCGTAGATACAGACAACAGAGTTTGGAAGAGAGTTTTTATGAAGAGATAAGATGTCGGGGACTTTGATATGTTCAGTAGAATTTCAGAAAACGATATTTATCTGTTTTTCTTAGGTGTTAGTAAATTTAAATGACTTTTTTAGTGAAGTAAAGAAATATTAACTGTTGAAAATAAGGATGTATTTAGTTATATATTTTGAGCATAATATTCGACTTGTATTATACAGGGGAAATTGAAATAGAATCACGGGAGAATTTGGTAATTAAAACCAAATTCGAACACCCCTATAAACATATCTAATATTCGAGGAAAGTATTGGTTTACCCCAAAAAAAGTTGGAATTTAAAAAAAAATTGAGTTATTTTTACGTTTTTCATCAAGAACAACACAGAAAACGGTTTTTAGGAAAAAATGCTGTGTGAATGTCGTCGTCGTCGGCAAACGTCAAATCGTTAGTTAGGCTTAATAAAATACAAAAAATGGAGGCACTGTTAAGTTGCGAGGAGAAAATTTGAATTGTTTTAATTGTGGGAGATAATAATTTCTTTCAATGTATGAACAAACTGTGGTTTGTATGGATGATATTGTGCATATCTTAGATTAAATAATGATCTATATGAAAAATGCGAATATCCTAATATACAGAATTAGTCAGGGCATCCTAGATTAAATGTTTATCTGTAAATTATCAATGCTAATATAGAGAAGTTAATGAAAATGTTGTACATGTAAGAAATATTAGATTATAGCTCTCGCTTTTTGTAATAGACATCACAACTTTGAGGTAAAATATGATAGCTTTTTCCCTTGCATAATGAATTCATATTTTTAAGTTTCAGAAACTTTGACGTTTGTCGTCAGTGCATCATCCTAGATTAAAGGTTTATCAGTAAATTACCAATGATAATACAGAGAAGTTAATTAAAATGGAAAACAATATTATTTCATAGCAGATGGATAATATTGGATATCTGGCAATAGTTTTCTATTATGATCAACTTTTTTTGATAACAATTGTCAATATTCTTAAAACTGTTTTCAGGAAAAAATGCTGTGTGAATGTCGTCGTCGTCGTCGTTGTCGTCGGCCACTTTTCATTACATGTCTTGTTAGCACGATAGAGCCAAACGTGACGATAATTGGCAGGGGTACACTGAGAAGCTTACTCAGTACAATAAAGAGATTAGGAAGGCCCATAGGCTTAATTTTCAAGCCTTTTGTGAAAAGACCACTTCCACTCACACAGCGGCCAGACTACAAAAGTTCATAGAGAATGGAGGAACTAACGGGTCGATCAACTGAGACGGCTCTGTATCAGCTGACCGAAGTCATCCAGAGAACTCTGAACAACAAAGAAATCGCAATGTGCGCATTCCTGGATATATCTGGGGCAATTAACAACACAACTCATACATCTGTCAAAGAAGCACTAAAAAGTTGAGAAGTAAATGAAACCATTGTAAAATAGATGAATAAGTTGTTGACGACGAGCACAGCTGAGGCACAGGTGGGGAATCAAACCACCTCAGCTGAAGCCACTCGCGGGACACCTCAAGGGGGAGTGTTATATCCCCTTCTATGGAGCCTCGTAGTAGTTGAGTTGCTCTACAGGCTAACGGAGCTTGGCTTCGAATGTATGGGCTAAGCTGATGACATAGTTCTAATAGTCAAAGGCAAGTTCGGGAGCACCTTGTGTGATTTATTTCAAAAGGACCTCAGAATTATTGATCAATGGTGCTTGTCAGTGGGGCTAAACATTAACCCAAACAAGACCATAGTAATTCCATTTACCCGGAAAAGAACACTTCCAGCCATGAAACCCTATCTTTAAACGAGGAAATCATAGAATATAAATCAGAAGTTAAATATCTAGGAATGACCCTAGACAGTAAGCTTCTGTTGAATAAGCATGTTGAAATAACTGCTAGTAAAGCTGTTGGAATAATGATTTTGTAATGTCTTGTCAAGTCTAAAAATAAAAGAAGAAGAGTTTTAAGGTTAGTTAGTTGGTTGACACGATACAAAATGAACATGAGTTTGTAATAAAATACTTTTGAGTAATATAGAAATAAAAACTACGAATGGTGTTTAAATATGTTATATTTTAACATGGTAGCAGAGGTCCGTGGTTTATAAACTAAAAAGTAAAAGGAAATATTGAAGGATGGCAGAGAAAAAGGAAGAATCTATTTTACAAATGTTTGATGGCGTAGAATATGCGAAATGGAAATACAGGTTGAAACTATTTTTAGAGATGAAATCGTGCAGTGAAGTAATTGAAATGGAAACAAGGCCCGATGCAATTAAAGAAGAAGATTGGCAAAGAAAAGAAATTAGAGCAAAGAATTATATAGTAAACAGCATTTCAAATAATCAATTAGAATTGATCATTTCAGAAGAAAAAGCAAGGGACATGCTAAATAGGTTAGATTCTATGTATCTTGTTAAGAATAGTGCCCTAAAATTAATGTGTAAAAGGAAGCTATTAGATTTAAGAATGAAGGAGCACGAAAATCCTGTTGAATTTTTTAATGAATTTGAAAAAAGGTGCAATGAACTTAAGAATGCAGGGGAGACAATCACAAAAGAAGACAAGCTAAACTATTTGTTATTAAGCCTCCCAGAAAATTTATCGCATGTTGTTGATATTATTGATGCTTTGCCAGAAAATAATAAAACTGTTGAATATGTGAAAACTAAACTGTTAATGGACTTTCAAAAAAGAACTGCAAATCCAAGTGTCAGTACAAATAATCCACATGCATTTAACATGCACACATCCCGACCAGTATCAAAACCTATACCAAGTACCAGTAATACTCGATTTGTGTCATCTCAAGTTAGATGTTTCCGATGCAATAAAATAGGGCATACCCAGAATATATGTAGAAGTTCTTATTACAATAACAACAATAATTCAAGTTGGCGAGGTTCAGTAAGAGGAGCCTATAATAGAGGAAGAGGAAGATTTCAAAGTAATAGACATTCACCTCAAGCGGCTACTGCTCTAGATGATTCAAGTTATGAAAATGAATATAATTCCTTTATCATTGAAGTGGCAACAAACAGTGTGGAGATGGGTCCAGAGCAGAATAATGGAGCAGATATGGAAATTGAGTGGCTTTTAGATAGCGGGTGTTCTCATCATATTATAAACAACGAAAAGTATTTTTACAAATTTAAAATTTTAGATCATCCCTTGGACATAAAGGTAGGTGACGGTTTTTCATTAAAGTCGGATAAATTAGGAACTGTTATGGCTAGTTTTAAAGTTAAAGATAAAAATGTGCCAATAGAAATTAAAAATGTATACTTTGTCCCAAATATGAAACAAAATTTACTTAGTGTCTCAACTATTGTTAATCAAAAAAATTTTGTGGTTTTTGAAAATGATAATGCAAAAATATACAATTGTAAAGATGAATTAATTGCTACTGCGTACTTAAGAAATAAGTTATTCATTGTAAAAGGTAACCTTTTGAATTGCAATGATAATGCTACTGTTTGTGTTGGATCAAACCAAATGTCTGATAAAGAAAAATGGCATCGTATGTTGGCACATGCTAATTTTAATGATTTAAATTATTTGTGTAAGTTTCAGCTGGCAGATGGATTGCCAAAAAATATTGAAAACAAATTTTTAAAATGTGAGATATGTTTAAAAAATAAAATGACTAACATAAGGCTCACTAATAATCGAAGTAGGGCAAACGATATACTGGAAATAATTCATACAGACGTTCATGGACCTATTAGTCAAACGGGTTACAAGGGTGAAAAATATTTCGTAACTTTTGTAGACGATTTCAGCAAAATTGCTACTGTTTATTGTATCAAACATAAAAATGAGGTGTATGATTGTTTTGTTAAGTACATAAGATTAGTGCAGAATCAAACTAATAAAAGAATTAAACAAATTCAATGTGATAATGGCACGGAATATATAAATAAAGATTTCTATGAATTGGCAAAAGAAGAAGGTATATATTTGAGGCCATGTCCTCCATATACACATGAATTAAATGGCGTTGCTGAGCGTTATAACAGGACAATCATGGATCGTGCTCGATGTCTACTTTCAGAAGCTAAATTAGAAAAGCGTTATTGGCCAGAATGCATTTACACAGCGGCATATATTGGTAATAGATTACTTACAAATACAAAAATAAGAAAAACACCTTTTGAATTATTTTTTAATAAAAAACCTAATGTGTCAAATTTGCATTTATATGGAAGTATTGCCTACGTCAAAATTCCCGAAGAGGTTATATCGTCCAAATTAAATCCAAAAGCGGTTAAAGGTATTTTAGTTGGGTATACCGATTTAGGTTATAGAATTTTAGTAGATAATAAGGTAGTAATTAGTAGAAATGTACAATTTATAGAAAAGAATAGTAGGTATATTAAGTTGGAAGAAGATGAAGATGAAATATCAGATAGAAAGGAAGAAGATTCAGACAATAAAGAAGACGAAGAAAAAGTTAAGGAGGTACCTAGTCATGAAAGACCTAAAAGAGAAGTCAAAGTACCTACAAGGTTTGAAGATCATGTTGTTTATGTAAATTATTCAAGTGTAGAAGTTCCTGAGGATTATGAAGAAGCAATCAACTCGAAGGATAGCAAGAAATGGAGAGATGCAATGTATGAAGAAATTAAAAGTCTAGAAGAGAATGAGACGTGGATAGTTACAAATATACCAGAGAACAAAAACATTATTGAAGTTAAGTGGATTTACAGGATCAAGTCGGATGGTAAATACAAGGCACGAGTTGTCGCAAAAGGTTTTCAACAAGCTTATACGGAAAACGAAGATCTATATTCTCCTGTCGCAAGAATGCATACTCTAAAAGTTATGTTATCTGTAGCCTGCAATGAAAATTGGCATATTGAACAAATGGACGTTCAAACAGCCTTTCTTAATGGTGTAATAAAATCAGAAGTATATATTTACCCACCCGATGGATATTTAGTAGAACAAAACAAAGTTTTTCTTTTGCAGAAGTCTCTCTATGGGCTTAGGGAGAGTCCTAGAGATTGGTACGAGTGTTTTCACAACTTTATGCTGTATCTAAATTTCAGAAGGTCTAACTATGATTATTGTTTATATATAGGTTGTTATAATAGTAATCATGTTTACATTATTTTGTATGTAGATGATTTATTGATTTTTAGTGCTGACAAAGATTCTATTGGGAAAATTAAAACAATGTTAAGCAACAAATTTAAAATGACAGATTTAGGGCAAGTAAAACAATATTTAGGTATTGAGATTGAGCAAAATTTAAAAGAGCGAAAAATTACGTTAAGTCAAGAAAAATATATTGAAAAAGTAGCTGAAAAATATTGTGTTAAAGATTCTAAAAATTTTGATACTCCCATGGAAATAAATTTAAAATTAGAGGGTGCAGAAATTGTAGAACCTAACTTAAAATATAGAAATTTAGTAGGATCACTATTATACACAGCTAACGGATCCAGACCTGACATATCATATGCTGTAAACTACTTGAGTCGCTATCAAAATAATCACTGTAGCACTCATTTCAAATATGCTTTAAGGGTACTTAAATATTTATACTGTACTCGTTCTTTTAAGTTAATATATGATACAAATTATGTTAATATGATAGATGCATATGTTGATGCAGATTTTGCTTCAGACACTTTAGATAGAAAATCAACTACTGGGATTGTTATACGTGTATTTAGTAATGTAATAATGTGGAAGTCACAAAAACAAAAAATTGTCTCTAGAGCCTCAACTCATGCAGAGTTTTATGCATTGGCTGATTGTGTAGAAGAACTGTTACCAATAAAAGGTATATTAGATGACCTTAATTTAAAAATAACCAGTGCCATAAAAATCTATGAAGATAATAGTGGAGCTATAGCCTTGGCCAAAAATGGCTAATTCTCAAAGAACTCCAAACACATAGACGTAAGTTATCATTTTGTAAATGATTATGTAAAGCAAGGGTTAATTAGTGTTGAAAAGGTGTCCACAGAAGACCAAATAGCAGACATCTTAACGAAATCTCTCGGTAAAATTAAATTTCAAAAATTCAGAAATTTACTTGGTTTACAAAATTAATCTGTTTATTTCTTAAGTTAGTAGTAATTGATGAATCTACTTATTTCATTTGGTTTATATTCCTTTTGTTACAAAATCAAGGAGGTATGTTGGAATAATGATTTTGTAATGTCTTGTCAAGTCTAAAAATAAAAGAAGAAGAGTTTTAAGGTTAGTTAGTTGGTTGACACGATACAAAATGAACATGAGTTTGTAATAAAATACTTTTGAGCAATATAGAACTAAAAACTACGAATGGTGTTTAAATATGTTATATTTTAACAAAAGCAATAAGAACGTTGATGGCGTGCAGGAATCTAGCTGGTAAGAGTTGGGACTGTAACCCAAAAATACTGCGATGGATGTACGCCATGATTGTGAGACCAACAATTACGTATGGGACAATAGTTTGGCATACACAAGCAAGTCAGTACAGCTCGAGGAAGACCCTCAACACTGGAGCTATGAAAAGGTGTCCAACTAGGGCACTTGAGATCATTACAGATCTCACACCTCGACGTCCGGTGATAGAAAGATCTGCCCAAGAGACAATTCTTAGAATATCTAAGGAAGATTCAGGCAATGAGAGTGTTAACAATCAGGGAACCTGGTCCTCTCTAACAAAATACATCTCATAAGCGAATCTTCCTAGTGACGAAATGATCAAGAAAGTGAGTATCGAAAATAATTTCACTACGATGCTAAATAAAAAGGAATACACCACCCAAACTCTCAAAGAAAACACCATTAGAAGGTAAACAGATGGTTCAAAAACCACCATTGGAGCAGACGCTGGAGTATTTGGGCCTGGCACCAGATACTCATTATCGTTAGGGTCCTTCTCGAGCGGCTATCAGGCAGAAATACGTGCGATCGAAAGATGCGTGGAAATGAACCTAGAAAGAAGCTATCAGAAATGTGACATATCGATCCATTCTGATAGTCAAGCAGCTATCAAAGCATTGAGCTCCTATGTCATTGACTAAAAGTTGGCATGGGAGTGCCGAAGAAACGGGGGAAACGTGTTCGTTGAAGGCATGTTTAAGGTTAATTTCATCCTGTTTAAACATTACAATAATATTGCAGTTATCACGTATTAGCTGCTTTGGTATTTTCGAATAAGTCTGACATAGGTAGAAGACATCAATACTTCTGTGTCTACAAAAGGAAAAATATTCTTGAATTGTTTGTTGTTTGTCGCATGACACATCGTCAAAAATGAAAATCGAATTCGGTTTGGATTGTGTAGAACTTACAATTTCATCGTTTTCTTTAAACGGATAATATCCCACAACTTTTACACCAGTCAATACTTCTTCGAGCCGTTGGTATTTTGGTTGATATAGAGATTTAGAATAAACGTAGACATTTTTAAATTTTACACCATTTGGATTGAACAGCAATGATAGCACAATATTTGTTTTCCCACATCCGCTGGGGCCACAAATAATAGCACGAAACGAATCAGGTAATAAAAGTCCATGTTTTCAACTACGTCTATCTTCCAAAACGCTATCGAAATTTTCAATCGGTAATGACTGCTCTTGTTTAACAATCTCCATCTTATGATACTTCTTCAAACAGTAAAGCTATAATTATAGGTTCCATAGTGAGCAAATAGTCAGTCTTCATGTTGATTCACGAAGGTGAAGGTGTGCTAAATTCACTCATAAACAATTTGCCTTTTGAGCTTCATTTTCCTGGCTACCAATACTGTGGACGTAAGTTTTACTATTTTTATTTTTTCACAATATTAAATCCTCTATTTATATAGCTGGAACGCGTCTGAAAAAAAGACTACTACGAGGAGATAAAGGTGTCAACGCTCTCGACGCAGCTTGCAAAAATCACGATATCGCATACGCAGCCAACAAGTCACTAATAGATCGTCACAAAGCCGATTTTGCACTAGAAAACGCCGCTTGGGAGCGAGTACAGTCAAAAGACGCTAAAGTAGGTGAAAAGGCAGCCGCCTGGCTCGTTACCACCGGAATGAAGGTCAAACGCAAGTTGGGAATGGGTATGAAGCCGAAGCGTCGATCTTTTCAACGTGATGTTGTTATGAAGGTGAATAAATCCATGAAAAAAGGATCTTCGCTGTCAGATACATCGATGTTTGCATTGCGAGCAGCAAAATCTCCTATTAAAAAATTCGGAGGCCGAAAACATGTTCCAATACCTAGAATAATACCTGTAGCTAAATCTGGAGGATTTTTACCTCTAATACCTCTTTTCGCTGGACTTTCAGCTTTTTGAGCATTATCAGGCGGTGCTGCGGGATTGCGAAAACTGTGATCGATGCAAAAAATGCTCAAAAGAAATTGGAAGAAGATCATCGTCATAATAAAGCTATGGAGCCTATAGGTAAAGGATTGTATTTGCGAAAGAACGCTAAAGGTGGATATGGATTATTCTTGAAAAAAAAACTACCATCGAAACAACCCAATAGAGCATTATTCGACTATGAATTAATCAAGTTAGCCAAATTATTGAAAATAAAATATTCTCGAGATGTGTACATGCGCGATTCTCTACCGAAAAACGGACCTCGACGATGTGAATCAGCAATACTAAATTTGGATGTGTCTAAAAACTCAGGCACGCATTGGGTAGCATATAGAAATATGAATGACTGCGTCGAATATTTCGATTCATTTGGTAATCTGAAGCCTCCGAGAGAACTTGTCACTTATCTTGCTGGCAGTAAAATATTTTACAATTACGAGCAATACCAAAATTACAATCAGATCAACTGTGGACATTTGTGTTTGCAATTCCTCTATAATGTCTGAAGCATGGTTGGTTGGCGAAACACAATTGTTGTCGTCTTTTACAAGTGCCGAATTGAAAACTATTCCTCTAAAGTATTTGGTAGAGAGAGTTAAACCTTGGGATTTATTAGACAATTGGCATAAATTACCAAAAGAATATCAATCGAATTTCAACTTGCAAATTTGCTTGCCTTGTTTTGTGCATTACAATCGACCGGATCAACGTACTCATGTCGATGGTCCGATTAGCTCACAACGCAACTGTCATGCATGTAATTATTATTTGAAAAAATAAAATTATTTTTTCAAATCTAGTAATATTATTCAAATACACCACTCCCATAAACATAACAGTCATGTCTCAACTGTTGAACTTAACGTCCACATCGAATGAATTCTCCTTCACTCCTCCCACACCGATAATATTGAAACCTGAAAAAGAATACTTTATTGGTGTGTTGGGGTTTCATTCGTATCATTCTATACCGAATATCGATGGTGAGAAATTTTATTTCTACAATAAAAATGATCGTACTCATCACCATTAACTTCCCGTCAGGATGTTACGAAATCACAGATATTGAAGCTTATCTCATCGATCAATTCAAATTGAAGACGGATACAACTGTGGCCGATATATCTTTGAAGCCCAACAACAACACTCTTCAGTGTGAAATTTACAGTCGACAGCACGCCATCGATTTTGAATACTCTGATAGTTTGAGTAAAATACTAGGATTCTCTCCAAAGATACTAGATCCTGGTAAAGTCTACCGTTCCGATCTACCTGTTAACATTTGTGAAATATCAACTTTACTATTCGATTGCAATATTGCTGAAGGATCGTTTGACGGAGATAAGCCTGCTCATTCAATATTCAGTTTCCCAATTACAGTGGACCCTGGTTATGCGATCAACGAACGACCGAACAATCCGATTTACTTAGCTGTGAGCAGCACAAACGAAATCACCAACATTACCGTAAGCGTGTTGAATCAAGATCTCGAACCAGTAAATTTTCGAGGAGAAAAAAGCACGTTACTTTTACGTCTATTGGAACGTTAATGGGTCTACTTATCAACAACGACTATTATAAAAGTCCCTCATCATCTACAACAGAATTAGTCTCTTGCAGATCGTTCAAAAGAACGAAGCTTCATCTAACTCCTGAAAATCGGGCGTTTCTCAAAGCAATCGGATTAAAGTTGAAGAAGAATGACACAAAAAAGAAAGTACGTGCGTTCTGATAGGACACCACCATCAACGAATATATTTTCGATATTTGACCTTTACCGAGATCCACAATATGATGAGTCGATAAGAAAAGAAGATTTTCACACCTATGTTCCTTATGTGAAATCATTCAATAACAGCGATTCTGTGGAATTTGACATCCAACAAACTGACGCATTTTTTCTCATGTACGAAACTTAACTTGAAATTAAGGGAAAATTAGAAGTTAGTGGCGGAGGAGGACATGTTAATATAACGCCAAATTGCGGTGCATTTCTCTTCGATTCTTGTTCCTACATTCAAAGCGGAAAGGAAATAGAAATAGTACGAGATCCCGGTATAGTAAGTACCGCAAGAAGTTTGTTGTGTTATAATCCACAATCGAAAGAAATGGCTTTAGCTGGCTGGAATTATCCCAATAAACCGCTATTGAATGATGTTGATAAATCGTTTAGTTTGTTGATTCCTCTAAAACACATTTTCAATGTATTCAATGACTATACTAAAATGACATATGGAAAACAAACTTTTCGATTCATACGTGCTCGTCATGATAACGATGCTGTAATAGTAAATGAAGTAACAACAGGTACTACGACATCTAACACTACAATAAAGTTTGTTATAGATAGCATGGCATTGAAAGTTAAACACGTCTATCCTAACGATGAAATAAAATTACGTATGATGGAGCAAATAAAAAGTGATCGACCAATATTCATTCCGTTCAGAAAATGGGAACTTTGTGTATTGCCTACGTTAACGAAAGACGCTAAAAATGAGATTTGGTCAGTTAAAACGAGCTCGTCTGTCGAGAGACCTCGATATGTTATCGTATGCTTCCAAATAGATAGACGCAACAAAAAGACAAACGATCCTTCGCAATTCGATCACTTGAACACCAACAATGTAAGATTGGCTTTGAACGGAGATTTTTGGCCCACCGAACGATTTAAGATGGATTTCGGAAAAAACAACTATACTCTTGCCTATCATAATTACGCTTCATTCTATAGAAGCTATACCAATTCCAGCATATTACATCCAACATTGGACTATGAAGCATTCAAAGATCGTACTCTCTTTGTCATAGACTGTTCCAAACAGGAGGAGGCTATGAGGGCATCAACAGTTGATATAAAAGTGGAAATTGAAGTAGGTGTAGGATTTCCTGCAAATACTAGAGCATATTGTATAATTGTACATGACTGTTTATTGGAGTATTACCCCCTAACGGAAATTATCAAAACGATCATATAATACCAGTGTGGAAATACACAGCGAGACAGTTACAAATAAACCACGATTAGAATAGCATTCATTGACATTCAAGGCTTCATTATCGAGGGTACATTCCATCCTAAGGAATTGTCCATCGAAATCGGATATAAACATAGACACTACATATTTAAGCCGCCACAACCCTTCCATTTGCTAAACAATCAAGATAAAGAAACAAACAACATTTTGGAACACCATATCCATGGAATCAAGTATTCTTCTGGCGATGTTGATTATTCAAAATTGGACGAGATTTTGAAAAGTACAATGTCTAATGTCGATTGTATTTACGTTCGCGGTAATCAGAAATATGAATTTTCACAAAAGAAATGTGAAGAATATGGAATTTCTACGACAACTGTTGTTGATGTCTGCAAGTTTGATGGAACGTCCTCAGCCATGGAAAGTTTTAAAAAACATTCGAATGCTTGTCATGCCGATGGGGCTTCCAATTGTACACAAATTAATGTAGAACGATTACGATATTGGTTTTTAAGTGTAATACCATTGTAATTTTACTTAAATAAATAGAAAAAATTGATGAGTGGTTTTATTGAAACACATTGTATACTCATTTATGTCTATATTACATGAAAACTTAAACTTTCGTTTCACAATATTCAATATAATTTTCAATATTAAAATAAATACTGATGTTAAAATTATACATGTCATTGCAAAAACATTATTAATTTCATCCTTGATGGCATCCTGTTGTTCCCGAATTGTATTATTCATCATATTGTAGTCGGTTTAATTCTGTGGAGATTTTCTGTAGGCGGCGATTTTTGAAGACGTTATGCTCCAAGCACATTCGCTCCAATTGCTTTATCAGTTTAATCTTATTTTCATAAATTGAAATATCTTTACTCAATTCTCGAACGCTTTTAGAAAGTTCCTCCAATTTGCGTCTATACTCTTCCGATGACATTGTGATACAAACACTCAATTCTCTCATTCATTTATTATAAAAGAAATAATGCGCATGCTTTCAAGACTTTCAAAATACCCCGTATAAGAAAAAAATATGATTTTAAAAAAACTGCAACATAAAATCTATTTTTATTAATTGGTAGAAAACTAAATTCTGCTGTTTCATGAATAAACTCAGTTTACATTTTATCGTAAATGACTAATACAATATCATGTTGATATCATATATTTTTTAAAAGATACTAAAGTAATATTCCGTAATATAAAGTAACTAACAATTATAAACCAGAAATCATGACATTCCGATCTAATCATATTTGAAACAAGTTCACTATTGTCTGAATAAATGATTTGGTCTGCACGTGCCTCCTAACTATAGAAATAATGCATAAATATTACCTACTAAGCGAATTTAACATAATGTGAGATTTCATTTATTACAATATAAAAAAACCTTCTATAAAATGATATGAATTCACACACATATCCGTTTTAAAAATAATGTTGGTTATCAATCTAATAACATTCCTTTGAGAATTTCAAAATATAGAACCCTTAAAAAATCAGCTAACTGCGTAGCCCCTCCCCCTCGTAAGCACTACTCCTCATCTCTTACACACACAATCCACCATATATTTTCTTTCTTCTAATTACTTGTATACACCCTTATTTACTTTTTACGCAATCCCCGTAGACGCTACCCTCCCCCGTAGACGCTACCCAAACCCCTTCGCTTCTTCTAAACCACCCTCTACCTTATACACGTAACAACATACACACTTATTTACTTTTTGCATAACCCCCGTTCTTGTATACACCCTTATTTTTTGCGTAATCCCCGTAGCCGCTACCCTTAAAAAACCCCTTCGCTTCTTCTGGTATATCTTTAAGTAGCCTATCGAGTTTAACGGCCGTAAATTCTACTTTGTTGTTAGTTAGTAAGAGGAAAGACAGCTTAGCCTTAACACCGTGTTTTACAGAAACCAATTCGCCAAACTTTCCACGTATATAACTATTTAAAGAACCACATATTTCTTTTTTTAACAAGTTAAGAATTTCTATCGCAGTCCTCTAAGTCGCATAACTTTACAATCATCATGTTGTCACGAAATTGGTTCTGTTATTGGTATAAGTTCATCTTCCAGCGCGTTTGATCGACTTCAATCTGACCAATAGCAGAGATATGTGCTAGTGCCCTAATTGCATCTCTTTTGCACATCCTGTATACGATAATAATCTAACAAATATAATAACGTTTGATCGACTTCAATCTGACCAATAGCAGAGATATGTGCTCTTTTGCACATCCTGTATACGATAATAATCTAACAAATATAATAACGTTTATTTGACTTCAATCTGACCAATAGCAGAGATATACGTTAGTGCCCTAATGGCATCTTTATACATCCTGTATACGATTATATTCGAACAATCATATTGGCGTTTATTAGAGTCCAATCCGACAAATAATAACAGAGATATAGAGAAATGCCTTTTAGCACGTGCGCAGATCGTCGAAATGTGTCTTTTTAGGCCTTTATGTAACGGAAAACATGCGCAGTATACGGGAAAAGTAGCTTCGCTACCCCAGCTACCCACGGCCGTTGTGGCACTCTGGTGAATAACAAATAGTTGTTAGCGCCGTTATGGCAATGACTACGATGGCAAGGTGTATTACCGACACCTAATGTAGGTTAAGGACGACGATGATTTTGCATAACCCCCGTTCACACCCTTCGTAATCCCCGTAGACGCTACCCTTAAAACCCTCTTCGCTTCTTACTTCTTGTATACACCCTTACTTCTTGCGTAATCCCCGTAGACGCTACCCTCGCCCGTAGACGCTACCCTTAAAACCCTCTTCGCTTCTTCTAAATCACCCCCCTAGATACAACATACACACTTACTTTTTGCATAACCCCCGTAGACGCAAACTGATAAGAGCGACCCCCAAAAATTTTGGCAATTGGCCCGGGCCAAACCCCCAAAAATGCATAACCCCCGTAGCCGCAAACTGATAAGAGCGACCCCCAAAAATTTTGGCAATTGGCCCGGGCCAAACCCCCAAAAATAGGTCAAGGTCAGAGGGCGGGGTCATGTGACGTCACAAAAAGTTCCCATGCTCAACCAGTCCATACAACTACTCTCTTAATCCAAGAGGGCTTTGTCTTAAGAAATGTACCGTACCAATCATCTCTCAAGTTATTAAATTTATTTATGTTTTTTCTTTTAATATTATGAAAAGATCTATTATAGTGTCTCAACTGTTTATGAATGAAATTATTGCAAATTAATTCATTTGTGTTATTAATTATATCAATTTTCAAATTAGAGAGAGAGAGTAACAATCAACTTTTGATTAACATTGATTTCATGTTTAACAATTTGTATCCTAACCTGTTAAGTAAACTCCTAGTCACGTGTGTGTGTGTATCTTGTCTGTAAATTAAATTTTCAATAGGAATGGTCGAGTGTATGATATGACCAGGTAAAACGCCTGCTTTTCTACATTTTAGCAGGAAAATCCTTCTATTACGTTGCTTTGCCAACTTCATCTTAGTTTTAGACCATCTCTTCAACAATATATTTATATAAATATATATATATATATATATATATATATATATATATATATATATATATATATATATATATATATACGTAACAATTCGTAATTGCAGCTGTTTATTTCACATATAATTGTACCCGACCGCGCCGGTTGGAGTAAAATTCGATTGACCAGTGTAAGGAGAAATTTTTATTTTAACCAATAGACCTAAATGAACGTTTTAACCACGCATCAATCGTTGTTTGGATTGGTTTATTTGTTCGATGGATATGGTATAGTTCTATTATCATAAGAAAGTTAGTAAGTAAGAACAAGGTGTATCCAATTGGTCTTCAGTTTAGATTAGAGACTTTGAACGAGTAGGCTTGTGTATCTGAATGCCTGACGAGGCCAAAACCGCAGTCTATAGCTAATGCAATTATCCTTCTAACTCCTAACTCAAACGATAAAGTGTTACTCGACAGGCCGTTATTTTGTAATGATATAAATTTCATTACTATAAATATCGATTCAAGAAACCAGTTAGCACCGTGATGACGCGGTACCCCACCAGAACAGCAAAGTCCCCCACGCCAAGATGCGCATGAAGAATCGACAGTAGAAGGAAAGGAGTCTTCCACCACCACATCTACGATGTATATAAAAATGCAAAGCCACAGACGATAGGACGACTTGGATTACGGACTCCTGCTTCTCCAAGTTCAGCCGCCTCCAGTGCGAAGCGTAGGTCGAAGGTACTGACTTTGACCTTAAACGCTTGACACTATTCACCGCCGAGTGTTGTACTAAGTCGGAGTATTGATCCGACTTTTATACATCATTCACTTGAACGGCCGTTGGTTTCTGGTATTGACGGAAACGAGAACGATTGTTCAAACTGAAGGATTTCGGTGTGGTATTGACGCACCGAAAACTCTACAGTATCTTCGTAGGGTAGCGTCGTTGAGCCGGGTATTGACTGGCTGTAAACGATCACTTCAGCTGTTAGTATAATTCTGGTGTGGTATTGACGCGCCATAATAACTACAGTCCCTACAAACCGAGATATTCGTTAAGCTGGGTACTGACTAGCTATAAACGATACTCTCACATCTTGAGATTAAAATCGAAAGAGTATTGATCTGCCGGTTGCACTTTCAGATTGTCAGTACGCATCGATCAACGGAAGAGTACGGACCATCGAAGCGTGAATTCCAAAATATTTACGCACCAGAGTAATATGTATATAGAATATTTTATTTTAGTTTATTTTTATCATTGTAAATAATATTTTTTATAGCAATAAATCAGTTAATTTAATTGAACTCTGTCTCCTTTGGGCTTACCTGGGCAATACGCATTACAATTTCGAAACTTGCAGATGTAAGTGAATGTCTCATATCTGTACATGAGCTTGATATTTATATTTTTCTAATTCACTTTATATATATATATATATATATATATATATATATATATATATATATATATATATATATATATATATTTGTAGTATTTCTTAAACCATTATATATTTATCTTTTTTGGATAGTTCTTGAGTATAGGTTTCTTGTGAATAATACGAAAATTTTTATGACGACGTTTCGCCCTTCATAGTAGGCTTTATCAAAATCTGTTTTATTTTGTGGAACAGTACCTACGAGTAGAAAGAATTAAAATGAAATTTGGTAGCTTACAATGAAGACATTCACAATTAACAATTAAAAGTAAAAATTGAAAGGTTTTCCAGCTCACATGCAGGAATAAAATTTTGAAATTAAGTTTTATTATGGTACGTACCTCGATGTTTACATTTTAATGGTAAAATTAGGAATGGAAAGAATGAAGGTTCTATTATTGTTTTCGTTTTTTTTCCTCTTTGAGTAAGTATTCTGGTTTATGTTACTTAGTTTCTCAATGGCAGAGAGATAAGGTGTGTATTAATTATTAAAATGGAATATACGAGGTGGTCACAAAAATTGAAATAATATTCATTGTTTATTTATAGTATTAAGTTGTGTTAGATATGGCTTAAATGATTTGTGTCTTGTTTATCATTGACAGTATGCTGTTCCTTTTTTATGTAAATCATTTCTTTCATCAAAAGTTTTTGGTAATCGTTATCTTGTGCCAGAATTTTAGTATTTGAAAAGTTAAATTCGTGGTTTTGGCTAGATTCATGTTTATGTAAAGCTGTTGAGGCATTTTTAGTGTATTTGTGTCCGTTTAGCCTGTTATTAAGGTATTGTGTAGTCATTCCTATGTACTTATTGGGGCAATTTAAGCATGGTATTGAGTAGACGACATTCGATTTCATTTTAGTTGGAACTTTACTTTTCAATGATGTGAACAAAGATGATAATAGATGTTGTGCTTTGTGACATACAATGATATCATGCTTACCTAAGATATATTTCATTTTTTCTGATAATTCTGCTGTGTATGGCTTAGCAATATATTTTTTTATGCTTTTATCATTTATCTGTTTTTTATCAGGTATGTTACTATTATATAATTTGTGTGTACGTTGATTTATGATTCTGTTTATTAACTTTGTAGGGAAATTATTTTCATGAAGAACCTTTTTTACTTTATTTAAGATCTCGAATCTATATTCGGGTGATGTTAGAGTTAGCGCTCTATCGGTTAAATTTATGATAACACTGTTTTTCTGTTAATTTGGGTGGTGGGAATTATAGTTTAGGTAGCGATCCGACCAAGTGTTTTTGGTATACCATTTTGTTTTAAGTTCTTCATTGTTTTCTTGTCGTATGATTGTCATATCTAAGAAATTAATTTTATGTTCAAGTTCTGTTTCTGAAGTAAACTGAAGTTTGGGATGGAAATTATTAAAAGCGTCTAGAATTTCGTCAATTTGATTTTCTGGTACGGCAGTGATACAATCGTCGACATATTTTTTAAAAAATAGTATAGGAATATTAGTTTTGTTTAGAACCTTCTCTTCTAGGTATTCCATGACAAGTTGTGCTACAGTGGAAGATATGGGAGAGCCCATTGCACAACCATCTAACTGCTGGTGAAATTTGTTTTTATGTTGAAAATAATTGCTGTTTAGTGTTAGATTTAACGCTTCAATAAACATGTCTTGATTTAGAGTTGTATATTCTTTTAAGGAGTCCCATTTCTCATTAATTTGTTCGGTATATTAGTGTATAGGGATATCACGTCTAATGAAACTAGTTTGTATGTGTTTGGTATTTTTGTTATATTAATAAACTAAACTAAACTAAAAATGCCTCAACAGCTTTACATGAACATGAATCTAGCCAAAACCACGAATTTAACTTTTCAAATACTAAAATTCTGGCACAAGATAACAATTACCAAAAACTTTTGATGAAAGAAATGATTTACATAAAAAAGGAACAGCATACTGTCAATGATAAACAAGACAAAAATCATTTAAGCCATATCTATCACAACTTAATACTATAAATAAACAATGAATATTATTTCAATGTTTGTGACCACCTCGTATATTCCATTTTAATAATTAATATACACCTTATCTCTCTGCCATTAAAAAACTAAGAAACATAAACCAGAATACTTACTCAAAAAAGAAAAAAAACGAAAACAATAATAGAACCTTCATTCTTTCCATTCCTAATTTTACCATTAAAATGTAAACATCGAGGTACGTACCATAATAAAACTTAATTTCAAATTTTATTCCTGCATGTGAGCTGGAAAACCTTTCAATTTTTGACTTTTAATTTTTAATTGTTAATTGTGAATGTCTTCATTGTAAGCTACCAAATTTCATTTTAATTCTTTCCACTCGTAGGTACTGTTCCACAAAATAAAACAGATTTTGATGAGGCCTAATATGATGGGCGAAACGTCGTCATAAAATTTTCGTATTATTCACAAGAAACCTAAACCCAAGAACTATCCAAAAGAGATATATATATAATTTAAACAACATATCAAGTAAAGATATATTAAATAATAACCTATAACAATATAATAAATAAGGAATTACCTCAATGATAACATAAAATATAGATATTGACTAACCAATGTAATGATGTAAATAAAGTTGCCTAAGACGAAGATTATTTTCCATAACATAATCAGCTGTTCATCTGAAATGAAAACAAATATTACTATAGTTAATTCATTATAATCATAAATTTAAGAATAATAACAAATACAAATATTGAATAGAATATAATTCAATAGATTTCATAAATAAACAAATAACATAAAAGAATTTATATTTATAATTAATATGAGTGTAACAGTGATATATTGTCAATAATAATATTGAATGTTGTATCATGTAAAAGTATCTGTGTATAACCAATTATAATTTATTTGTATGATGAAAAAACGCATAGGAACTCTATAAATGAACTAATTATGTAAAAGAGTGTATGTACGAAATTTTTTAATAAGTGATAGAAGTTTCAATTATCTGATAACAAAAGACAATATCTTATTGGTTATAAAATATGACAGAACAAACTGTGAATCAATAAATAAACTTTGGAATAGTGACCTGGAAAAGAACAAAAGACTGTTTGTTGAAAAAAGTAGAGAATCGAGGGGACGCTTAAAAAAGAGAACGGAAGCTGGTATTAAGAAGCGAGGAGTGTGTGTGATAGTGTTCCTAAAATTTAAAGATATTCCCGGTTTAAGACATTTAAACTTTTGAAGTATTATGAAATATAATATTAGTAATACTCACAGTTAATTGTAACAAGTTTTCGGCAAGAATCTGCGAAATTTTCGTTAATTTTGGTTTTTTTGGAGATTCAGTGGAGTGTTCCTGGGATCCAGAGACTTTCATCCCAATGCAAGAGCAACAGGTCAGTGTATTTAAATCATTTATTGGCCAATAAACAGTGTAAAAACTCAAATGCCCAATTAAGTACTTAATTTCATAAATTGATAAACTTTTGCAAATATGATCGATCTAAAAAAGAAAGAAACAGACTTTGTATAGTGTATTCATTGCATAAATCGTTAAATTTAATAAAAGGCCGAATTTTAAATAAATTAAAACATGTACTTACGCCATCTTGTAATCGCATAAATCTAGTGATTGAAATTTCATAATGAAATAACTATGTCCATCTGTATATAATTTCTATTTTACTATCCATGTATATAACCCATTTCTTTCCACAGCAATTTGTATCATATATAACTATGATATATATATAAATTCTTTTATGTTTATTTATGAACCATTTACTTGTTTGCATCGTCAATAAACGTTGTATAATATAGATGCTTCTTTAATGTAAGAATTGTTCGTTTTATGCTAAAGCGCATGACTAGTTTTTCACGCTTGCGCATTGATGATATTATTAAAATCAATAAGTAGGTACAATATAACCATTGGCGTCGCATATTATTTTATCAAATATAAATATTGCATTGAAAATTAAATCTATTTCAAATAATGTGTTTTCTTTTTATTTAAACAATGATAACAATACAATAAGCCAGTACTCAAAGGGAAAAAGGATTTCATGCTCCCGAATAATCAAATTAAAATAAATTACCAAACAAATATTAAAAACAAACTGAGCTAGCCAAACTAAAACAAAAATTATAAATTATAAACATATTCATTTAAATCATCTACAATAAAAGTAAAATTAATCTATATTTAGTATAATATATATATATATATATATATATATATATATATATATATATATATATAAATTACTCTCTGCATATTGTGTAAAAGTCCAAATTCGTGATATATGTATGTATTTCAGACAATTCACCTTCATCTTAGCGGCTACATACATACTATTCTGCTCATTATTATGTTATTATATATAAAAACATACGTTTATAGTGCCCAAATAACAATTTGGAGCGAGCCTTACAAAGGAAACATTGTAGTTATTTTGTGAGTTTGTCATGTTGCATATTCCACATAATCAAAAGAAGACAGCCCAAAAAACATTTTCAATGCGATAAATACACTAAAAAGCTTACACAGAGACTAAAGGTTGGATCTTCTGACGAACAGAAGCCATTAAATAACCATAAAAACCGATTGTGAATTGGCCAGATTTCTATCATACACTAGCTTCTACCACAACAACTACAGTTTGAGTGGTGTATATTTTACAACGCAAGCACACGCTGGGCACTGGCCTAAACCCGGAACCTCTACAATTGTTAGGGTAGGTTGATATCGCTATCCACAGGCTTGGGTGTACATAAGTGTGCTCTGAGGAGACAAGCCTTCATCGTTTGTATTGGCTATACCATTTGGCTCAAGTTATTTTTATTAAAAAAACAAGGAAATAAGTGTAAAGAAGCGAAAAAACTGCAAAAAAGAGTATTGATGTTAAATATTCTAGAAACTTACGTTTGTTCGCTGCCTGTGCACAAACGAGGATGATTGCGCACGTACGTGTGAACACGTCGCAAGCGCTTGTTGTAAACTAAAACTGGATTTAATCAGCTAAAAGCACTTGTATAACCCTGCGGGTCGTTAAAGACCTACTTACGTTATTTACGGGTTACGGACGAAAGTAAATTTGAGGGAGATTTCACCCCTCTATCTGATTGCTTATTTGGTTATGCCTAGTGACTGTCACCCCAAAAAATAAAATTATGAATTAAGTACATCCCTGTTTAAATTCCTTCGAACGGTCTAAGGTATTTTTCCGAAAGAGCTTGAAGCCCACCTCGGTTTACAATACGAGGATTTATTTTTAGAAAAGGTTAGAGTGATTTAAATGAGAAACCTGAGTTTAAGTAATCCATATATATATATATATATATATATATATATATATATATATATATACACTCCTTTATAAGATAGTTAGAATTTTATAATTAGCAAACAAATAAAATAAACAAAAAAAATTAAAGAAAATTTAGAAATGTTAAATTAGCCTATTCTCTAATTGGCGCAATAAGAATCAACTAAAAAAAATCGCTGGAGTTACAAATCCTTTTAGTTTTTAGTAAAATTATAAACAATGTGAAATTTATGAGAGAACTTGAGACAACACGTTAAAATATGGTTTTTTCTCATTAATAACCAAACAAAAAAATTATTTAGCCTATACGGCCGAAATCTAATGGAACTAGTCCACACGGTTACAGTGAAATTTTGTCCACAATATAATGAACTACTGAGGATCCCTCTATCAAAAAAAATATGTATCCGCTAAATGTCACTGTATACGTGTTTAAAATAACATGAAATGATTTAAACTGCCTGGGACCATTTGATCAAATAAAAAAAATTAGTAATAACAAAAAATTATATAAAATAAAAAAACAGTTTCTTGTGAAGCCGTTACAAACTATCGCCTCTTACTGGCCCTCTTGATCTGTAGATCAGTTGATGACCTTTTATGATTTTCGGCGGCAATATTTTGTTTGTAATACTTCCCTAAATACTACCCTGACAAATATGATTTGTAGTTTCGACGTATTCGTTAGCGAGAAGCAATGTACCGACAGGTTCCTAGTTTGTACAATATGACAACTCTCAGTCAATCTCTACAATTCCTGATTCTGCATGTACATCCCTCAAAACTGGTTAGTCTGTTAAATAAACTTTTAAATTACTCACCGGAGACGAATCTCTTCTCCTCAGACGTGGAGGCCCAGAATATATGCACACAACAAACAAAAAAAGAATATCACTTATTTATTGATTTTCGCAAAATTCACAGAAATTACCCGAGTTGTTCAAATCGCCGCGCCGGCTGAACAAGCTCTGGTATCTTTCAATTTTTTTCTTTTCCCCCTTCATTAAATTTTTCAATTACCTCCATATGTGGGTTGCTGAGTTTGCGATTTCATACATGAGTTCAGGTATTTCCCAATTATTTTGTTTTATATTATGCTTCTAAACTATGATTGAAAAAGCTTACGGTATAACTTTCGCTAACCTAGTTTTACGAAATTATCAACAATTTTTGTTTAATATAATTTCGTAACGAACTAGCTGAAGGTATATTATTTCATTTTTTTATATGATACCGGTTGTCCCAATTCCAATGATTATTATTATATTAATAATTATAATTTATTTATACCTATCATTACACTTGCGAACCTATACAAATAAAAAAACTATTTTATATATTTCATATGTGAATTAATCCATAAATTTCAATTTTTTTCAGAAACATAGCAGTATTTCCTAAAAGGACTAAAGACAATTACGCAATTGCACTGGGTTCACTAAAAGACACTACCTATTATAACTTTTGCATTGAACCGCAAATGAAAGCAGCTTTTACAATCATCGATGCTTACTTATATTCGAACCCCCCAGACGGATTAATTTTTATTATTGACATCAAGGGAGTAAGTATAATCAAACCATAATTTGTTTCAAATACTACCAATATTCAAACAATTTCGCAGCAATTGCGCCGTATTTTGCGAATAATTAATAGTTCCTAATTCATAGGCGTAAACAAGTGAATTGACATATCTCAAAGAAAATAAGATAAGACGATCTTAGTCATCAATAAACATAACCGTTACGTAAAGTTAATCGTTCATCAGTTTTCTTTAAATAAATTATGTGTATTCTATGTATGCGACGTGTGGTATGTCAGAGTTAATAATTCCAATCAATTCATGTATGAAAAGTTAGTAACCGTTCACCGTTGACTGTACCATTCTCTTTTTAGATGTAATGGTTTTTCGGTAATGGCTTGTTAATTATGTTCACTCCTAATACGATAATTCTGTCTATTAACTTACCCATTTAACAAAACTGAGCTTAATCGCTGAACAAAATTTGTACGGAAAATCAGTATCAATTTGCGATGGTCAGCTAGCTCCATTTATTACCCAAGCTGTGAAGGGTCCGGCACACTTCAGTTCCGCCTATTCCTCACTACCGTTTCACCACCGCCGTTTCAGTAGCGGTCTGTTTCAGTACCGCCGTTTCAGCACCGGCCGGTTCGTCGCTGATATATAAATTATTATTGAATTTATTCATAGAAAAGATTGAAATTGTACTGGAATGTTTTTCTTATTCAATTAAACAGTAAACGGGTGGGATAAACTTTAAACACACGGTATGGCTACTTACGAATTTATTTAAACACTAAACTACTCACTAATACTTAATTCATATACACACAAACTTAAATATTCATTTATATCAACACTTTACTGTTCTCTATTTCCCTGTATCCTTGTTTATTTGTCGAGATCACTTTATAAACTATATCATCTCTCCCTGGTCGGTTCTTTATATATAAGTGCCTTTTTACTAGATAATTCTAGATTGCGGTTTACACAAAAACAATTGGCTTTCTGGCATATTCTAGATAAGACTGGTCACAAAAACAATGTCTAGATAAGATAGTCACAATCGTAAACAGTTCTAAGAAATCCCTGCGCATTCGCCATAATTTTAACTTTCATACATGGCTTGGACAGAGTCGGATTCAGGGTCTACAATTGTGTGCTATTTCGTAACATTACCCCCTCCATAAATGGAAGTTCCTCCTGGAAATTTTGTGTAGCCTAGTCTGGATGTTTGAATCGGCAACTGGCTCCATTTCTACACTTTCCGATCTTATGGAAATAACAGGGCACCGTCTTCGTCGGATACTGATAACGGGGGTTGTAGCTGCACATTAATGTCTGGACGCCGGTATCTTGGAAGATAACATCTACCATGTTCCTGATGACTCGCCAATCCAACTGGTTACTCGTTATCTTAGGCATAGCCAGTTTCTTCGCGCTGGATTCTAACACATGGTCTCGCAGGTTTCGAAGTGCTTCCCACACATCGCGGTAGGTAGATCGATCTTGAAATTCATTTTTAGTTACCACGTAGAAGACGTACCGCGAATTATGTTTCAGTTTCAGAGTCTTGCCAGGGGTTGGAATCTGGTCTTCAAGTTTTTCTAACTGTGCGAACTTCTTTCGAAAGACGGATGCCAACCCTCGTGCGTTCGTGATGCGGGCGGGGATGTTGTATGCCAATGAATAATCTTCGGGGAGAGTGAACAAATCTTGTCGTTGTTCTGAAGTGACGCCATGTCTAGCTTTCCCGGTACCTCCATACGCGCCCATAAATTCATCGAAGGTAGGATCAGACACATTTCGAATATGGTTTACTCCTTTCTCTAGGTCATGGTCTCCTTCGAATGGCGCTAGTCGGTTTTGGTGAACTACTTTTGGTTTTCCGTTGGGGATCTTGCTTATGCTATATATAACATCATTGGTCCTTTTCTTGATTTTGGAGAAAATTCTTTTCTCCTCGCCGGGTTGTGTAACCATACTTTGTCCCATTCTTTGACACCGCCTTCTGTAGCCTGCGATCCGTACCGACTTTTCATTCTGCCGCTAGCAACTTGAATATTTGTTCGAACTAATTCATGAATATCGTCCAGCCTTCTTCTCAATTGGATCACGTAGTCTTCTCCTGCTAGATCTTTTCCAGGCCGACAACCAAATTCCAGGTCACAAGGTAAGCCTCATTTCACGTCCAAATAGGATTTTCGCAGGTGTTCCACCCGTGGACTCATTCACGGCAGATCGGTAAGCCAATTCAAATAAGGAAAGATACTGGTCCCAATCTCTCTGATGGCTGGAAACTACTTTGGATGTAATGCTGTTGCCGTGGTCTTCTTCATTCCCAGCTTGTGTAAATTTTCCTGGACTAGATGGCTTTCGAAATTTCTTCCCTGATCACTGTGGATTTCCAAGGGCAGTCCATATCGGCTGATAAATTCTTTCACCAATACATCCGCGACAGTTGTGGCCTCTTGGTTCGGGATAGCGTAAATTTCCACTCACTTTCTAAAAGTATGTATTTACCATCATTTTCTGTTGTCGGAAATGGTCCAGTGATATCTAAAGCAATCCTTTCGAAAGGGCTTCCAACATTATACTGTTTCATAGGTGCCTTTCTCTTGTGATGTGGTCCATTACTCGTAGCACTAGTCGTACATTTCTTACACCAGTCCTTCACATCGTCAGAGCTGATCATCCAATAAAACCTTTCACGGACTCTCTGAAGGGTTTTCTTCACTCCCAGATGAACTGCCGATGGACTGTCGTGTAACTTCTTCAGTACATCAGCTACTCTCGTTCTAGGGATAACCAGCTGCCTCCTCATCTCGGAACCATCATCGTTTTCAAGGACTCTTTTCAACAGCCCTTCTTCCAGGACAAGGAACTCCCACTGAGCCCAATATGTCTTGAGTGTCGGTGAAAATCGTCACAATTCTTGCCATGTAAGTCGCCGATTTTCTTCCTTCCATTACCAGATCATCTTCAGGTGAGGATCATCCTCCTGATCTTCTCTGATCCTGGTGGGTGATCATTCCTCGTTGACTACAGTAGTTCTTGGAACTGCAGTTTCCTTAGAATCCGCCTTGTTGCAGTGGGAGCAGTCTGTTGGGCACGGCCGTCTGGACAGGGAGTCGGCATTTCGGTGACTCACATCAGCTCGATGTTCGATGTTGAAATCGTACTCTTGAAGTCGTTCAATCCCTCTAGCGATCTGGCCCTCGGGATTCTTGAACTGCATCAACCACTTGAGTGCTGCATGGTCAGTCCGGATTAAGAACTTCCTACCATAGAGATAATGGTAAAAGTGTTCACGGACTTCACTACCGCCAAAAGTTCCCTTCTTGTGATGCAGTAGTTTTGTTCTGGTTTGGAGAGGACTTTTCTGAAATATCCCAGCACTCTTTCTTGCCCTCCTTGGATCTGTGAGAGCACTCCACTAATTTCTACGTTGCTTGCGTCAGTATCAAAAATAAAGTCTCCCTCTGGTAAAGGGTATCCTAATATCGGCGCCGTGGTTAAATCCTTCTTCAAGGTATCAAAAGCCGTTTGACAATCTTCGTCCCATTGGAAAGCTCTTGCTTCTTCTGTAAGTCGAAGTAGAGGCTTGGCAATATCTCCAAACTTCCTGATAAATCTTCTATAATATGTGCAACGTCCAAGGAAACTTCTAATTTGATGTTTGTCGGTTGGTTGCGGCCATTGCTAAATGGAAGCAATTTTTTCTGGATCCATCGCTACTCCTTCATGACCTAGATAGTTGACTCGGTCTTGGAACAGCTGACATTTCTTCGAGTTTAACATGAGCTGGGCAACTTGGAGTCGTTTGAATACGTTTTCCAAATTCTTCAAGTGTTCGTCAAATGTCTTCCCCAGTACTACGATGTCGTCCAAATAGACCAGGCATGTCTTCCAAGACAACCCTCTCAAGACATTTTCCATGAGTCTTTCAAATGTCGCAGGCGCATTACAGAGCCCGAAAGGCATGACGTTGAGTTGCCATAATACAGATCCGGTGGTAAAAGCAGTCTTCTCTTTGTCTTCTGGGTCCCTTTCCAGTTGCCAATAACCAGACTTCAGGTCCAAGATGGAAAACAGTTTGCTGTCGGCCAAAGTATCTAGCATATCGTTAATTCGAGGCAGAGTATAGCTGTCTTTTTTCGTCACGTTGTTAAGCTGGCGATAATCCACGCAGAATCTCGTATGTCCATCCTTTTTCTTGGCGAGCACTACTGGAGACACCCCATGCACTAGTAGATGGTTCTATTACTTTTTCTTCTGCCATCTCTCGAATTATCCTTTCAGCTTCTTCTCTCTTCGCACGTGGAAGTCTTCGAGCTGATTGCCTAATTGGCTTGGCATCACCAGTATCGATTTTTTGTTTGACGGCTGATGTTCTACCAGTCTTTCCTCCTTTTGGTACGAATATGTCTCTATAATGCATTCTCCTTTTCTCAGCTCGATTCAAGGATTGACCAGCTACTGACGAACTATAGACGTCACTGGTACGCAGGATCAAATCCTGGTTTCTTTCTTGATGGTAATTGGGTAATCGATCACGTTTATCACACGTACTGGGATCTCCTCCGCCGACGTAACCAATCCTTATCCAATCAGTACTCCTTTGCCAACCTCTTCGTCGTGGTTCTTTGGCTCCACCATAACCGGTGTACCTTCCTCCATAATTCCCTGTAGCCGTGCTACTATCATGGTTTCGCTTCGTGCAAGTAGAACGTTATCTTCCTATACAGCTGCCAACAACGCGCTGCCTTCATATGGATGAAAAAATACCTCCTCGTAACCCACTTTGATGGTTCTGTTTCTAAAGTCTAATTGGAAACCATGTACATTCATTACGTCCATTCCCAGAATCACGCCTTCTTCAATATCAGCTACGATCACCGTATGCGTGAACTTTTCTACGCCAATTCTCAATTGGATTTGTGTCTCACCGTGAACATCGGCACTCTCACCTGTTGCGGTCCGCAGTCGCAGTCTCGTTGGTAATAGCTTCTTCTTGGAGTTTATTATTTCTGGTCGTATATTGGTTCTAGTTGCTCCAGTGTCTAACAGCAGAGTTTATCTCTTGCCATTCACTTCTCCATCTACATATACACTGTCGTTGCGACATCTGAGAGAAGATATCAGTATGAGAGTGTCTTTGGAACGATCATGGGTCGGTGCTGCCCCCTCGTAGCCGACCCGTTCTAGTTTTCTTGTGACTGAAGTTCTTGGTTTGCAGGAGTCCTGGGGCGCTTACACGAACTACGTACATGCCCTAGCTTGCCACAATTTCAGGATCTGATCTTTCTCGGCTTCTTGTCCATCATACTTTTTATTTAACTGACGAACTGGTCAAATCTGTCTTCGTCACCTTCTTCTTGGATGGTCCTAATTTTGTTATATCCCGAAGCCTTCGTTGCTGCTTCATATTCAAGAGCAGATGTCAATGCGTCGACTAATGTTGTCGGATGGGCTAAACAAAGAGTCCTCTGCATATCGGGGTCACGTAAGCCATCAATAAAGGCCTGGATGCCCAGACATTCCATCATGTTCTCTGGTGCTGACGGATAAGCAAATCGAACTAGTCGGGCAATGTCCACTTTATATTCTTGGAGGGATTCATCACGTTTCTGCCTTCGGTTCTTTAGCTGAGATTGGTACAAATGTTCTAGATGTTCATGGCCATATGGCCATATCGCATCTCCAACCTCTTCTTCAGCTGCTCGAAGTCATCCTTTTCTTCCAAAGGTATCGTCTGAAGTACATCTAAGGCATCTCCGCGAAGCGTGATGGTTAAGTTCACTGCCTTCTCCTTACCGGACCAATTATTCACTCTAGCGGCTGCTTCAAACTGTTTAACATAATTGGTCCACGACATTTTTTCGTCGAACGTTGGGGCCTTGACTCGGGTAAAACTACCAATGTCTTCTATCTTAGAGTGTGTTTCTGGCTGGAAAGGTTTAGTTTGCTCGGTCTTCTTTTCTTCCGCTGGCGTGTTCTTATATCTATCATCTTTCTTTCTAACTCCTTGATTTTCTCGTCCATCGTTGTCATCTTATTCTCGATTTTTTCGTCCATCGTTGACATCTTATTCTCGATTTCAGATTTTAGAGACGAAATTTCATTTTCAACGTCAACGGCAATGCCGTTTTTCATTAATAAGATATCGGCAGATATATCGTTCTTCATTCATAGTTGCAATATCGTTCATTATAGCAGAAATATCGCTTTTCACATTCGTTGAAATCTTCTCTTCCATGGCAGAAATATCGTTTTTCACATTCGTTGAAATCTTCTCTTCCATGACAGAAATCTTCTCGTCCATATTCTCTTCCATGGCAGAAATCATCTCGTCCATGTTAGCAGAAATATTAGCAGAAATTGACGAGATTAAGGTGGAAGCCTCGCCATTAAATAAAACTGTTTCTGGATCAAAGCCGTCATTTACCAGTGCCACTTTAAGCCGTTCTACTAATTCACTTTTCTTACCGGACGCTTCCTACTCACGATCTTCCAATTCGGCTCCTAATTCCGTCACTTTCAGATCACATAGTCTCTTGGCCATTTTTACGTAGCAATTTATTTATATTACCCCACACCTGACACCAATGTAATGTTTTTCTTATTTAATTAAACAGTAAACGGGTGAGATAAACACACGGTATGGCTACTTACGAATTTATTTAAACACTTAACTACTCACTAACGCTTAATTTATATACACTCAACTATTCACTTACAGTTAATTTCTATACACACAAACTTAATTATTAATTTATATCAACACTTTACTGTTCGCTATTTTGGCGTATTGTTGTTTATTTCTCGAGATCACTTTATCAACTAAACTAACTCTTCCTGGTCGGTCCCTTATATATTAGTGCCTTTTTCAGTAGATAATTCTATATTGCGGGTTACACAAAAACAATTGGCTTCTGGCATTTTCTAGATAAGACTGGTCACAAAAACAATGTTTAGATAAGTCAAAATCGTAAACAGTTCTAAGAAATCCCTGCGCATCCGCTATAATTTTAATTTTCATACTTGGCTTGGACAGAGTCGGATTCAGGGTCTACACTAGTGTGCTATTTCGAAACAATACGTACCGTGTAATCGTTTGAAGCCGGCTTTACTTATAATAATAGTTTTATAGTTTTTATGTACAATTATTTGAGATATGTGTTAACGGTTCTCATTTTCTTCCTAAACTTAAAAAAATTATTGCTTTTCATATGCACTTCATTCGAAGATATTAGCCAAAAAAAGTTTCGCATCGATTTTGATGTGCAGTTGTGATCAACTATTTAGAATTGTCTGTTGAAGTTATATTTAATTGGTATATGTTATCATATTCATAATTTCAAATACTTCGTAACTAAACTATTTTCATCAGGAATTTTACATTTCTTTGTTGGCTTTATTTATTCTTTCACTAATTTTTTTTAACAAACCTACTCTATCTACTTTTTACTCACAGCATTTTTTATTAAAAGTCTTTATTTTTAATTAAAAGTCTTTAAAGTTTCCAACGTAAACATATTCTCAAGAAATTCTTATGAAATTAAAATTTTAAATCTTTGATAATAGATAAATCTGTGAAATGTTAATATGTTGATTTCCAAGAACCGGGAATACCATTCCCTATTGACGACGAACCGGTACTGAAATAGCCGGTTGTGAACTGGTCTGGTGCTGAAACGACGGTGGTGAAACGGCGGTGATGAACAGGAAGCACTGAAACGTCCCGTTCCAAATTGTGAACATGTTAACCGAGATTTTTATATATAAATTCCATGAATTTGATTGCTGGTTTCTTTCGGTACGATCTTAAACTTCTTATACTTGTTTAACTACCAAATACATACCGACATTTTTGACTGTATCTACCTTGTCAGGAAGTTATCAGGACTTCAAAATTTTCACATTTTTTCGAAAACGAAATATGATAGGTAAGAATACGGCTTTTTCGTTTTGCATTTGTTTACCTTCTAAAATATGTTTTAGGCTTGAAATATTTCATTTACACTAATTTAAACTCTTTTATAAAGTTACTTAATAAGTAAAATGACATTAGGAATTTTCAAGATTCAAACTTTTATTCTGCTCTTTCCAAATTATTCGAATAAAGTTTTACTGGATTTGTGTTAAGTATTAGTTTGTAGTTACTTATTGTTAGTTCTTAGTTTATAGTTGATTGTTATTGAGTTTGTTATTTTAAATTACAACTTAGATTTCAAAAAAAGCAATTTATTTTTGGTAAGCCTTTTTTTTAAATTAATTTAATTTCATCAACAAACTTAAAAAAACTGTTCAACTTAAATTAAAATAATTTCAAATAAGAAAATAATCATTTTTTTGAAAAATGATGGTTAGGGTTAGTGGGAAGCAGGTTCAATACAAAAAATTCAAGTTGTCATTAATTCCATATGTCGACATTTCGACTGCCTGATTTAGTCACCTTCAGGACAACTGTTAAAAACCAAAAAATATATACATATTGGTTCAACAATAATTAATCGTAGAAATATAAAATTCTCAAAATTACTTTAAAATATCTAATAACAAAAAATGAATAAAGTTACAACATTATAATTTACAAACAAGCAAATATAATTTAGTGAAGATTATTTATCAAAAAAAATTTCATTTAGTGTTTTATCTCAAATAAGTTTTTAAAAATTATAAAATAAAACGGCCAACTTTAAGAACCTGTCTAAAATTATATTAAAAATGTTTTTGAGAACAATTTTTAGATCAAAATTTTCAAATTTTGTTCTTTTCATTTTCAAAAATTTATTAGAAAATATTTTGAATCAAAATTATTTACTTAATACTTCGATTTTCTACATCTCACATAATATTTACCAAATTATATTAGTTTGTTTGTAAATTATAATGTTGTAATTTATAATTTTTTGTTATTACATTTTTTAAATTGTTAAATGAACTGTTACTGTCAAACCAACTTACATATTAATAAAGTTTTTTGAAGTGAAACTTTTTATGGGACACTAGCGTTTTGTCATGAGAGTTAACTCGTCGAGCTAACAAAACTGTTAAACTCCTTGTGAGAGAGGCGGAAAAAATGAACGAAGATCCGCACAAAGAGGAGACGCCGAGAATAGTCGCAGGGCATTGTTTATTGATGGCGATCATGTTATTCCGTTTATCAATCCCCACTTCGCTGCGCGAACGATAAAGTGAGAACGCATTCGGGGGGAAAAGAATACAAAAAGCGCTTAATAGTTTCTGCCGATATTAGTATAATCCAGTGCGAAATTAATATAGAAATTGTTTACCTTTAAAATTAAGGCGATAAAAACTAGGAAATTTCTTTGCATTGTGTATTTATTTGTATTATTTTGAAAAAAATATGTAATAAAACGTAACAAGAGTATTGAAATATATTGAAAAAGGAAATAAACAGGTATACTTGTCCGTACAGATAAGTTCTGTACTCATTAAAGTTTAAGCATAAACTGTGTTATCTCCTACTTTCCGCATTGAGACCAACGCGCATCGTGGGCGTGTCCACTTTCAAACTTTCAGCTATATTTGCTAACCTGTACGTAGAAGAGCAAGTAAGTCTCAGTTCATCAGAGAAAGTCGTTATTTATGGAAATATTTTTGAAGTGAAACTTTTTATGGGACACTACAGAGGTTTTGGTTACGAGGTAATCTCGTAAAGGCTAACAAGTTTTGTGAAGCTCTAATTATCATTTGTACTTAAACTTAGTGAGATAAACGCAGCGCTGTTCTCCCCTTCTGTCATCACTCGACTCGATTTAAAATCAAACGAAAAACGCGGGTTGGATACCCCCATGGGCGGCCAGAACTTTTCTTAGGTATTAAAAAGGAAGGATACGTAATATGCATTCAAATTTCTTAAAAAGAATATTTACTTTTGTTTGTCTTTTATTGTAAATAGTTTTTTATAGTCTATCCGAAAAATTATTGTTTTTATTTTGGAAATAATTTTTGTTTTAATTTTTTTAAATTATAGTTTTTTATGTTGTTGATATTTTTGAATTCTCTTTGTACACTCATTGGCGGTTATTGCGTCATAAAACATAAAAAGTTTCACTTCTGACGCTGTTAGTTTTCGACTGACGCATAAATCTTGTTTAACAAAAGTTGTTCTAAAGATGACTGAAATAAACAGTGGAAATGTCGACATTTTTTCTATAGGAGAGGTTTCCCACAATAATAAGTGGATCATTTAGAAGCGTCTTTGTTAGAACAAACATTTGACCTCCTCAAGGTTTTTTAAAAAGAAGAAAAAATAATCATGTATTTCGTTACTTTTGGGACACACTGTATTTAATAATTTCATGTGTCGAAAACTTATCATTTTTAATATTAGTCTGCTAGCAAATAGCACTAAATCTCGTCAATTAATTTTTCAAAATCATCATCTTTTGGTGATAATTAATCTCTTCCAGCTGCAGGTTCATTTGTTTTTAAATGACGCCTCTAACATTTTCCTATTGAATGATAATTGATTGATTTTAATTCTTTTGATATTAATATAAATTTTTTTCATTAGCTTATAATTACCAGAGCAATGAATGATGATTTTATCAGGAGTTCTATGAATTTAAATCAAATTAATAAAAGAATTAAGATTATCAATAGCGTGTCATTTATGTAGTACTGAACCGCTTATTATCATTAAAAGTATTATTTAGTTCAATATCAACGGAAGAATGTGTTAAAATTATTTAAGTCTTTCTAATTTACCTGTTATATTTATAAAACTGATTTATAAAAATCGGTAAAAAATTCTTTGAACTTAAATTAAAGTATAATTTATTGTTGATTAACCAAGTGTGGTTTAAAATACACGCTAAACGTAAAAGCCAAGCGTACTGGCTTCGAAACGAAACCCAAATCTATTATTATTTTCCACTCGAAAATAGAACAATTGTAACGCAGAAATAAAAACAAGGTTGACTAAAATTTCTTAGTATTCTTCATGCTTCAACCCTCGCTGTGTTGTCAGATTTCCCGGACGCCATGTAAACCGCAGCCTAAAACGAAAAATATACACGAAATCGACAACCTGGCGGTCAAAGCCCTTATCTAAAATGAATATTTTTATACAAAAAGAGGGCCAGGTGGCATCAGGCTAAAAAATGTTTTTTCGGGCTCTAGAGACCCTAAGAATCATTCTGACAAGAGATTTTGGTAGAGGCCAATCGCCACCCAAATGACACGACAAAGGTAAAAGGTATTAATTTTCTTAAATTCGGTCTGGTTTACTAAGAAAATGTATAATTGTGTTTTTAAAAGTCGTGCGTCATTTTTATAAAACTAATACTAACAACCGGTGCCGATGTGGCAGAGTTTTTTTTTCTAATTCCATTTTTATTGTCGTATCAACCATGTCGGTTATTAGCGACAAAGATTATTTTACAAGGTTTTGATTACATTAATTTCAGTAAGATATCGAACTAATACATTTATGTCACAGTTTTGTCCTAATACCGATTTCAACGTGTTTGGTATATTGTTTTTCACTCGGGCGTCCTCATATCTGGGACACTCAACCAGAATATGTTTTACTGTTATCTGCTTGGAACATGTAGTACACTGAGGCATTTCTGTCCTGGCAAGTAAATTTTGATGCGTCAGTTTAGTGTGCCCTATCCTTAGTCTTGTCAGTAGTACTTGGTTGGGCCGCCTGTTTGGTATTGTATTCCAGGGTTTCACACTGGGTTTCACCTCGCGTAATTTTGCTTTCGAATCAAGCCACTGATTTTGCCACGCACTTATCGCTTTTTCTTTCACGGTATGCTTCAAATCACTGATGGTCGTCGCGTTTACAACTACCGCACTATCACTTTCTGCTGCTTGTTTTGCCCGTTGGTCTGCTTCTTCATTACCCTGGATTCCTAAGTGGGAGGGGATCCGCATAAATTTTACATTTATTTGAGATTCTTGTAGTTGGAAGAGTTCCTTCTTTATTTCCATAGCAATGGGATGACTACTATAAACTTGCTGGATGGATTTTAATGAACTGAGGGAATCGGAGATTATGAGGATGTTGGAAGAATTCGCATTTCGGGACAGTTTAAGGGCTTGTAGCAATGCACATATTTCTCCAGTGAATACTGTACTGCAGGTAGGTAATTTAAAAGATAAGTTCTGATTTGCCGTAACAACCGCGACTCCGACGCCAACATCCGTATATATTTTGAAATGGTCATTATATTCAATGAGTTTTGTTTGGAAGATGTTTTTTATCAGCAAACTGGGTAGTTCATATTTTTTAAAAGAGGTAAGAGTGGTGTCAATTATTGGTTTGGAATTTTGCCAAGGAGGATATGTTTCTTCAAACTTGAATATAGGAACATGTTTGATTTGAAGATCTGCTTTGTATTGTCTAAAGCGATTACAGAAAGTTGGACTCGGTTGTTGTTGTGCGAAATTGTCAATTTCATCTGTATGAATTTTTGGGTACATTGGATGCTCAGTGTTATCTAATATAGAGGTAGCATATGACAATGTCAATATTTTTCTCCTCGTAGATAAAGATGGTTCCCCTAATTATGAATAAAGGCTTTCCACCGGTGATGTACGATATGCACCAGATATTATTCGTAAGGCATTATTGTGAACTGTATCAAGTTTCTTTAAAATATAGCTTTTGGTGGATGCATAGACAATAGATCCATAATCGAGTTTGGAACGTATAAGATTTTTATATATAATATGTAGTGTTTTTTGATCTGATCCCCAGTTACGGTTAGAAAGTATTCTTAGAAGAATAATACCTTTCTGACAAGAAAATATCAACTTTTTTATATGATCATTCCAGCTCAGTTTCTGGTCAAATATCATACCTAAAAATGTCGTGGAAGTTACATATTGCAGTTTTTCTCCACATAGTGTAAGCGGGGGTGTCTTTTAACAATGTTTTTTCGAAAATAATAAACATTTGGTTTTGGATGCAGAGAAGTTGAAGCCCGACTGTTTTGACCATTGCTTCAGTTTATTAAGTTGTCTCTGTAGTATATGTTGCATTGTATCGATGTTTTTACTTTTCATGTATACCACTAAGTCATCGGCATATAGCCTTATTTTAATTGGTTAAAGTACATTTTCAGTAATGTTATTAATAGCGATTAGAAACAATGTGGGACTAATAACAGAGCCTTGGGGAGTACCATTTTCTTGACATTGTTTGGTCGATAGATTACCATTTACTCTTACTCTAAAAGTCCTATAGCTTAGAAAATTTTTAATGAATGCCAACATATGTCCATCTATATTCCATTGCTTTAACAATTTCAGTATATTTATTCTACATGCAGTATCGAATGCTTTGTTGATATCAATAAATATGGCTAAGCATTTCTGTTTATTTGCGAAGGCTTCGTGTATGTCACTTTCTAGATCAATAATATTGTCAATAGTACTTCTCTTCTTCCTAAATCCACTTTGTTCTGGTTTAATTAGTTTGCGACTATCAAGTTCCCACCTAAGACGATTATTAATAATTTTTTCTAAGAGCTTACACATCGTGCTAGTCAGTGCAATAGGTCTGTATGATTCTATACTTGTTGCTCTCTTAGCAGTTTTTAGAATTGGTATGATTGTTGCTTCAGTCCACTGAATTGGAAAAGTTTGTTGTATCCAAATGGTGTTGTGAATATTTAAGAGTACTTCTCTGCCGCTCTACGATAGATATAGCAGGAATGAAATCGGTATATTATCAGGACCTGGACTCGAGTTTTTAAAGTCTTTTATCGCTTCATCTAGTTCTGATAGTGTGAGTGGTTGGTTGAGGTGCGATGTATTGTTTTCATTATTGATTGGGATTTCTTCGATTAATACTCTATTTTTTAGAAAATCTTCCTTTTATTTGGCATCGCTCGAGTTCTCTTGGAATGCTTCCGCCAATGCTTCAGCTATATCTTTTGATTTTGTTATTAAGATTTCGTCTTGTTTTATACCAGTGATTTTATTGTATGATTTATTGCCGGATATGGTATTCACTTTTTTCCATACAGATGTTAAGCTAGTAGAGCTGCTTATATTTTGCACATATTTCATCCATGAATCTTTTTTACTTTCTCTAAAAATATACCTAGTTTTGGCCCTTAGTGCTTTGAATCGTATTTGATTATCAATCGTGTTATGCTTTTTATAGATATGAAATGCATGTTTACTTTCTTTAAGTGCCTCTTCACATTCTTTATTCCACCATGGTACAGCCGTACGGTGTGTTACGTTTTTAGTTAGCCCTATTGTTATGTCTGCAGCTGTTATCAATATTTCATTGAAATTGTTTATTGTTTCATTTATGTCCTCACTTATTGAAAATTTTGATAAAGATGCGTCAGTTAAAATGGTATATTGTTCCCAGTCTGCTTCATGTAACTTCCACTTTTGTATAGGCGTTGAATCGTCAGCACTTCTACGTTCATCTACTACAAGGATTGGGAAATGATCACTGTCATATGAAAAAGGTAAGACTTCCCATGTTAGGTGTTGATGTAATGAAGGATTACACAAAGTTAAATCTATAGCCGAAGAAGTTCCATTATAGGTATTAAATCTAGTTTTACTTCCATCATTAAGAATGTTTAAGTTTAAGTCTGTCATAACCTCTTCAATTATGTTTCCTCGAGTATCTTGTTTCTCACACCCCCACATGAAGTTGTGTCCGTTGAAGTCGCTCATGATAATTTTAGGATTAGGAACCTGGGAGATTAGATCAGTTAGCTCCATTTTACTTAGGTTTCGGTCGGATGGAATAAATATGTTACATATATTTATTTTTGTAGGAAAATAAACGCATACAGCTATTGCTTCAATTTTGCTATCTAAATCAATTTGACTTGAATGAAGGTTTTTATTTACATATGTTGCAACTCCCCCCCAACTTTTTATACCAATTCTGTTCTTGTAATATACATTAAAAATTTTTAGTTTGTGTGTATTCTGATTATTAAAGTGTGTTTCTTGTAAGCAGTTAACGTTCGGGTTGTATTTAGATATAATAGTTTTTAACATTTCCAGATGGAGGTAATATCCATTTAGATTCCACTGTAGAATACTCATTGTTTTATTTTGAATTTATTGAAGTAGAATTTATGTCGTTGCTGTCTGATGAGTCACTGATTGGCTCTTGTTCTATGGGTCATTCAGCAATATATCTTTCAAGTCTCTTCCTAATTTTTGTAAAGCGCGTCTTCGTTGCTTTGCTCTGTAGTGATGGGTAAACTTTTTTAATAGTATCTACTAAGTCTTCAAATTCCGACGTGTAGGTTCTAATCACGCTTATTGGATCTGGGTTTCCTTTTATATTTGACAGTAAGTCGGTCAATTGTTCGAAGGTAAGAGCATAGTTTTTAGGATCTTTTTCCATTAGCTGTTTTACAGGTTGCATTTGTTCGGATGTAAATTCATCACTTTTATATTTTTTCAGTGTATCAGGTATTTTGAATGCCGAGTCTGATTCTGCTATGGGACTAGTAGTTTCGGATAAAGGTCGTTTATTATAGTTTTCTGTATAATCCATTCGTTTTTCTAAGTCATCTTCAGTTGATCTTATGGGCTTTTTTAACAAAGATAGGGAGATGTTAGCAGTTTTACTTGTGGATTCTGTTGGGTTTACTTGGGATGGGTTTACTTGTGGATTTTTCTCTCCATCAAATATATTTTGGGAATTATTGATTTCCGGAAGATTTTGTAACGAAGTGTTTTGTTCAGCGTTTGGGCATTTTGATGCAATGTGACCAGTTTGTTTACATTTGTGACAATTCTGATTATCAAATGTGAGGAAGATCCGATAGGAAGTGTTGTCTTCTTGGATGATAATACTATCTGGAATATTTAAGTTGTTGGAGGGGGTTACACATACTTGGCGTCGAAAACTGAGGATGTGATTATATTCTGGTTTTGTCGTTCCAACTCTTAGGGGCATTATTGAGGATATGTTGTTTATGCCTAGACTCCGCAATTCTGATAGTAGTACATCATTAGGAATAGAGGGACAGACATTTGATAGTACCAGCCGTTCAGAAGGTGTTTGTAATCTACGGGTATTAATAGAATTTCCATTGATAGAGAATTCTCCTCCCTGTTCACTGAAGAATACGTCTACTGCTTGTTTGGATGATAGATATATGCATATTCTGTTGTTTGACATTCGAGAGGCGTAAAGGATATTTCGAGGGCCTACAATGTCTCCGATTTGATATAAATAATCTTCAAGCTCAGGACCATTTAATGAGGTAAAAATAATAGCGTGATCTTTGTAAGGGAGTGTGGGTTGAGATGGTTTTGATAAGGCAGTTGAATAAGACATTGTGGTAGCTTGAGATTGGTTCATTTTTCTATTTAGTAAGTGTTCTGAATGCGGTCCTGTCTTTCGAGGTAAGGTTCGTAAGGAACTGGTTCCCTTATCGCTCGCCTCGTTTGTGATTTATATGTTTTGATTTGTTTTCAGACGATATTTTATGAGTTGATTATTATTTACTGGTAAACTTTTTACTTACAGTTATTTGCGTGAAGCACTTTGTATTAATGTAAATGATGTAATTCACAGTCTTGAAATTATTATCCACTTTTTCCACTAAATTTGTTATTTATTCGGGACCGATCACACAAAGGTGTTTAAACCATAGTTGCCAGGTCCGAACTCCATGTGGCAGAGTTGTTATTCAAAATTTAACGTTGAACGTAAAGGGTCGCGGTTCGCTCCCGCAGTGTGTCAGAAATGTTTTTTTCATAATTTTTGTCCAAAAAGAAATTTAGGGTAGATATTTTTAAAATAAGACAATTGTTTAGGTTACAAATAATGATCAGTTCTTAAGTGGCAGGATCGCCATGTGATATTCTTCTATTAATTGGTAAACGACAGTTCTTTAAAAAAGTATAATTTGCGGAACAAAACAACCTTTCAACTTCTAAAACCCCAATAATGGCAAATTACAAAAATATTATTAGTTGCAAATATAAAATATAAACTCGTTGAAATGAATAATATTAATTTATACATACATACCATCAATAACTTAATCTACTTAACTAAAATATACACAGGGTGATATTTGCATATCAAATTTACGACCTTTTTAAAATTTATAACAATGGAAAATATTTTAATTTTCTTTTTGGAAAACAATTTTCAAAACATTTTGTAATTTTGTTGTGAGGGCATCCCATGCGAAATTTTTATGCTATACCACTGCTATATTTCAAATATAAGGCACCATTTTTAAAAGCTTACAATATCTTCAAAAATTGAGTAAGTCTTGATGCTTTCAAACGAAAAAAATATATGTAGTCAATTTCAGATTTTAAAAATATTTTGAAAATTTCAAATTCAGATATTTTAATTTTATTTTCTGCATTTAATGCGGAAAATCTGGTAATGGGCCGACCTTTTTCACTACTTTTTTCAATTGAAATTTTTGTTTGAAATAAAATTATTTTTTATATCCTAAATGGAAGACAGATAGAATTTTGATAGGCAACTTTGTTAAAGATAATAGAATATAAGATTTTACTACTGACGTTTCAAAAAATGTACCATGCCAGTTACGGGTTAAAATGGAGTCGGATACCTATGTTTTCAGATACTTTTAAATTTCTTATTCCAATTTAAAAAAACTGATTTTTTCTGCATTTAATGCCGAAAACCTTTTGTTGGACCGACCTTTTTTTCAACTTTTTTAATTGAAATTTTTATTAGAAATAAAATTATTTTTTATATCCTAAATGGAAAACAGGTAGAATTTAATAAAGACATGTTTTATTTTACTAATTAGTAACACAATAATTAAATTATGTTTTGTTTAGTTTGTTCTCATGCGTTGCTATGTTTAACTTTTAATAGGTAACTATGTTAAAGATCATAGAATATATTAAGATTTTACTACAGAAAATGTACCATACCAGTTACGGGTTAAAATTAAATATTATAACTATATGCCTTACAAAGCAAAAAATATGCTATTACTGTTGGCAACATTGCCCAGATGGCACTTCTGAAAAAATATTGATATACAGATGCCGACTAAACAACAATATAGACCTTTTAAAACAAAATGTGTATATCGGATGCCATTAGAAGCATAATCTCGACCGGATGCCAATTGATACTGTAACAAAATGTTGACAGGTTCTAAGTAATAATAGATGAAGTGAATAATCTTAAGTTTCGTTGTTAAACACCCATTATTATTATATACAAGAGCCTCATAGTCTTGCAAGTTTCACACGATCGATAGGGACTTTTGTTTTGATACATACATATCTTCAGTGTGAAAGTTTTCTCGTCTTGATCGAAAATTTCGTGAGTGCCAATGTATGGTGGTTGGAGTGCCTCAAGAATTAGTCCTTCCTCAGAAATGCGTTACTACAATTTGATAATTTCTTGAAAACGAAAACTGTGGGCCAACAATGTTTTAGTGCAGGAGCTAGACGAAGGCGTGACATGAACTCACGTAAGCTCATAAGGACGCTTTTTGGATCATAAAGACTTTTATTCTCCGGGATTGAAGTGAAAAATTGTTGAAGCAAACGAAGAGTATCTCCATAAGCCATCTCAGTTGAAGTAGCTTTGATATCTTCTGTAAAAGCAGAACGGATACCGAGAACAAAGGCAAATCATGAAACCAGTCGATGTCGGATTTAATCATCATTGCAGCTTTTAAGTGACGATATAATAAAATTGACTGTCTCGACCCTTACTTCGTGGAATATGCTCATATTAGTGTTTTAAAATGAAACTCAAGGTCTCTAGTTAATTCCACAATATAATACAAGTTATTGAAAATTCTAAAAAATTGACAATTGTTTCGATAAATCAATATCATCGTCAGAATGACAGAAGTTACATTTCATTTTATGCCTACCTGATGTTTAGTAGTTATATTTGGCTAGACCAAGAAGTAACCTAACTTGTGATTGGCTTAATAAATGTTTATAGAATAAAGAAGAAGATGTGATATTACAAATAATGAAGCTTAGATATTATTAGCCCTATGGTGATATCCTGGATATCATTTTTCCAATTAAGATCAGTATAACTGTGCAATGATATAGAAAACCAGGAAAACTATATCTGCTGATCTTTACAATTATCACTTAAGAAGACAGTTTATTAGTGGAGAATTCCCTAGATTTAACTGTTCATTGACAACTTCATATTGTGGGTTTCTTAAATGTCTTCTAATTTCCAGTTCTTCAAGGAAATCCAGTTCTTGTTTCTTTTTACAAATATGCAGTACTTCTAGTTTTGTGTTAGGTGTCAATGAATGATTGGTGTCAAGTAGATGTTTTGCGTAGTGGGATTTATCTGGTTGTTTTAATCTGTATGCTCGTAAGTGCTCACTGTATCGTATTTCAAAATTCCTAAGGGTCTGACCCAAATAGACAGCATTACATTCTGGACATTTGAGTTTATATATACCTGACTTCTTTAATAGTGGTATTTTTGTTTTCACATTTAACAATTTTGTACTAAATTTACTTTCTGTTTTAAAAAAAATTGTTGTATTCGTTGCTGAAGATATTATCTTTGAAATATTATTAGAAATATTTCCTGCATATGTGATGGTTTTATAAGTTTTAATTTCATCAGCTTGTTTAGGATATATTAGTTGTAATGCCACTTTTTTCTCTTTCTTACTAATTAGCTTATTTATCATATCTAATGGATAACCGTAAGATGTTGCTATTTGTCTAATTGTATTATTCTCTCTATCAAAATTACATTTGTTCATAGGAACTGAAAAAGCTCTATGTATCATTGAATTATATGCAGCTAGTCTGTGTGACACAGGGTGGTTAGAATTGAATGGAATTGTTACATCAGTTTGTGTTGGTTTTCGGTAAATTGAATAATCAAGTACATTATTAACTCTTTGAATTTTTAAATCAAGAAAATTGATTGAGCTATTTTCTTCAATTAAATTTACATTAGAAATTGAAGAAAATAGCTCAATCAATTTTCTTGATTTAAAAATTCAAAGAGTTAATAATGTACTTGATTATTCAATTTACCGAAAACCAACACAAACTGATGTAACAATTCCATTCAATTCTAACCACCCTGTGTCACACAGACTAGCAGCATATAATTCAATGATACATAGAGCTTTTTCAGTTCCTATGAACAAATGTAATTTTGATGGAGAGATTAATACAATTAGACAAATAGCAACATCTAACGGTTATCCATTGGATATGATAAATAAGCTAATTAGTAAAAAAAAGAAAAAAAGTGGCATTACAACTAATATATCCTAAACAAGCTGATGAAATTGAAACTTATAAAACCATCACATATGCAGGAAATATTTCTAATAATATTTCAAAGATAATATCTTCAGCAACGAATACAACAATTTCTTTTAAAACAGAAAGTAACGTTAGTACAAAATTGTTAAATGTAAAAACAAAAATACCACTGTTAAAGAAGTCAGGTATATATGAACTCAAATGTCCAGAATGTAATGCTGTCTATTTGGGTCAGACCCTTAGGAATTTTGAAATACGATACAGTAAGCACTTACGAGCATACAGATTAAAACAACCAGATAAATCCCACTACGCAAAACATCTACTTGACACCAATCATTCATTGACACCTAACACAAAACTAGAAGTACTGCATATTTGTGAAAAGAAACAACAACTGGATTTCCTTGAAGAACTGGAAATTAGAAGACATTTAAGAAACCCACAATATGAAGTTGGCAATGAACAGTTAAATCTAGGGAATTCTCCACTAATAAACTGTCTTCTTAAGTGATAATTGTAAAGATCAGCAGATATAGTTTTCCTGGTTTTCTATATCATTGCACAGTTATACTGATCTTAATTGGAAAAATGATATCCAGGATATCACCATAGGGCTAATAATATCTAAGCTTCAATATTTGTAATATCACATCTTCTTCTTTTTTCTATAAACATATATTAAGCCAATCACAAGTTAGGTTACTTCTTGGTCTAGCCAAAAATAACTACTAAACATCAGGTAGGCATAAAATGAAATGTAACTTCTGTCATTCTGACGATGATATTGATTTATCGAAACAATTGTCAATTTTATAGAATTTTCAATAACTTGTATTATATTGTGGAATTAACTAGAGACCTTGAGTTTCATTTAAAAACACTAAGACGATATAATTGTTCGATTAATCCGCTGTAAGAAGGATGCCAGCTTGTAGTGAAGTGAATTGAGCTCTACGATTTGAAGTTATGGTTCGAGTGGTCCAACAATCTAGGAATCCGTGAATGAGGGACTCAGAAGTAATGCACCACAACTTCTAAGTTTCTAAGAGGACCATGAACGTGACGAGTAATTTTGGATCGTAGATATTCAGACATTTTCTACAATCTTTCCTCATCGAAGGCCAAACCAATCGGTCGCTAATTGATATTGGTACCGGGATGAGTCATGTTATTGAAATGGATTGAAAATGAAATTTACTAAACACGCTTCAACATAATGATTTGAAGCTTATGTGAATAAAGCAAGTGGGACGCCGATACGATAGTGGAGCAGAAGAAGTGCAGTTTTCTCATTTTGAGAATGATTCTTCTAATTCAGTTGTCCGATCTATTGGTTAAACACATATCAGAAGCTGATTGCTAATTCCGTCATGCAAAGGAGCTTGGTACTCAAAGGCGCGAGATATAAATCTGCGGTAAAGATTAAGCATTCCGAGGAAACAGCGTAGATCCTTCGCTGTTTTTTAAAGTGGGTAGTACTTAATTGCCTAAACATGTTCTTATGACTCACGAATACCATCAACGGAAATAGTATAACCTATAAAAAGAACTTCAGGAACTCCAAAGGTGCATTTTTGTGTATTGATGATTAAACCGTACTTCAAAAGACGTTAATAATTCGGAGATGGCGTTCGTGTTCCTCTTTACAATGAGAGAAAATGAAAATGTCCTCCACATATGTAAAGAAAAAGTCCAAACCACGTAAAACTTCATCCATAAAATATTGAAAAGTTTCACCAACATTCCAAAATCCATACGTCATGAATGGAAATTCGAAGCCTTGACTAAGTCGATATTTAAAAACATCGTACAACATGAATAAAGGAGGTGGCTCCTTGAATGTGACGAACAGGATAACGATAAGGAATTGTTCGAGGGTTCTACACGAATTACATCCTTTTTCCAGTACTGCTACGACCGTTGTTCCTACCTCAGCACATTCAACGTATATATACGATTGTGAATATATTATAATTCAGTCTGCATACAGTTTGTATAATTTATATATTTTTACTGTATTATTGCAAATCGATATTTTGTATTTTAAGTGAATAAAACTTTTTAACTACAAAGTTCTTGTAACAATACATATATTTTGCGCGAAAATCTCCGCAGGGGCGCCAAGTTGATCGTCTTTTCGATGCAAAGGAGAAGACCAGGAACTCTCGCAAATGCTTTTCTAGCAATTTTCAGTTTCTCGGGACTGAATCGGCGAATTTTACTAGTAACCGAAGGTCCAGGTTTCGTGCGAATATTATGAACAATTTCATATTTAATATTGCGAGGTAAACTAGATGGGTAAGTAATTCCAAAAAATTCAGGAACAAGAGCAAAATAGGTTGAATAATCTTGGATAATTTTAACGCTGCTTTGCGAAGAAAGTTGAGAAAAGCTGTCAGCTTGAAATTTGGTGGGATCATCGATGATGTGTTTAGTACGGAAATGGAAGTTGTTGTAACCAAAGTTGACATAAAAGGTTATCTTACACAATGGTATCACCAGCGACTGCAGCCTGCTGTTGTTGTTGGTTCGGAGAAAATCTATATAGTTACTCATTCCGCTATCGAAGAACCTAGATTTGGCGTAGTCGTTCTTAGTTTCCTCGCGTAGATTGAAAAGTTGTCTTTCGTCACGAAGCATGTTGAAAGGAGATTATAACCTTGTTAGTCCGCGGAAAAATCCAGCTTTCACTTTTTTTATTACGCTGCGGATCACATCAGGGTCACCAATATATGAAACAATTGGATACAGTTTTTCCTATAAACGATAATATAACTCTATTCCAGAATACAACTATCTGTACTGAACGTAGTCAAAGATTTTTTTACTCTACAATATATTCTTAAATTTTCCTAGACATTCTCTGATGATGACTCGCGGCAACAATTTCAATTATATCTTGGTGACCTGTACTTCGAAACTGTAGATGTACCTCCCGTTGAAGTGCAACTATCGGACCATAACACGCCTTTTATATCTAGTACTTTTATTGCATATTGCGTTGTAGAATTCAAATTTTTATTTTAGGTAGGAATTATGCATCTTACAAGATTAAAACTGAATGCACTCAAGGTCTTTTTTGGATATCTACAAGAGGCTTTACCAGTTCAACTTAGACAAGTTCACATACTAAACGCCAATTACATTTTTGAAAAAATGTTGGCGATTTCCAAACCTTTTATGAAAAAAGAGCTATATGAACTGGTAAGTAATTAAATTTATTGTTTCAACCCTTACTCTGTGGAATATACTCATTATTTTAAATGAAACTAATTGTTTCTAAATAATTCAACAATATATTGAAAAAACGGTAAGAATTTGCAACGGCTACTTCGCCGAAGAGCTACTCAGGCGTGGGTTATATGCTAATAGAGACTCAAGGAGTAAGTCTTACCGGTTCTCGGGCAATCCTACTTATTTTTACGTTACGAGATGGAAGGACAAGTGGGCGCCACCCTGAGTCCTTCTAGTCTATAGGTTACCTCACATCAACTAATCCTAGTCAACAAAACAAGAAGTTGGAAGGTTATAAAAAATCAACAACGTTATTTAATATTCACAAGTAGATTTATTAAATAAAAATTAGATATTGAAAGAAAATTTAAATTTCAAAATGTTATTAAGTATTTACAACTAGATTTATTATTAAAGAAGAATAAAAAAAAATTAGATACTGAAAGGAAATTGAAATCTAAAAATGTTATTAAATATTTACAACTAGATATATTATTAAAAAAAAATAGATAGAAAATTGAAATTTCAAAATGTTATAAAAAAATTAGATTCGAAAGGAAAATTGAAATTTCAACATGAATTATGAATTTTACAAAAGACTATATTAAATTACATATGGTACAAAACTATGAAGTTAATTAATACATGAACTGTAGTTGAAAATAATCGACAATGTTATACGATTATGGACGTTAGTACTTTCCTTGCATTTTTTTCTTTTCCAATAATAAATCTCTTGGCTTACAAAGGAATCAGGAACCAATCAGCTGCATCAACTCGGCTTTGAGTAGAGCCCTCGGTCCAAGCCGGTAGAAAGTTCAAGCCGTGGTCCCAGCTGGTAAAGTGCAAGTTGGTAAAATTTCAGCCGATAAAAGGCTTAGGCCGGTAAAAAAAGTGCATTCATATGAATGGACTTCGATACGGTAGGATGAGAGAACTCAACAATTACGACATTTTCGTTAAATAAAGGGCAGAACCTCAAAGAGAGAGAGAGAGAGAGAGAGAGATGTTCGTGAATTTTTTGAAGTTTGGACTTGTATTGTTTTTATTTGGTATATTTTTGTTTGGGGTAAGGCCCTGTTATAGGATTCGTTTCCTCTTCAGGGCTGGTTGGGGGTGCTTTTGTGGGTGGTTGAGTGCGCGTCTTGACTTGGCTTGAGATTTGGGTAGGGCTGAAAATTCAGTTTTTTTTTTTTTTTTTTAAAGTGTATGGAAAGTTGAGAGAAAAGAGGTGTATGGGAAATTGATAATTTGTTAAGTGTTGTGTTTTTGCTAGAAATCAACGGAGAGAGAGGCAGGAACAATCAGCAGCGAAAATGGATGTTTTTGAGCGAACGTGGTTTTAATGGTGTCGGAATGGGAAATTAAGAAGTGTCTGGTGAAGGTAGAAAATGAATAAGACGAACCACGTTGTATTGCGGATAGTTAATAGAGCGAGGTGGGTGATTAGAATTATTGGAAGATGAAAATATTTTTCTTGGGGGGTTTTGTGTCTCCTATGTCATGAGAGTTAATAGAAGCGTTGGGATTGGATTTTGGAATTTTTAGTTTATTGCAATTTGTTGGAAAAGTGACTAGGAGATATTGAAAGCTATGTAGATGATCTTGGGTGGTGGCGACTGGCTTTTCTCGAATTCGGGGCGTGGAATTCGTTGAAAAGGTGTGTTTATAAGCGGTGTGGTACCTGAACGTGGAATTTTGAAAAGGGAGAAAGCTTAAATTGTTTTAAATATCAGGTAATTGAGTTTATTTCTTAAAATGTTGAATTTGAAAGTTTTAGAATGATTGTTTCAGACATTGTGATGAGTAAATGGTACCGGTGGTAATAATAATCTTAAATCCAAAAACTTCGTCGTACGTCGGCCCATTTGGCTAGCGAATAAATTCACTATGCTACAGGAAAAAACGTGAAAAACCTGCAGCACCGACGGGGTGGATGGGGCTCGCGGATCAATTTGGATCGCTTTCACTCCTGATGGGAGTGAAAGCAAAGTGAGCACGCCTGCCTATATTTGTTATAGAGCAGTTGTGTCGATAAATGGAAGGAATTAAGTGACGAAGTGTTTTGGCTATGACATCTCTCGAGTTGGGGATGGCATTCATGAGTGTGACGGTGAATATTTCGATGAGGATTTTAGAGTCGGTTGAGAGGTCGTAAGGTGTGGGTGGCTTTTCGAGGGTGACTGGTGCGGTCTCTTGGGGTGCTTTAGGTGTCGATAGCCTGTGGGAGCAGCGAGGGTGGAAAGCGGGGTGTGGACCACCGCAATTGGTACATTTAGGAGTGCCGGACTTGGGGCAATTTTTGGTTCGGTGGCCTGTTTGGCCGCAAGAGGGGCATATCGGTTTAGACCGACAAGATTCGAAGGAGTGTCCGGTTTGTGTGCATCGACTGCAATATTTGGGCACTGGGGGGAGTGGATTTGTGTTCGATGGCTCGCATCGATGTGGAAGGTCGTGAAAAGAGAGGCCGGAGGTTAGGGCCTGTTGGTAGTGGGCTTCGGAGGTGGTAACGATGCGAAGCATCGAAGTGGGTTTGTTGGTGGCTTTGGCCACGATTCGCCAAGTTTTGAGAAAGGGGATTTGTTTATTGTGAAGAATTTCTTCAAATTCTTCGGAGCTGACAGTGGTGTCTACATTCCTGCAGACAAAAGAGTAGGTGGGTATGAGGGGTTTTGTTGGCTGGACGTGGTGGACGTTCTGTTGAGTTAAGAACGTTGATGATGATGTTTTTGTCACCAGTGGAGTTATGGATTTGTCTCAGAATAGTTGAGACTGACTTTGGGGAGGACGTTTTGAGAAGGGCGGTGCGGTTGAAGTTTACCTTGAGAAAGAGGACGTGGCCGTGTAGGAGTTCGAAGGTGTTGAGTAGGGTGAAAAGGGCTTTTTGAGTGGCGTATTGGGTTGTGAGGTTTCGGAGGTTCAGGGTTTGAATTGGTGTGTCGTTGATGGTGTGAGTTGGTGCAGGAGTGTTGGTAGGTGTGGGTATTGGTGGTCGGGTTTTGGTTTTACCGACGAGGGTGAAGCCATCCTCGTCGGAAGCAGTTGGTTGTCGTGTGAGTGTAGGTGTTGGGGATTGGGATCTTACGGAGGAAGCGTAAGACCTTCTTGAGGATGTGTATGGGGTAAGTTACATTTCATGTCATGCCTACTTGATGTTTAATAATTATTTTTGGCTAGACCAAGAAGTGACCTACCTTGTGATTGACCTAATATATATGACTAGAAAAAAAGAAGAAGATATATTACAAATATTAAAGCTTAGATATTATTAGCCCTATGGGAATATCTTGGATATTTTTCCCTTTAAGATCAGTATAACTGTGCAATGATATAGAAAAACAGGAAAACCATATCTGCTGATCTTTACAATTATTACTTAAGAAGGCAGTTTAAAAGTGAAGAACTCCCTTGATTTATCTGTTTATTGGCGGCTTCACATTTTGGTTGTCTTAAGTATCTTCTAATTTCTAACCCTATTTGTGTCAAACCCTTAGAAATTTTGAAATTAGATACAGATAGTATACAGATTAAAACAACCAGAGAAATCCCACTATGCACAACATCTACTTGACACCAAACATTCATTGACACCTAACACATCACTAGAACTACTATATTTGAGATAAGAAACAAGAACTGCACATCTTTGAAGAATTAGAGATTAGAAGAGACTCAAGAGACCCACAATGTGAAGACGTCAATGAACAGATAAGTATACGGAGTTCTCCACTTCATAACTGTCTTCTTATCTTAAGTAAGCTTAGATATTATTAGCCCTATGGGGATATCCTGGATATATTTTTCCCATTTAAAATCTTCACAATTATTACAAGATAAGAAGACAGTTAAAAAGTGGAAAGCTCCCTAGATTTATCTTTTCATTGACGACCTCAGATTGTGTATGAAACATCAAAGCTCAACTTTGATAATCCCAAAAAAAATATTGATTGGATGAAATTTTGCATAGGGGGTTTTTGATACGGGGATTCCAATAAATGTGTCAGTTGTTCGTAGAAAAAATTATTTCGGATGGAAAATTGGGAAAAATTTATAAAAATGGGATTTTCCGGATAACTGTACATCATATTTTGCTCACTTACGAACTTAAACTCAGTTTTTACATTCCGAACCTACATATAATATTTCATTAATAAAATCGGTCGCGTTTTTGAGTTATCGTGTTGAAAGACCGAGCGACATTTTTTCTATAATAGGGTTTTTGGACGTGTAGATACACTCCAAATGTCAAAATCACCCCATTACCATACTTCCTTTATATGTATACATATATTACATATACTATACATAAGATAAAGTTAAAATTTATGGGATTCGAGATTTGTTATGTTTTAAAGTTTTTGTATATAATAAAAACCCAAAAGATATCTCAGTTGTGTACAAAGTTTCTATTTAAATTCAGTTTTCTTTTTTGTGGACCTGATATGAACAAGCACTAAAATGTGTGAGGTCAAGTGCAAATTGGAGTAAATACCTAAAAATGTCAAGTAGGTGACGTTGAATACATTTTGAGGGGTTGTGTTGCATACGGAGGACCCGATTTAGCTCTTAGTTACTTCTTTGCCTTCGCACATAGGCCCAACAATATGCGGGAAATGTATAATGAAACGGCAAACATTAAAGTTTTGCAGAAAATTCCTAAATAACATGTAAAGTCTAAACAGTTTACTATATCCTGTGCTTCATTTCATGAGAACCAATTCGTGTCGCTTATTATGCGTAGAGAATTTAGGGTCCATTAGCAAACGTGTAAAATTTTTCAAACAAAATTTCACCGGGGTTATTGTCTTGTTAATATTTTTTACTGCTTCTAATAATTTCGTTTATACCTGTTTAGTTTTAAATACATTCAGTTTTTTCTTCTTTCATGATCAACAGCCGCACTTTAACGTAGAACATTTTTTCTTAGGCGTTAGTTCCTCTCAACGATATAAAAAATGTTGTTAATGCTTTGAAAGCTTCAAAGAAAATGTATCATCAAGGTCAAGAGCTTTAGTATTTCGGTAGTGCTTTTTACTGCTTCTCATTGTGTCTACTTCATTGTTTTTCTACTTCACCTATGTATAGTATGTGTCATATATGTATACATATAAGAGAATTATTGTAATGGAGTGATTTTGACGTTTCGAGATTCGAGTGGATCTAAACGTTTCATATGTTTCTGAGCCCAAAAAACATATTTTTAACACATGTCGATCGGTCGGTCTGTCAACACAATAATTCAAAAACGCGACCGAATTTTTTAATGAAATTTTATATGTAGGTTTAGAATGATAAAACTGAGGTTATGTTCGTAAATGAACAAAATCTGATGTACAGTTTTCCGGAAAATCCCATTTCCATAAATTTTCCTCCCGAAATAATTTTTTCTACGAACAACTGACAAATTTATTAAAGTTGAAATTTGATGCTTTATACCTCGGTATGCAATATCGATGAGAAGCTGCTGTATTTTTTTGACAATAGTATGAACATTCCAATTTCGATTTTCACCAATTTCAGTGTTTCCATTGCATAGACGTAGATATTACAAATTTTTTTTCCAATTTTTTACAAAAAATTCTAGACCACTTTAATCCCATATATTGTCTACAAATATAAAATGGAAGAATTCGAATATGTTAATTAATCGAGATGCATATTTCTTCCATTGAAAGTAATCGATATATAACCTAGTTTCCTAGTTATAGAATTTTTTATGGAAGCGTGTTAAATTTTTTTTTTAAATTTTGCCGCTCCGACCGAAAAATTTTGGTTTACAGTAAATGAATGGAAAAAATTATGCATTACCATCTATTTTAATACGAGGAATCCATTTATTGTTCAGTTTTATGAAAATTTTTTTCAAGCGATGGATTAGAAAAAAAGTTTTGGGTGAAAACTGATGGCCACGTTACATAAGATGAAGTCATATGCTGGGTATATCAACTGGTTTAAATTATCGGCACTTTTTTATGCTTGTTAAATAAATGTGAAGCTCTCTAAAATTAAGAAATTTCACATATCAACCTCTGACTTCACGTACCGCTTTAAATTAATTTAATATTTGGTGTAATGCTCTAACCAAGGCTGAACAAGCACTTTGTATACCATATGCAGCTACACAAAATCTGTACAATGCACCATCAATAGAAAATATGTATTGTCTCTACAGTTTTCGTCCAAAGGAATAAGCCAAAAGCCTTGCTTTAAATTAATTTTTGAAAATATTTTATTGTTCGTTGTGCGTCCAAATATCACTTCTACATTCATCGGAGCCTCGTATTGTGGTACTGTATATTGATTTATGTTTCTTGCATCTAGGCATAATCTTGTTCTCCACTTGCTTTTTTAACTACCTCAATAGAATTCACATATCTTCAATTGCATCTTTCTATAATACCAGCGTGTTTTGTATTTCTAATTCAACTTCTTTTCTATATTTATAAGGTATTGGATACGTTGTTACTCTGAAATTACCTATTCCTCTTACTTCTATCTTATGCACATAATTATTTGCCATTCTCATTTCCTACATAATTAATCCTTCACATTTCATTATTAAATTCTTCACTTCCTCTTCATATCCTTTATTTCCATACACTAATTCCAATTCTCCCATAATTCCACTCCTTTCTAAATTCCAAAACTTCCTATTTTCCTTTTCAATTGCCAATTATTTCTAAAATTAAATTCAATTTCCATCTTATTCTACCTCCAACTTTTCAAAATCAATTCTTGTCTTATCCTTCATTAATTCACCAGCTCCTATAACAATGCCTGTTTCTAAATTGTTTACTAATATTAATTGCATTTGAACTTCTTTCCCGTCCTTCAATTCAATCATTGTATAATCGACCTGCTTACTTCATATAACTTCCTTCCAATTGCTCTAATTAATGTTTTCAACTGTTTCCACTGTTTCTTTTGATTGTTCCCATTGTTGATGCTAATTCCAATGTGTTCTATTCTTCTTTTTGGAATATCCATTTCCTTATTCTCTTTTCTACTTTCTCTTTATCTTATTTTTGCTTCTCCATCAACGTTTCTTCAACATTTTGCAGCTGGGGCTCTGTTCAACTTTTCCACTAGACTTTTTATTCTTTCTTGAGCGTCTTGCAGTACCATTTTGATTCCTATTACTTCTTTCTAAATTTCTCCTTCCAATCACTTCTTCTCTTATTTTTTGTTTAATTGATTCTATTTTATCCTCCATGCAGTGGCGTAACTACGGGGGGATGGGAGAAATAAATACCCCCCCCCCCCGAACCCCAAAAATTAAAAAAAAATCTAAAACATAACCACAGCAAACCTATTCTAGGAACTGCAGGCTACAATTTTATAAGATAGACAAAGCTAAAACGCAGTTTTAGGGGATTATAATTTGAAAAAAACTTCTGGTACCTAGACTTCCCTTTATAAAACATATCAAAACTATGATAATGCTCAGGTAAGTTTATTTTTATTTCACATAAAGTTTGTAGGAATACCTTTTTAACTGTCCACTATCGTTCGGAGATCTCAATGTTCTGTTTTTCTAGATTCTATGGAATGTAAAACTTCTTATACACTTTTATATCAGATGGTGAACTCACCCACGAAAGTGCTTTGTCCGTCTTTGGATCTTTACAATTCAAATTATTTCACCTACAGAAATATTGATTTATCGAAACAATTGTCAATTTTTTAGAATTTTCAATAACATTTATTATATTTTGGAATTAACTAGAGACCGTGAGTTTCATTTAAAAACACTAATATGAGCATATTCCACGAAGTAAGGGTCGAGACAGTTAATTTCATTTGAATTATATAATTTTGGAAATTTTTATGACTGTATCTTTTACCCACTCTCTTCTTTCGTTACTTTGTTACCAAGGACTCAATTTTATTTTTTCTTTCAATAAACGATCGCTTTTAAGTTCAAAATCAAATCACTTGATTCACATTGACTAATGGTATTCAATTCTGTTCATTTGTTATAAAAGCATTTAACGATTTCTTTGTATAAATTCATTCTTTTAAGAAAGGAATGCTATTCTTACATTTTACAAATAATCATCGTGAGATTTGTTTTTGTTTGACAATATATCTCCAATTACAATGATGTTGTCATTTTAGGTTTTAAAATTCTATTGAAATCATTTTTAGCAGATGTTGAAAATACACTTACTACTATTAAAGATACTTGTTCTATCACTACAGCAAGAATAGCTAACGTAATCACTAATTAATTTCATTCAACGTTAGAGAAAACGCAACCCTCTTTCTTTTGTTACTTATTATTCAAAACAAAAAAGTTTTTAAAAGAAGATATTGAAATAGTAGTAAAATATATTCTAAACCTACTTTATCATTGCAAACACCTTGTAATAACCTTGTTAATAAGTTATTTGAATCATATCTGATTCATAAAAATACAAAAAGACAATTTACCACATATAATGGTACTGTAGCTAAATATTACAGTTTACCTAAAATAGATAAACCTAATTTATCAGTAAGACCGATTGTAGTTTCTATGGGAATTTCAGAACATGTATCTGCATATATGACAAATATACTTACTTACTACGAGGAAGTAATATATGATTTCAAGAGAGCTATAATGCTATTAACTATTATATTGCATCAGTTGACTGGGTTAACTCTTTTTGTAAAAGTGACAATAATTTTGCTCTTGAACAGTTCTATGAAGTTCTTGATACAGCATTAAATTTTTTTGTACCTATCAAATTAATTAAAAAATCAAAATTCACCACTTGATATAGCCAATAATTAATGGAGTGTATATCTGAGAAGAAAAAAATGCATAAACTGTACAAGCAAACTGATGACAATAGTGCTTATCTGAAATTATCAATGCTATCGTAGTTATTTTCAACATATAAATGATAATTTATCAATAGACCCTGGGTCATTTTGGCGATTTGCTAAAGCTAAGAGAATGTGTAAGTTTCCTGACAACAAGTACCTGAATGATAAAAAAAGCAAAAGTGGCTGTGAAACCGCTAATTTATGTGCAGAAAACTTTTCTTCGGTGTATACTGAGTGAAATTGTTTTGTACCTGAACTTAATTATAGCAAAACCATTAATGTAAGTAGCGTTAGTTTGTCACGGGGGATGTATGTATGTCCGCTAAGGTTCCCTAAACATGTCGTTTTTACGACATATAGAAAAACATTATCCGAAACGTGAAAATAAAATTGTCTGATAATAAATGTGGTTTATTGGTTTTGTCCGCCATCTTAAACATGTCGGAAAAACGACTATAAGAAAATTTAATAACCACCTGATTTTTGATGTATCCGTTTATTAAAAAATACAAAAAAATGTTGTTATATTATCTGAAAAAATAATTATTTCCCGATTTCCCAGTCTGACGCGTCAAAGTTGTCGATTTCCTGACAACACAAAATTTGTTAATAACCGTCAGACACCTGAAAATTATGTTAAGAAAACAAATATTTGATTTTTGGTATAAGTGTCTGATAAATATAGTGGGGCGTAACTAGAGTCTGACGAAAAAACATCATTTTATAATAGTTGCAGGATCATCCTATCTCAAGTGAGAAAAGTGAGTATATTTTACCACTTTTGATGTACATACCTGCAAATATCATGGCAGTATCTAGGTAAAAAATTTACTACCCCTGAATTTGCCTAGAGGAGATTTTAAGGTTAAGATGAAAGTAGCTTAATAAAGGTTAAATTATAAAATTTAAACAATATAAAACACAAAATATTTACTTGTTCTCTAAAGAAAGGTTTACATTCCCATCCTCCGCCCTTTAGGGACGCCTACAAGAGCCCTTCGTTGGGGGTTAAGAAATGGTACACATTTATTTATTTATTAAATTCTGAAAATTTTATTGAAAAAAAACTTTTAAAACACGTAAAGTATTAAAAAAACAAAACAAATTAATTCCCTTCATCCTCGTCTGATGTCTCTGATGTTGATTCATCAGGTACCGAAACATTTTCTTTTTCATAAAATGAATCTGAAAAAGTAATAAAGTGGTGCTAAGATTGAATTTTTTAAAGCCAATTTTACAAAGATTTGGTTTTTTAATTTATTATGAAGTATAAATTTTAGAAGAGTATAAAAAAAATTGGGGAAAATTACTAACTAGTCTTTTAATCAGTAAATGATTGATGGAAAAAAACTGTTAAAAAAATTCTGGCTTTTTGGTTGGTAATAATTGTTGCTTATTACACAGTAATAATTGAAATCTTTTACCAGGTTGCCCTCCACTACATTTAACAAGTCAAGACATGAAGCGTTTAATCGCGAAATATAGGAAATTTAAAATCGGAAAATAGTTATTTGTATCACTAGTCCAGAAAATAACCTTTTGCGAGTATGAGAGTGATATTGTGTAGCCTAGATGCGAAGCATCGAGGCGAAACATTTTCTGGATGTGTGATACACACTTTTTTTTTGGTCCGACCACTCTTTAAATTGATCAAAAGTTTATAAATTTTCTACTAAAAACTAAAATATCTAAAAATCGACTAAAATGACATTTGCTATATGATTAATAAAATTAGTAATGAATTATTCTCAATCGAAATCTAACTACTTAATTATGAGATAATAATATATAGGTATGTGCCTAATGTCGTATAAAGTAGCACAGTAAAGGTTATTTTAAGATAAAATTTATAAAAACAAATAATTATTAGGTATAAACCATTTAATTTTAAATAAACAGCAAAATACAATCGATATATTTTTATAATCGAATGAAAGGTTGTTGTAAACAAACGCGTCATTTCACAAATGTCAAATTTAAAATTAAATGTCAAGCTTTTATTTGATATAATTTTTATTTACAAACAATTTATTAGTACTCTTTTTAATTCCAAAAAAGTCTTTACGCAAATATTGAGATTTATTTAATTAATGTATGAAGTGGTGTACCCAAAATTAACTGGCAAATGAGAAAAACAAAATTTCATTTGATCATAAAGGTATGACATATAGTTTAAGTTACTATTTGATATAAGTAGTGTAGTGAGTAAGTTGGTAATATCTTGGTAACTTTATTGCCGGCCTAGTAAATAAATAAAACTGTTTCCGGACGATTTTGAAGCATGAAATGGCATTGTTTCTGGTCGGGGGACCAAAAACCTTTTTGTTTTTTGAAAATAAAAATATATATATGATGTTTGAAGTTATAAACATTATTTTTTATTATAATTAAGAGAATAGTTATTTGTATACTAAGGCCGCAAAATGCTTTTTCGCGTCCCGAGAGAGAGATTATCGCCGAGGCCGCTCCGGCCGAGGCAAGATAATCTCGAGGTCGCGAAAACATTTCGCGGCCATAGTATACACAATATTTTTCGTGCAACCGTGAAAATTACATAATTTCAATAAACATTATGTCTCTTTAGAAAAGTGAGCGTTTCAACGCGAATAGAGAAAATTACACGTCAATATCACAATGTTTCTATGGAGATGAAATATTTAGCAATACAAATCAATTTGACATTTCTCGTGAAGTCGTGAAGATGTCCGATAGCGATAGTGATATTTCAGTTACTTGCACTCCTCCTGAGCTGAGAGATCTCATAGACTCAGCACTTTCTGATTTGATACCCGAAAAATCTAAACGGAAATATGAAAAATGTTACAGCAACTTCAAAGATTGGTGTGTCAACCAAAATGTCAAGACGGTGTCAGAAAACATATTATTAGGATATTTGATGCAGCGATCAAAAGTTGTGAAGAGTTCAACTTTATGGAGCATTTATTCTATGTTAAAGACTATGCTTAACGTACGAAATACATTGTTATTGTCATATTTCAGAAATGTTAAATGCTGTAGTGGCGTTCAGTTTGCCGGCAGTCACTATGGGAACGGCCGTAAAAATGTTTGTCGGCCGTCACTCTGGGTAACGGCCGCAAAATATCATTTTGCGGCCTCTGTTGCGGCTGCAAAATGCTTGTTTTGCATCCGGTTGCACGAAAAATCGTGTATTTCACACGTCAGACTGAAAAATTAAAAAACAAATTTTATCAGGCATCTAAAAAATTGTATTTCATTCATTTTTTTAAGCAATGTTCATAAAATTAGCTGGTTATTAATAAATATATCGAAAAGAACGCAAGGTCCAAGCGTATATTGGCAAAATAGGTATTTTCATCTAAAAGACCCTCTTTCACTGTCAGACAATTTTTTAACATATTCCAAATTTAATTTAAAAACTAAAAAAAATCATAAAAAAAAGTTACTAATAAATTTTTGGTTGTCAGGAAATCGACAACTTTGACGCGTCAGACTGGGAAATCGGGAAATAATTTTTGTCAGACAATATAATAAGATTTTTTTGTATTTTTTATTAAACGGATACAGCGAAAATCAGGTGGTTATCAATAAATTTTCTTATAGTGGTTTTTCCGACATGTTTAAGATGGCGGACAGAACCAATAAACCACACAATTTTATTTTCAAGTTTCAGATAATGTTTTTCTATATGTCGTAAAAACGACATGTTTAGGGAAACTTAGCGGACAAACACCCCAAAAACAAAAAAAGTCAAAGAGGAATTGGGTGTCAGACTAGGTCCAACGAAGCCATACACGAAGTTTAGTGAGAGTATGTATCACAAAAAATTTGTGCAGTGAGTGTTCCACTTCAATTACTATTCAATATTTCTCTTAATTCAGGAGAAGTCCCTGGATATTGGAAATATAGCTTCGTCAGGCCCACATTTAAAGCGGGAGATTTGGAAAACATTTAGAATTATAGGGGTATATACTTCCAGACTTGCATACCTTAATTATTTGATTCTCTTGTTACTAGTTTTTTGTCTTGGGAGTTCAAAACTTTGATTATAATAATAATAATAATAATAATAATAATAATAATAATAATAATAATAATAATAATAATAATAATCGTCTTTATTGATATCCATAAACAAAATTATAAATTATAATACCTTAGATGCAAGGCGAAGTTCAACCTTTACTGCGTAAAAAACGCTGTAAAACTTGCTCTTCCACTTAACCTTGTATACCCACTATACATACATAATATATTATATACCGCAACACAAGTTGTATATTATTACAGTACAGTACTTTGATGCGTAAGGCCATTAATTCCTCTCACAATTCTGAACCCAATTAATTCTGATGATCAAACAAGTATTTCCGAATAGACTCTTTGAATTTTTTTAAATGCTGATATTTGATTTCCACTGGCAGTCCGTAATAAACAAAGCCAATCTGATATCTAAAAGATCAACAACATTGTTTCTGTAAAGGAATATCAACTGTTACTAACTTACTTGTGTACCAGAATGATAAATTGAAGGCATTTGAAATGGGTTATCAAGTACATTCTATTTACACTGACTTCTCAAATCAAAGGCTTTTGATAGAGTTCATCATGATTCATTATTGTCAAAATTGGCAACATTCTTAGAGTAATAATAAACATAGAGAGGGCTATTCATTCATAAACACGTTTATTTTTGCGGTCAACAATTCTAAACGCCAGTAGTGAAATAATTAATGAATTACAAAAAGTGGGGATTCTGTTGTAGCTACATGGCATTGGTAATTTCTGACAAAGTTGGCACCGACGAACCATGATATTCCAAAAATCTTAAATTAATTAGCTTAAAAAATTATTATGTCACTAAAAGTTTTGAAAAACACATCAAAACGAAAGAACTAAATGTTTAGTCTCTAGTCGTAATGGCGCTCGTATAAACAAACCACGTTGAACATTATTTACTACAATACTACGACGTATTCGAAATGATCGTCGATCACAGTCTGACGATATTTGCATCTCTCTTTATATGGTAATTAAACAAGAACAAAACTACTAAATAGATTACTATTGACACATTAAACAGGTACTGAAATTTTGAGCAATGTTGCCACTTTTATTTATAACCATAAAGGTATCTAAGGATACAACAAATACTTTGAAATTTATATAAGAATATGCCTTTATTAAATAAAATTCAAATGTTATTAATTAATTTCAAAAATAACCACTCAAATGCATAAATTAGTATGACTTTTTTTTATTTGCATAACTTTTCAACACATTTTCAATTAAACTTCTAATTTCATTTCTCCTGCAACTAAGGAGACTTAGTAAATATAGCAAAGCAGTGGAAGTATCCGCAAGTGAGCTTAGAATGTGACTCAATGTTTGGGGCAAGAAAAGATCAAAACAAACATATCTATTTTATTTGTTAATCTGAGGCAGCATTGAGTATAACTGCTAACGTTCTAAAATAGATGAGGAGTTTTTTAACAGACATATTACAATGAGTGAAAATTAAAAATTATATTTCCGATAATTGAAGTCCACTCTGGTGTACCACAGGGAAGTCACTCTGGTCCCTTGCTATACAATCTGTTTGTAAACGATATCAGTGAAAGTATTAGTGAATCACACTTCTTACCCTTCGCTGATGATTTAAAAATATACAAGATCGTAAAAAATAAACAAGACTGCCTTGTGCTACAGAATGATCTTGATAACGTTCTAGGCTGGTGTAACCTGAATGGTATGGACCTCAGCCTAAGCAAGTGTTTCTCTATTTACTTTAAAAGATCCCACAATGAATTGAGCTTTCCATATTCCATTAATGAAATGGACCTAACAAAGGTGGATGACATAAAGGATCTTGGCATTCTAATGGACAATAAAATTATTTTCTCCCAACATGTAATAAATATTTCAATGAAATCACGAAAACTATAACTGCAAAAGCTTTGTCTTTAATGTCATTAACTTAAAAATCATTTATTGTGCAATTGTTCGTTCAAATATGGAATATGCATCGATTGTTTGGAATCCTTGTTATAACATTCATGTAAATATGCTTGAAACAGCATAAATTTTTAATGAAATTGACTGTCTCGACCCTTACTTCGTGGAATATGCTCATATTACTGTCATTTTGACGACTGAAAATTACAATTCCAAAGTATATAACTTTATAGAATCCAGCGATGTAAAAGTTCTTAAAGCAGACCCAACAAAGAAGTTTTCTAATAATGTAAGGGATATTGTTGATAATTCAAATTATCTTTCAAATGATTACGAAAAGAGGTCTATCATACATAAGAATCCTCATTGTCCACAATTATATGGAACAGTTAAATTACATAAAATAACGAAACCAATTAGACCTGTAGTCTCTTATGTTAATGCTCCTAATAATATATTGGCGAAGAAGCTCAACAATATACTCAATACTTACGGATATGAATCTCAGTACTCAATTAGAAATTCAATAGAACTAATCAAAAAGTTGAAAGCAATCCACTTACAAGATAACTATAAACTCATATCGTTCGATGTAACTAACATGTTTACTAAAATTCCTCCTAAAGAATGTCTAATACTTGTAAGAAAATTACTAGAAGATAAAAATATTAATCCAGGAATAATATCAGATATACTTAATTTATTTGATGTATGCATTAATCAGAATTATTTCACTTTTGACAATAAGATATATATTCAAAATGAAGGTTTACCAATGGGAAGCCCTATATCACCTATTTCAGCAAACGTTTTTATGGACAATTTAGAAAGAAAGATCTTTGAAAGTAATATTTCTAAAAATATTTTATTTTGGTATAGATATGTAGATGACATATTAGCTTGTTTTATGGGTAGTGAACGACAATTAGATGTATTTTTGAACCACATCAATAATTTACACCCGAAAATTAAATTTACATTAGAAATTGAAGAAAATAGCTCAATCAATTTTCTTGATTTAAAAATTCAAAGAGTTAATAATGTACTTGATTATCCAATTTACCGAAAACCAACACAAACTGATGTAACAATTCCATTCAATTCTAACCACCCTGTGTCACACAGACTAGCAGCATTTAATTCAATGATACATAGAGCTTTTTCAGTTCCTATGGACAAATGTAATTTTGATAGAGAGATTAATACAATTAGACAAATAGCAACATCTAACGGTTATCCATTAGATATGATAAATAAGCTAATTAGTAAAAAAGAGGAAAAAGTGGCATTACAACTAATATATCCTAAACAAGCTGATGAAATTAAAACTTATAAAACCATCACATATGCAGGAAATATTTCTAATAATATTTCAAAGATAATATCTTCAGCAACGAATACAACAATTTCTTTTAAAACAGAAAGTAACGTTAGTACAAAATTGTTAAATGTAAAAACAAAAATACCACTATTAAAGAAGTCAGGTATATATAAACTCAAATGTCCAGAATGTAATGCTGTCTATTTGGGTCAGACCCTTAGGAATTTTGAAATACGATACAGTGAGCACTTACGAGCATACAGATTAAAACAACCAGATAAATCCCACTACGCAAAACATCTACTTGACACCAATCATTCATTGACACCAATCATTCATTGACACCTAACACAAAACTAGAAGTACTGCATATTTGTGAAAAGAAACAAGAACTGGATTTCCTTGAAGAACTGGAAATTAGAAGACATTTAAGAAACCCACAATATGAAGTTGTCAATGAACAGTTAAATCTAGGGAATTCTCCACTAATAAACTGTCTTCTTAAGTGATAATTGTAAAGATCAGCAGATATAGTTTTCCTGGTTTTCTATGTCATTGCACAGTTATACTGATCTTAATTGGAAAAATGATATCCAGGATATCACCATAGGGCTAATAATATCTAAGCTTCAATATTTGTAATATCACATCTACTTCTTTTTTCTATAAACATATATTAAGCCAATCACAAGTTAGGTTACTTCTTGGTCTAGCCAAATATAACTACTAAACATCAGGTAGGCATATAATGAAATGTAACTTCTGTCATTCTGACGATGATATTGATTTATCGAAACAATTGTCAATTTTTTAGAATTTTCAATAACTTGTATTATATTGTGGAATTAACTAGAGACCTTGAGTTTCATTTAAAAACACTAATAAATTTTTAAGATATTCAGCATATAAACTAAATGTTCCCATAGTCAATTTACCTTGTGGACTACACAAATTTATGCTTATGCTTATGAAAATAGGAGAACACGAGCGGACTTTTGTTTTTTGTACAAGTTGCTATCAGGTGAAGTTTCCTGCCCTGATCTTCTGCACGATATTGGTCTGAAAGTGAAGCTTTTGGAACAAGATAAAATTCTACATTCCATTTACAATTCCATCAAAGGAATTATGGACTAAACAGCCGTTAACACGTGTAATGAGGAAAGCAAATAGTACAAATGTGAATTTTTTCAACCCTTCACTCAATAATTTTAAGTAATCAGTGGTCAATAATATTCCATCTGGACAAATAATTGGTATCTTGTAGGCTTATACCTAATATAACTTTGTCATTTGATTGAAAATTGTAATTTGTGTAGTAGTGTCTTTATCTTTTTAACTGTTTATTTTAAGTCAAAATTTAGTACTTTTGCTGTAAATATCACATAAGTATTGTATTTTACTAATATTTTGTAAAAAGATTCTTTTCAAATTTCACTAACAATTAATAAAATGAAACTTCCATCACACTATATGCTTTAGCAAGTCTAGATGTAATATCTTTATTTAGTAACGTATACTTAGAAATCATCTTAGGTTCTATTGAAAAAAATTGGGAAAGATTTGTTTACATTGTAACAGAAACAAAAATACTTTTTTAGAAATTATCACTTATTCAATAATATTTTCTTCACATTTGATAATAAATATTATAAACTAACGTTCGGTACCCCTATGGGAGCAAATATATCTCCAAATTTAGCTACATATGTTATGGATGACTCGTTAGACAATGTAATTCCTATCCTTTCTTTTCGTCTTTTTTTTATAAAAAAATATGTAGACGATATAATATTAGCACTACCTGATACGACAATGAGATATTAGAAACATATAATAGTTATGATCCTTACATCCATTTCACTATTGAGACAGAAGATACAGAACCGTACGTTCCTTTTCTAGATACGAGACTTATAAGAAATAATGATACATTTGCAGTTGACTGATATCGAAAACCTTGTAGTTCAGGTAAATATATTAACGGTTATCCTAAAACATTAGTGAGAAAAATATTGTTCAACGCTCCTCATTCAATACAGACAACTGAACCTAATTTAGTAACTGCTAACCGAGTAAATATAACGAATACAAATATAACTAATATCTTTTTGCATCTTTATCATACTTTAGACAGCTTAGGTACACCTAGAATCTCCAAACTTTTAAAAGAAATCACTAACATAAAAGTTGCAAATAAAAATGTTCTGTGGTGGTTACTTAGTAAGTGTCCCTCGTATACTTGACGTTTACCATAAAGGCATATTATCATTGAGGAAACCACTTACCTAGCAACCGGTGTTCGGGAATAGAATAAACAACATCACATTTATAAAAATCACTGGGTCGAGTTTTAATACGTTAAATACACAAATATAAAATATCAATCGACTTAGTCAAAGTATTGATAACAATAATATTTCCTTGGTTCGTTCACTCTCATTTTATAGGAAATGTAACTATATTTTGCTACATGCCTGACCTCCGTCTATGAGTTGTACGTGTGTGTTTTCATTCCAATTAAAACGTGCTATAAACATATAATTATCATTGGCCTTCCTAGATCAATGCTCGCTACATACTATAATTAATATTAACCTGAATTTAAATCTTATTTCTAAACTTATGTCCTTTTGCCGTTAATGTCTTTTAGGGATCACTACATCATCCCCTCTTGGAAGAGAAAAATTATCATTTTAATTTTTCGATATCACTTATACCTATAACTGTTTTTACTGAATGTTTTTGTATTGGTTTTGTTTACTAAACACTATTTGTTCGTTTATAAACACACTTCACTCATTTACAAATGTTTCCGTTCTTTGTATATAAACATACGATTGTTATGATCAATTTGTTGTTTATTGTCTGGAGATGTAATCTCGCAATTTACTCCCTTTATTCCCGTTACTTTAAACGGACCTAGATAATGTGGATCAAATTTATTTCTCCCTTCATTTTTTAAAATAACTAATTCCCCTATTTTAAAATTTACAGGTGAAGAATCCTTTTCACTATTATTGATTCTACTTAATTTATTATTTAATAAAAACTGTCTGGCCCTTTCATTAGCGTATTGCAACTTGTATTTTAATTCTTTATCGTATCTTTCAAAATTGTAACACGGTTCAATTATTACTTTTAAAAATTCTGGCAAATTGGGTTTTCTCTCGTTTAATAACTCAAAAGGAGTGTATCCGTGATACGTATTTGGTGTTGTATTATAGCAATATGCGAACATTCTTACAAACTCACACCAGTTATCCCTAGAATCTTTGATAAAGTTTCTTATATATTCGTTAAATGTTCTATGTAATCTGTCACAACTGCCTATTGCTTCGTGATGGTAAGCTGTTGGAAAATTATGTTTTATATTTAAAACTTCCGCTAAATTCTTCATTATTTCATTCTTATATTCCGTCCCTTGATCTGTTCTTATTTCCTTCATCAATCCGTAATTCGGAAGTTCGGCTCTGACAGAACAAGTGACTAGTCTATTTTTGTGCAGTCCTCGAAATATTACAAATTTAGTTAGTTCAAACCTTTTTTAATTAGTTTTGATCAGTGAGAAGTACTTTCAGAAACTGTAAGTTCACTTTACTTATATTGTTCTTCAAATTATTTAAACTTAGTGAATTCTACATCATAAACACGGTCAATTCAAGTAATACATCACCTAGAAAAAGCAACAAACTAGTTTCGCATGCTACTATTTACTAATAGCGGCCAGGGACGTATTCCAAATTCCTGCCAAATAAAATCAAATTTTCATGATGTCTTCTATCAGTGATTCATACTCAAATACTCCTACAACAGTGATCAAAAGTTATTCATCAGCAGTCAATCAAGCTGTTCTTCCAAGCAAGCAGCAAGCAATCGTTTTTTGCGCTATCAACAATGCTAAATTACAGGATTACCTTATCCCATTAGGATCAATCATTCAACCAAAAAATATTATTTTTTCATCAAGGCTTTCGAACAATCATGTTTGTATGTACTTAGCAAACAAATCAGTAGTTGATAACTTCATGAACAATTATGGCTCCATAACCGTCAACGGCGAAAAACTAGTAGCTCGTCGACTCATAACTCCGGCTGATAGAATCATACTTTCCAATGTAAGTCCAACCATCCCACATCAACTGCTAACAGATGAAATATCAAAAATAGGTCTAAATCCAGTTGCTCCCATGACGTTTCTAAGAATCGGTGCAACATTACCTGAGTATAGTCACATCCTGAGTTTCAGAAGACAGATTTACGTAAGCCCTTATACTCAACAGCTTCCAGACTCCATGTTGATTGAATTCGAACAAACCAGCTACCGAGTTTTCCTCCAAAAAGACGGACTAACATGCTACAAATGCAAAGCTGATGGTCATATAGCCTCACAATGTATCAATAGCTCCAACGAATCAGAACCTAATACAAATAGTTCAATATCAAATAATGATTCGCTTATGACTTCCCAAACTCTTCTCACAACCCCAATCCAAACTCTCCCACCAATAACAGAAGACTCTCCACTTAGTCAAGAGACGTCCACAACTTCAATGAATATGGAAGCAGAAACGGAAGCAACAGATATCCCCAATATGGCCAAAATCACAAGCAAAAGACCTATGGAAGATACCCCCACACCCGATAGCGATAATAACATAACGCCAGAAAAATTATTCCCTAAACCAAAACCAACTCTAAAAAAGAATAAATTGAGCAAGAAACAATCAACCATCTCCTGCAAAGAGTACATCGAAAATCATTCGCCACCTTTCATTCTGGACTACGACCAATTAAATGTTTTATTAGATAACGTAACCGGCTCATCCCAACCTGTAAATATAGCTCTAAATTTCACATCTAAGCTCCTTGCGCTTACTAGTATGTTAACCGAAGTATATCCCCACATAAATGACAAGGCAACAAAAACGAGAATCACCAAACTTAAAAAAAAGATATTTACTCATCTTGGCCAAGACTTAATTGACTCTGAATCGGATTCATCTACTAATAATTAATTTGTCGCCCATAACCCTCTCAAATTACTCCAAAATTCAACTCCATTCTTCAATGGAACATAGATGATTTCTACCATCGACTTGGTATGCTACAAGTTATCATTAAAGAATACTCTCCTGATATCATATGCCTTCAAGAATCCAATCTCAAACCAGATAGCAGCTATTCAAACAGTCAATTTCAATGTTTCTCCAAAACTCGTAACAACGCCAAATGTGCCAGTGGAGGAGTGGTAACTTTAATAAGTAAATCTTTTCAAGCAGATTACTTCCATGTAAACTCAGATATCGAAGCTCTTGTTGTAAAACTCACCAGCCATAAAACATTTTACATTTGTAATATATATATATATTGCTTCCGATTCCACAATAGAATATAGAGACTTAGAAAACTTATTAAATCAGATACGGAGTCCAAGAATTATCATTGGTGATTTTAACGCACATAACATAATATGGGGCAGTAAATCGACAAACCCAAGAGGACACATACTAGAGAAACTCATTGCCGACATTCCACTGAATTTTCTGAACGATGGAAGCCATACTGGGTTTAACATATCTACCGGAGAAACCTCTGCTATCGATTTAATCCTCTGTGACCCAGCATTATCTGTCAATCTATCATGGAAGGCTCTCTCGTACTCCTATGGAAGTGATCACTTTCCAATAATTATCGAGAATCGTTCCTCTCCAGGGAAATATTCACCAAAATACTCGCCTAAATGGAGCATCAAATCAGCAGATTGGACATCCTTCAGAAATCAGATTGAACTAAATATGGATAGCTGCGATATTACCAACTATTGCACATTGGCCAAACAAAAGACATAAAAGGCCATACTCCAGTCCCCTGGTGGAATAAAGAGTGCGAAAAAGCTATCAGGGAAGCAAAAGCAGCATTGAACAAGTACAGGAAACACAAAACTCTCCAAAATCGCGTAGAGCTAAAGAAATACAAGGCAAAGGCACAACTTGTAATCAAACTATCCAAGAAAAAATCTTGGCAGGAATATGTTTCTGGAATAAACTCTTCCACTCCAATAAGCCAAGTGTGGACCAAAATAAGAAAAATGAATGGACATAGTTCAAAAAGCACTATTCGTAGCATTAAACACAATGATCACTACTACTCATCCACAATAGATATAGCCAATATCTTGGGCCAATCCTATCAAGAACAATCGTCAACTTCAAATTTCACACGCGACTTTCTCAATTACAAGGCTCAAATCGAACAAACTCCCATCAGTTTTGAAGATACACTCGATAACCCTTTAAATCATCCTATCACCATAGAAGAACTTGACAGCTCCTTAGACGAAATGAAAAATTCTAGTTCAGGTCCAGACAATATTCCAGTCATATTTCTCAAATATCTACCACCTTCAGCAAGACGGCATCTACTGAAACTTTTCAACATGATATGGGAAGACAAAGTATTTCCTTCTTTATGGTCTGAAGCTATTATTCTACCATTTTTGAAATCTAAAAAACCCAAACAAGAAGCCAACTCGTTCAGACCAATATCTCTAACTTGCTCAATGGGAAAATTGCTAGAGAAAATTGTCAACCAAAGACTCACGTGGCATCTCGAAACTTCTAACCTCCTAATCAAAGAACAAACTGGATTTAGACCAAACCGCTCAACTCTGGACAATATTGTGGATTTGGAAAGTGAGATCAATGAGGCTTTTGCCACCAAACAGGTATGCGTAGCCATTTTCTTTGATATCTCAAAAGCATTTGATACCTGCTGGACTCCAAACATCCTGATGCAACTACAAAGATGGAATATCACAGAAAATTGCCTAGCTTTTATCAACAACTTCCTTGCCAACAGAACATTCAAAGTTCGGGTTGATGACGAACTATCTGGTACTTACCGCCAAGCAAATGGAACGCCACAAGGCTAAGTTATCAGCCCTACTTTATTTTTGATTGCCATTAACAACATTCTTAACAATTTAAAAAAACCACTGAAAGCAAGAGTTTTCGCAGATGACCTAGTGGTTTACTTAAAAGGAAAAAATATAAATACAATATCTCTATTTATGCAACAATTTATCACAAATTTGGAACTATGGTCACGTCAATCCGGCTTCAGGTTTTCTGTTACCAAAACAACAGGTGTGGTATTTAGCAGGAAACGTTCATATACTACTCCAAAATTGAAGCTTTATAACCAAAATATTAACTTCAAATCATCAGCAAAATTTCTAGGAATGATCTTTGACCATAAGCTTACCTAGAAAGATCACATAGAGAAGTTGGTCCAAACATGTATGCAGCGGCTTAATATAATGAAAAGCCTAGGAAATATAAATTGGGGATCAGACCAAGCAACGCTACTACTTGTATATAAAACGCTCATCAGGTCAAAAATAGATTACGGCTCCATAGCTTATGCATCTGCCAGAAAAACTGTACTTCGCAAACTTGATGTTATCCATAATACAGCATTAAGAATAGCTTCAGGCTCGTTTACAACCTCCCCTAATACCAGCATCCAAAGTCTTCTTGGTGAACCATCATTAAGTTACAGACGCTCTATATTGAGTTTGAATTACGCGGCTGCTATATCCACTAATGCTGAAAAACCAGTTTACAGTAACACATTCAACAACAGATATAGGGATCTTTTTGATAAAAAACTGCATCTATTTAAGCCATTTTACGCCAGAGTTAGAGAACTTTTTCAGAAGTTCAATTTAGAGCTCCCAACAATGTTTCCATCCACTGTCGAACATCCAGCTCCGTGGACAATTTCTACCCCTCGCTGCCGTACTAACCTGACTGGGCTTGATAGGGATACAAATCGCCATGAAATTTTCGCAGAACTCAACAAGATACTGCATGACTACAATGGCTTTAACTTAGTCTACACGGATGCTTCGAAATCGAAGGCTGGAGTGGATGCTGCAATAGTGACTACAACTGAATCTTACAGCATAAAATTCTCCCCTCACACTTGCATATTTACGGCAGAACTCAATGCTATCTTTCATGCCCTTAAAGTAATTACCTCCTTTCCAAATCCCAAAACCCTAATTTTAACTGATTCCTTAAGTAGCATTCATTCCTTGAAACATCCTTATCCCAAGCACCCAATACTACAATCAATTAAATCACAGCTTCATAATATCCAGAACAACAATAAATCTGTCGATTTCATGTGGATTCCTGCTCACATTGGCATCAGAGGCAACGAAGAAGCGGATCTATGTGCGCGTAACGCAATCGTAAACGTTAATGCCGAACTCATAACAAAGTGCGTGGTGAGTGACTTGAGAACACTTATTCGGGAAAAAGTTTACAACCACCGGCAACAAGACTGGCAGCGATCGCAAGACAAACTTCGCGAATTTAAGTCAACAGTGACGCCAACCACAACACGCAGAGCACAAGTGATTGTCACTAGACTGAGAATAGGGCATTGCAAATTTACGCATACTTATCTTTTCAATAAAGACAATGCTCCTATATGTGATCTATGTCAAGAACATTTAACAGTGAAACATGTTCTGATCAATTGCACTAAGTTTGACACGAACCGGCTAAAATATAGACTACCTACAGATTTAAATATACTCTTAGGTGTAAATTGCCCAGTTGACAAATTGATGGGATTCTTAAAGGACATTAATTTACTAAACAAAATTTAATATTGTATATTGTTATACACCGCTAATCACCTCGGGTGGAAGCGGATTAGTTTGAATAAAAAAAAAATCCGTAATTCGGTATAAAGTTGTCGAAAATTGCTTTTGCTATTGTGTGCGCTTCTTTATTCTGAACCGGTATCATAACTGCGTATTTAGTTAATTCGCATAATATTGTAATGCAATAACGATTCCCGTTGTTACTTTCTACAAACGGACCTATTGTGTCTATGTAAATAATATCGAACGGTTTTATAGATGTATCTGTTATAACAAATTTTTCTTTATGATTAGGTTTCGCTTTATTCACTTGACATTTATGACAATTTTTTATATACTTCCTTACGTCTTTCTCATGTTTTTCCACTTGAAATTTGCTCTTAGTTTCTTTAATAATCTATTATTTCCTACATGTCCTCCAAACATTGCATCATTGTGGTATCTTTCTAATATCTTTTGGATCTCCTTTTTGCTGTACCGTTTTTGGTACTTCGCGTATACATACTTGAATACTTTTTAACCTTTGATTTCCTACTTCTATAAATTATTCTACTGTGCACTTTTTGAATATATCATCATTTGTATATATTTTCATTCATTTTACTCCATTTCTTACCGCAAGCTCTTCAAGCTTTTCCAACGTTCGTCCTAGGTCGAAGTTGTGTAATCCGGTATTTAAGGCTTCACTAAATTTCAATTTATTCTTGATCCGGATGCTCATACTAAGTGAGATACGGTTATTTTCAAAGTGTAAAATAGGTAATTTATGTGCCTCAAGGTTGTTTAAAACTTTTATTACTGCAGGTTTTTGTATTCTTACTTCCTTTGTTTCTACTTTATTCCTTTGATCCTTTTCTGTTTGTACTTTTTCTTTTTGGGTTTGTGCTCTTGTGATTGCCAAGACATGTGAATTATTTATGTATAAATCCTTAAGTTCTTCTATGGATATTCTCGATATGCTATCCGTGTAGTTCGCTATACCTTTTCCGTGTAGTTCGCTATACCTTTAACATACTGTATTTCAAAATCATATTCTTCCAAATCAATCAAATTTCGAATTTTTCCTAGACAATGTATTTACCTCTTAATTGATTAAAACTTTTATCGCTGAAAATGTTATCCAAAATTTTCGGATTAGTTTCGTTATTTTCCTTTAATGTTGATTTATTCCATCCTGAATGTATTTCAAACTGATTCTTCCTTTCTTCTAATTCTTTTAAACTATATACGTTGTCATTAATCATTAATGTATTATCAATTATCTTAACTTTAGCTCCACTTTCTTTCGCCTGTTTCATGTATCTAATTAGTTGTTTTCTCTGTCCCAGTATATCTTTTGGGTAATCTTCATCAATATATATCTTTGTTCCTTTTAATTTATTCGTTCCGTTCAAAGTCTATACTTTCTTATTCACATCTTTCATCATTATTAATACTGGTCTATTTTTGTTACTGGTTTTGTTTCCTAATCTTTTACATTTCAAAATATCTGTTATAACATCTACTGTGTTATTAACCTTGTTCATTACATCTTCTAATTTGTTTTCTAGTTGTGCCTAATCTTCTTCGTTTTCTTCTTCTATACCATGTATTATTAAATTCTTCTCCCTAAAATTTTTCTGAGTATCTGTCACATTTCCTTGCAAAAATTCTGTTTTTTCCTTTAGTTCCTTATTTTCCATCCTTAAATCGTAGTTTTCCTTCTTTAATTGTGCTATTTGTCTACTCATTTCCTCAATTTTATCTTCTATCTTGCATATTCTCACGTTATTGTTGACTCGATTATTGTAATGTCCATTATTATTGTATTTCCTATCGTTATTAAAATGTTCGTATCTGCCGTAGTTTTTTCCTTGATTATACTGTCGAAATGTTCCTCTTGAATGATTACCGTTATAAAATCCTCTGTTGTTTCCTCTCCGGTGATTATTCCTAAACTCAAAGTTTGACGTCCTGAAGAAATCCCTGTTATCTTTCATATGTAAGACTTGTTGTTGTCCTACTATACCTTCTACTGAAACCAATTTTGATAGTACCTCTTGTGTAGTTTCAAAACTTCCCGCTGCAATAATTGTTTTGGTTGCATCCGTTGCGGCATTCATAGTTACTGCCTCAATCGTTACTGCCTCAATCGTTGCTTCCTTAGTATATTTTTCGGCTAGTCGTTTAGGCATCCCTTCCGATATGTATGCGGCCTGTAATCTTTCCGCCAGTTTCTCTATTTCTGTTGCATACTGTGTCACTTCTTTTCCATTTTGTCTTACTTTACCAAGCTTCGCTAAGAGAAGGCTTGGATTGTCTCCTCTTATCCCTGTTTTAAGTTTATTCTTGATGTCTGCAATGGAATTTTCCGTCGTGATTAAACTTCTAGCTTTTCCTGTTAGTCTCGTTTTTATTAGTAGAGTAGCATTTTCCTCATTACCAGTCGCGTTTATTTGTAGTAAATCTAATGAGTCTAAGAATGACTGTAATTTGCTTGCTTCGCCGTTAAACTCGTTCGGTAAAACCTTACTCGCAAAATTAAAAAAACCGTTCATACTTGTCGCCATGTTCACTTGTTTGCTTATTGCTTGTAATACAACAGTGTCAATTTCCTCAAATATAGAGGTAGGTATGTCGATAATACAATTTAACGCTTGAAATGCCCTATCAGCTTTATCCCTAATCCTACTTCAATAATTTTTACAAGTCTCCTGTTGTACTAAACTTAAATTTTTCCAATTTTTGGCTATTAACTTAGTAAATTTATTTTAAAGACCTACTATGCTATTAATTACTTTTATATGTATATCAGGATTTTTAGGAGTTTCTTTCTTCAAAACCCTTTTTCCCTATTTATTAACTTCTTCCACAATTAATCGTAACTTATCTTCAAAATCTTCCCACGTTATTGACATTTAAAAAAAAATCGTTCATAAGAATATAATGCATATGTACTTACAATTATTTTTACACGGTGAGAGTTCCTGTTGCCTACTTTACTGCATTGCTTCGGTTGATATCCCTTTTCAACGCTCTTCGGTGCGTTTTCCATAATGACCAAACAAATTTTAAGATGAGAGCTATAGTTATAATGTATAATAATACCATTATTTGCATCGCGACATTATCTTGCTGTACCATGAAAGTGTTGTTGACAATTCCTGTTTCTTTTGCCTCCTGTTTGGTTGATCATCCTCCCATTGTTCCTCTTCTCCAAGGTCCCAAATTTAAATAGAAAACCATATAGTTCTACTCTTATAACATCAATTGTACCATAATTTTTCGTTCGCAGAATGAAATTTCACCGTTTACTTACAGGTTAATTTACCATAACCAGTTGTCACCATTAATTTTTACATTACCATTTCCATTTTACCATTTTCATTATACTATTACCATTTAGTTTGCAGGATCGCCATGTAGTGGCGATAACCATTATACAATTAATTTTACCATTACCATTTCGTTCGCAGGATCGCCATGTAGTCGCGATTACTATTTTACTATCAATTTTCCCATTACCATTTTACAATAAACATTTATTTCCATTTTACCATTAGTTCCGGAGGATCGCCATGTGGTGGTTACTTAGTATGTGTCCCTCGTATACTTGACGTTTACCATAAAGGCATATTATCATTTAGGAAACCACTTACCTAGCAACCGGTATTCGGGAATAGAATAAACAACATCACATTTATAAAAATCACTGGGTCGAGTTTTAATACGTTAAATACACAAATATAAAATATCAATCGACTTAGTCAAAGTATTAATAACAATAATATTTCCTTGGTTCGTTCACTCTCTTTTTATAGTAAATGTAACTATATTTTGCTACATGCCTGACATCCGTCTATGAGTTGTACGTGTGTGTTTTCATTGCAATTAAAACGTGCTATAAACATATAATTATCATTGGCCTTCCTAGATCAATGCTCGCTACATACTATAATTAATATTAACCTAAATTTAAATCTTATTTCTAAGCTAATGTTCTTTTGCCGTTAATGTCTTTTAGGGATCACTACAGTTCTGTCAATTAATTGTGTATATAGTAAATTGAAAGAAATTGATCCTTATAATAATTTTTCAAATATAGTTTAACATGCTCTACATGTAAATCCGTATATTATGTGGGTCAGACTTCCCAAAAAATAACTAATCGTTTAGCTTTACATAACATCGATGCAAGGTTATACGTATTTAAAATTCTGTGTAAAGAAAACAACTACTCTAAAAGGATTTTCGAGGGAATGGGATTCATTACTCAAGAGGATAATTGTTTAAATAAAAGAACTGATATTCAGAAATTAAGTTCAATTTAGTTATTTATTATCATTTGACAAAAAAGAAAATCAAGGCACTACGGAAGAGTGATTCCATTTAAAGATACGAAAAGTCTAATGAACATCTTATATTATAAAAACTATGATATCACTTACTAATAGACCAAATATATAAAAAAATGTCTATGGCTACTATAAATTTTTATAAATTGTCATAGTCATAAATTGTCATAAATTATCATAAATTGTCATAAATTATCATAAATTGTCATAAACTGTTATAAATTGTCATAAATTGTTATAAATTGCAAATTTGCGAATTTAAATATTTTTTATTATGTATATAATTTTTAAAGAAAAACAATAATTTTTCCCCTTTTAAATAAATGTTAAGGATATGAGCAAAAATTCATAGGGTTTCACATAAAATTGAATATAAAATAAAGCATGTTTTGAAAAACTTGAATTCAATTTCATTTTATGGTTTTTTTGAACAAGCAGGACTTTTTATCAAGTATAACATTTTTCGATAAAACTGAAACCCCATCTGTGGAAACACTGTATATATTTAATCTGCAATAACTAGCTTTATGTTACATATATTTTCAGATAATTACACATTCCCCTGATACTAACATGCAAGATTTTTTTGAAAAATATATTCCGGCATCGTGTATGCCATCCTCTCATGGTGGAGATTTACCAAGTATCGAAAAACTAAGTGAAGATACCAAAAAGTATGTCCAATCGCTGAAGACATTTATAGAGGCAGAAGAAAAACAAATTCAACTTTATAAAAAAGATTAGTATTAAGATTTGAGTGTATTTGTTAATAAACGCATTTTTAAACATTCAACTAATTTTTTATAACACGAACAAAAATTGTTCAAAAAAAATCAGTATCAGAAGCAAACTTGTCGAAAATCCAGATTATCAATACGAATGCGTAGTAACCAGAGAAACTTTCAAACATATTAAAATCAATAATTTCCAAGGAGAGTCGTTATGACAATGTTTTTAACCGACATGATAACACTTATTTTCGATTGGCTCCATATTATTGTGTATTCCGTCCGTTGAAATTAATCGTGGCATTAATAAAATGTAATTCATTAAAGTACAATCAAATGCAAAATTTTATAGTCTATATAGAAAGGACAAGGAGTATTAAATCATTCATTTAAGTAGATTTAATAGACGTACCAAAATATATTTTAAGAGGGTATACCGTGAGGTACATTTTGTATTGAACGAATGAGTTGCAGCTATGCTAAAGAATATACGATTTAGGTCAGAGGTAACGGGATGTACTAATTTTAATAAAAAAAAGTGATAGAGGTATATAATATTTAGTAAGTTTGATAAAGAAAGGCAACACAGTTTATTCCGGAGTATCCGAACTCTGCCACAAAATGCAGGTAGTCATTACGGGTTGTTCGAACTCTGCCAGTGTTTAAAATTTTGGAGATTAACTACCAAACCAGTAGGGGTCTAATAGCCTAATCCGATTTAACAATTTACCTTGAACTTTAGGTACTCAAATTCAATATAAGAAAATATTAATAACATACATATATTTTCAACGTATATTTGCCACTTCTAAAAAATTACATCTACATTACATCTACATTACAATAAAATATATTCAATATACATAAACATATAAAAAAAACAAAAAATTAAACGTGTGGAAGATTTTTACATGCAACCGTTTTCACAAACATAAAGCGAGAAATAACAGTTTTCCTATATTGATCCAAATGATCATTAATGGAATTAATTTTAACATTAATACTATTTTTGGTTTTTTTCTGGCTTTGGTTTGCCGAACGAATTTTCGCGTATACCTCCGTTTGTAAATCCAATAACACACTAGTAAATTGAACAATGTTTGGATGTGCTTTGTAAAAAGAAGCACCGAAATGCGAATGAAAACTCTCACAATAATTCGTTGTTCTCTTAAAAAAGGATGCATTATTTGCCCAAATAAGTGGTGGAAATATCGAATTTTGCGTTATATATGTTTTATTGACATAATTTCGGAATTCGATAACTCTTTCGTCATTCGGAAGCAAAAAATGTAGTTCATTATAAAAAAATTCTACAACTTCCTCAGGACTAAGATACATAATACCGAAATGTACTTTTAAGTATTCGCCAATTACAGAACCTTTCTGTCTGTACTCTTGTACCAAATGAAACTCCTGAATCTTACGAAACCAAGCTTGACAGAGATGAAATTTACAACCAAAAAGAATTTGATCTCTGCCAAAACATTCATATATAGCGTTATGAATGCTTAGTTCAAAATCTACTACGACTTCTTTAGGTTGAAAATTTAAGCCTACTTCTTTACATTTTTGTCTTAAAATTAAAAACAAATTTGAATATGTTTGACTTGATTTGTCCGGCAGCAAACAAAAAACAAGAGGTACGTAATAGCCGTTTTTAAAACCATGAATGGTAAACATTTGGTAAAAAAAAGTTGAACAGTATTTAAAAGTCCCATCCATCAAAATACAATCCGAATTACATAAAAAATTAAAGTTGGAAAAACAGGAGAACACAATAATTTTAAATACCTGGTCTGCTGTTAATAGAAATTCCTCTTCTCGGTTCGTTGTAATTCACGAACACTATTAAATACTTCTTTCTGATTTTTAGGCAATAGTGTAAGTGCATCAACATCCTTCCCCTAATCCCCTAAATATCGATCAAAACAATCAAGATTTCTTCAAAATATTGAATTCAAGAAATCTTTGAAACCTTTCAGAAATAAGAAATATACATAATTCTATGGGCCACCGATTTTATCTATTATAAACCCTAATGACTCTAATAGGATTAAACTAAATGGTTTCGGCACAGTTCGAACATTTCAGTAATCCTCAAATTGATACAAGTCAGGTAAAATTTTATTTTGTGGCAGAGTTCGGATTAGCCCGTTTATTCATAATATTTTTTATTTGTAATACTCCTATATGTAGTGTTTGGGGAATTTTTCTCAGAAATTTTAAATGGCAAGTGGCCTACTGTAATCGGCTTAATACGATTACACCTATTTACAGATTATTCGATTATTGAGAGGGATTTTCCAAACAACCCAGTTTTCTTAGAAACATTATCGGGAATATTATTTTAAAAGAAAGTAGATACATTGAATCAGTACTTAGTATTAGTTCTTTGAGTAAAGTTGTATGGTTGTCATAATATTGTGAACAGTTGGAATATATTTAAAACATTTGTTGAATGTTAATTGTGCAAGTACCAAACAATGTCGATAAGCCAAGGACCATCTAAACGACCAAAAACAGGTCCATTATCTTTAAATGAAAAAACTCTGATATTGAATTGTTATATATCATTGAAAAACAAGGATCCATGTGCAAGTGTTGATGATATTGTGGAATTAACGGCTGCTATGTTGTGTGTTGCTAAATCAACAATTTATAGATTACTAAAAAAAAGCAAGAATGGAACTCTTCAACCCCCTAAAACTCCTTCAGGCCGAAGACCAATTGAGATTGATGAGTCATTAAAACAAAGACTAAGGCATAAAGTCCATGGACTTTACTTACGAAAGGAAATTCCAACACTTGACAAAATTATGACATCAGTGCAAGAAGATACGGACTATGCAAAATTCTCCAGAATGACATTATGCAAACTTTTGAAAGATGTGGGTTTCAGATATACAAAACATAATAGAAAATCTCTCTTGATAGATAAACCGGAAATAGTTTTTTGGAGAAGAGACTATTTAAGAAGCATTCGACATGCCAGAGAACAAAATTTGAAAATCTTCTACTTAGACGAAACATGGATAAATGCTGGATATACAGTTTCCACATCTTGGCAAGATGAAAACATAAAAAGCGGAAGGCAGGCGTTCGTGGAAGGTTTGTCGTTAGGTTTGCAGCCACCATCTGGAAAAGGAAAAAGGCTTATCATTGTCCATGTTGGAAGTTCTGAAGGTTTTGTTGATGGTGGATTATTAACTTCTATTTCAAAACGCACGGGGGACTATCACGAAGATATGAATGGGGATGTCTTCGAGGAATGGTTTGTTCAAATGTTGGATCTGATTCCAAAAGGGGCTGTTATTGTTATGGACAACGCAAGTTACCATTCACGGTTACGAGAAGCATTGCCCACAAGTCGTTGGCGTAAAGCAGAGCTTTTGGAGTGGCTTATTTCGAAAAATATTAAGTTTCCAAAAGATCCACTAGGGAAAGAACTTTACAGAATTGCAAAAATGAACAAGAATAAATACAAAACCTACATTGTAGAAGAAATGGCTTCTTCTCGTGGTATATCAGTTCTTCGACTCCCCCCTTATCATTGTGAACTTAATCCCATAGAATTAATATGGGCTCAGGTAAAGGGGGAAGTTGGAAAAAAAATACTACTATTAAAATAAACGATGTTGTCAAATTGTTTGAGAGTGCTGTAAGTCATGTGAGTAAGGAAAATTGGACAAACTGTATCGAGCATGTTATCAAAGTAGAGGCAAATATGTGGAAAATTGACAATATTTGTGATGATTTAATCGACCCTATAATTATTAATGTCAACAACGATTCTTCCTCTTCCGAGTCGGGTATAGAATAAAATGTAAGTAATAAATGTATTCCAATAATTATTTCTTTTCTTTTTTTATTATATTATAATTTAAAACGTATTTTTTTCCCATAATTCACACCACTGCATTGCGTTATTGCTTATCTGCTAATTCTTCAACAATGAATAAACCCTAAACTTTGCTACAACTGAAACAAATACGGGGTCGATCTACCTGGTTTTTAGATTTACGGAAGAAATGTAATTTAAAGTAAGAGATTTATCAAAAATTTCATGGTGCTCCCTGTAAAGGTTTTGCATACTTAATTAGGGTTTATTACTCCTCGTACTTTTTGTACATACTATACTTATTGACAACACGGAGCAGATGAAGGTCACAAAGATACGGATCACGGAAACAATCAGAAGCGTCTCTCTTCGTCGGCTCTTTTGAAGTATTTCAGGAAGCAATTTAAATGACCTTCATATTTGTGATCCTAACATCCGGCCTTAATAAATTTTATGATTATAACATCAACAGGTATGGTGTCAGATTAATACCTTGTAAATATTTGGGCGATTTTACCAACGTAATTTTTATCACTGAATCTACATAGATTTTAATTGTTCAACACTTCACTGGAAATACGATTGATTTTTGGATACTTTCAATGTTTCACATAATCATTAGTTGGAAATAAAAATTAGTTTTATTCCAATTATTTGGAGATTTAAAATGTTGTCAAAATTATTGTTTAAACCTCATCACATAAGAATTTTCTTCCAATTACTTGTATAAATCTTACATAGCCTCACCCAGATCTTTTAATGACATTATTTTAATTCTTGTCTGTGAATAACGGTGTCACAAGAAATGTAACACGAATAGTTTTTTATTTCTTCATTTATTCAGACGTTACATAGAATATAAACGGGGTAGATCCAACATAGTGCCTCCAATATAAATACATAGTGCAATGTTTTTCTTATTTATCTGAAAGTTTTTATTACGACGGTGGGATAAATTGATACACACGGTATGTCTACTCACTTAATTTATTTATTCGCTAAACTATTCACTAATTATATATACACAGTATATTCACTTACACTAATTTATATAAACACTTCACTGCTGCTTATTTACTTAGACTATTTACTTGTGCACTGTTTATATCACGAGATTAAATTATAAACTAACTTCTTCCGCTGGTCAGTAGTCTTTATATTGCCTTTTATTCCGGAACCTTCTAGATTGTGGCTCACAAAAACAATGGCTTCCCTGGATTTTTCTAGATAAGACTGGTCACAAAAAATAATGATAAACAGTTCGAAGAAATCCCTGCGCATTCGCCAAAACTTCGACTACACCAGTGTGCGATTTCATAATATTATCCCCTCCTCGAAAGAAAGTTCCTCCTGGAACTTCTATGTAGCCGGTGCTGGATTTTTAAATCGGCAACTGGACCCATGTCTGCATTTTCCGGTCTTATGGAAATAACAAGGCACCGCCTTCAACAGGTACCGATAATGAGGGATATAGATGCAAATTAATATGTGGACACCGGTATCTCGGAAGATCACCTCTATCATGTTCCTGATGACTCGCCAATCCAACTGTTTGTTCTCTATCCAGGGAATTGCTAGTTTCTCCACGTGGGATTCCAGCACATGATCTAGAAGGCTTCATAGCGCTTCCCACACATTCTGCCCTGTACATCGCCACTACAAGGCGATCCTGCAAACTAATTGGTGATTATTTCTGCGAACAAATGGTAAATGGTAAATATTCCTGCCAACAAATGGTAAATAATCCTGCAAATTGATGGTAATTCAAACTAGTGAAGGTATATGGCCTTTTATTTAAATTTTGGATCTTGGAGAAGCAAAACTATGGGTGGTGCACCTACTAAACAAGAGGTACAAGAAACTGGTACCGTAAACAATAATTTTATGGTACAGCAAGATAATTTTACAACGCATATAATAGTCTTATTGTACATAATAACGGTAGCTTTCATTTTGAAATTCATATGGTCCCTATGGAAAACGCATCGAAGAGCTTTAAAAAGAGACATCAACCGAGGCATTGCAGCGAAACAGACGTCAGGAACTTTGACTGTATAAAATTATAAGTACTTATGCACGCTATTTTTATGAATGAATGGTACATGTTTTAAATGTCTACGTGGGAAGATTTCGACGATAAGCTAAGGGCAATTGTAGAAGAAATAAATAAACAAGGAAAAAGGGTTTTGAAAAAGGAAACTCCTAAAAATCCAGATATTCACTTCGAAGTAATCAATAGTATAATAATTCTTTATAATAAGTTTGCTAAATTGATACGTAAAAATTGGAAAAACTTAAGTTTAGAGTAGATAGTGGGACACTAGACGCACGTTTTAGGAGGGGGTAGTGACGTCACCGGAAGCTCGATTGGCGGTAACCTAACAATGCAAACCCCACGTACCGGAAGGCGGCCATCTTGGATTTCTGCGCACGCGCCGTCGTATGGCCCCCACCAGCCGTGACGTCATCAACGGAAGCTCAAAAGGCGGTAACCTAACATAGCACCCCCCTCCTAAAACATGTGTAGCGCAAGTAAACCCCACGAAAACTTGTGTAGGGTGACGTCACCGGAAGCTAGCAACGCGGGTACGGGGGCGGCCCAAGGCCATCCATCGTACGGGTCATCTGCGCACGCGTCGGGGCTGTCGTATGGGCCGTTCGTCATACGGGTCAACCGTCGTATGCCCCATCTGTTCTATGTTACGTACGTGCGTTCTGTTCTATGTTACGTACGTGCGTTCTGTTCTATGTTACGTACGTGCGTTCTGTTGTATGTGTCATCTGTCAAATGTATCGTATGCCCCATCTGTTCTATGCTACGTACGTGCGTTCTGTTGTATGTGTCATCTGTCAAGTGTTTCGTATGCCCCATCTGTTCTATGTTACGTACGTGCGTTCTGTTCTATGTTACGTACGTGCGTTCTGTTGTATGTGTCATCTGTCAAATGTATCGTATGCCCCATCTGTTCTGTGATGAACTTCATCTTTATGATTTTTCTATGTTGCCATGTATATAGTGTGACGTAAGCAGTGTTTTCGTATATCATCATATCCTACACATATTTTGTATATAGTGTGTGACGTAAGCAGTGTTTTCATACAATTTATTAAATATTTCGCTAGCGACGATAGGATTCGAACCATCGATCACACATTCTCATGCGTTAATAGTCTTTTAGCATGCTAGCAAGACCACCAAGTTATTATCATATCAGAGTATATCGTGAAAGCGAATTTAGAATTTATCGAAATATTACATTTATTTTTAATTCAAATTGTATCACAACAACAACAAATATTCAACTGTTAGACGTTATCTACATTGTTATTGTATTTCGAATAGCTATGTAAACACCATACGGGGTAGTAGCAAATAAAAGATTAATGGTATATTTTAGTAAAGGGCATTGTTAAGCATTAATTGTCATTACTGGTTGAGTATATACAGGATGTCTTAATAAAAATGCAAGTCATTCCATAAACAATTTATTATTATTTAGATACATCATTTACAATGGTAATACAGTATTTAAACACCATTATGATGAAGTCAATGACCGGAGGGGTTTACAAGAATCATACCTGAAGACAATGACCAGAGGGTGCCGTTGATCAATGGGAAAGAAGAAGACATGAAGAGATAAGCGATGAGTTTTACAATAATATACCGATATACAGGGTGTTGTCATAAATATGTTACTATGATGATCGGTATACAAGACGTCAACAATGCCATAAGGGCACAAGCATCTCTGATTGGTCAGATTGGAGACAAATAAACATCATTGTGATGAAGACAATGACCACAGAGGGTTTACAAGAATCATACCTGAAGACAATGCCCAGAGGTTGTCGTTGATTGATGCGAAAGAAGAAGAGATGAAGAGATAAGCGATAAGTTTTACAATAATATACCGATATACAGGGTATTGTCATAAATATGTTACTATGTTGATCGGTATACAAGACGTCAACAATGCCATAAGGGCACAAGCATCTCTGATTGGTCTGATTGGAGTCAAATAAACATCATTGTGATGAAGACAATGACCACAGAGGGTTTACAAGAATCATACCTGAAGACAATGACCACAGAGGGTGTCGTTAATTGATGGGAAAGAAGAAGAGATAAGCGATAAGTTTTACAATAATATACCGATATACAGGGTGTTGTCATAAATATGTTACTATGATGATCGGTATACAAGACGCCAACAATGCCATAAGGGCACAAGCATCTCTGATTGGTCAGATTGGAGTCAAATAAACATCATTGTGATGAAGACAATGACCACAGAGGGTTTACAAGAATCATACCTGAAGACAATGACCAGAGGGTGTCGTTGATTGATGGGAAAGAAGAAGAGATGAAGTGATAAGCGATAAGTTTTGCAAATATACAAGGAGTATCAAAAGAGTCATCTGAAGAAGTGATCGACAATGACCAGAGGGTGCCGTTGACCATCGGCGGATGTGTCTTATGTGTCGTCGGGTAAACGATCCTATGATTGTTAGATTATTATCATATACACGATGTACAAAGACGCCATTAGGGCACTATAACACATATCTCTGCTAATATTGGTTAGATTGAAGTCGAACAAACACCATTGTGATAAGTGGATGTACAAAGACACCATAAGGGCACTACCATCTCTGATTGGTCGTATTGAAATCGAATAACTTGTGATGAAGAGGTAAACCACTACGACGACGTTCGATATACAGGGTGTTGTCATAAATATGTTACTACGATGATCGGTATACAAGACGTTAACGATGTCAAAAGGACACTCTGCTATTATTCGCCGGATTAAAGTCGATCTATCGCCAATACTCTCAACCTACATTGTCCACTAAGTGTCGATAATACAGTTACCTACTCGGCTCTGCCATCAATACTCTCAACCTACATAGTACATTACATATCGTTAATGCAGTTAACCGTGTGTCATATATCTTCTGTGTGACGTACATCAAGTCTGCGTCGTCTGTCATGTGTGTTTTCTGTCGTATGGGTCGTCATATATGTCGTATGTCAAATGTATCTTATGTCGTATGGTCTGCGTCGTCTGCCATGTGTTTCTTGTTTTCTGTTGTACGGTCTACGTCGTCTGTCATATGTCTCTTGTTTTCTATCGTATGCGTCGTCTGTCAAATGTGTCTTATGTCATATGGTCTGCATCGTATGGTCTACGTCGTCTGTCAAATGTATCATCTGTCGTATTTGCCATCCGTCAAATGTGTCTCTGGTATGTCTCTGACGTGTCTCTGGTATGTCTGTAGTATGTCTCTGGTATGCCTCAGCTATGTCTCTGGTATGTATCTTGTTTTCTATCGTATGCGTCGTCAGTCAAATGTGCCTTATGTCGTATGATCTGCGCCGTCTGTCGTGTGTTTTTTGCTTTCTGTCGTCTGTCAAATGTGCCTTATGTCATCATGGTCTGTGGAGGGTGTCTTATATTCAGCGTCATGTCTGTCATTTTGTTGTCAGTCTACGCCATCTGTCGTCGTCAACCTACATTGTCAAATATGTGCCATCAGTTAACGCCTTCGTCAATAAGAAAACAACAACAACAACAATCTTATAATAATAATCTTTATTAAGAATACAATATTACACATTGCTATAAATAAACGTTTTAATGCCGTCTGAATAAAAATATTTTCAAAAGTTTCTTCGTTTTCCATCTGTTTCTCTTCGTTTCATTATACCTATAAGACGAAAACATTTTGTATTTCTCCCCATCTAAAACAAATGTCATGAAAAAACACACTTTTACTTACTTTTAAACCATCCCGGTAGCAAATCATTACATATTTTTCCATGTCATAGTCACACGTTTTTCTTAAAATGCACTTCTTCCTAAAGAATTTTTCGGTTTCTTGAATCACATATACCCTATCTCTATTCAAAAAATAAACATTATGATGCCTAAAACTAAGAAGTTATCTGTCATTTTGTTGAAAATAAATGGAAAAACTTACTCTGTAATATCACCAAATTAACATCCTTCTAATCTCTATCACAGTATTTAATACATTTTTCAACAAACATCAAAGCTTATAAATGAACTTAGTAACCAGGAATATTGCAAAAATTGTTTTGTATCTCTTTTACCTAGAACAAATGTCATTTTGAGAACATTTACGCATTTTTAATAAAATGTTATAAAACCAACAGAATAAAAACATTATCAATAGATTCTTCTTTTTCTCTGATTTAACAAAAAAATACAAGCATGTCAAAAAAGCCTTTACACAAGTCTTCGCTAAGAGGACAACGATAATGAGTTAAATCATAGTTATAATTTATTCTATAATCTTTAACTTAAAAAGCAAAATTTGAAAAAATTTGTCGATTTATGCTTACAAAGTACCTTTCTCATGTTATTTTAATCAACAACTGTTAAATGGAATGAAAATATTCTAAAAAGTTTACAACATACCTACATCTGATCGAAAATTAAAAAGTTAAAAATAAATTATCGAAAAAATAGTACTCTTTAAGTGTACAGCAAACCTACATTTGATCAAAAAAGCGACAAAGTTGAAATTAAATCATCAAAAAACATAACTTATTACAAGTATTTTTTCTGCTTTATGTTACCTAGTCTTAAAACCTCAACCTCTAAAACGCTAAAGTTGAATAATTCTTTAAAAAATGTAAAATAATACAAGCATGTCAGAAAAGCCTTTAGACCCTGCTCCGCGAAAAGAAAAAAAAGAATTTTTCGGTTTCTTAAATCACATATACCCTATCTCTATTCAAAAATAAACATTATGATGCCTAAAACTAAGAAGTTATCTGTCATTTTGTTAAAAATAAATGGAAAAACTTACTCTGCAATATCAACAAATTAACACCCTTCTTATCTCTATCGCAGTATTTAATATATTTTTCAACAAACATCAAAGCTTATAAATGAACTTAGTAACCAAGAATATTGCAAAAATTGTTTTGTATTTCTTCCCATCTAAAACAAATGTCATGAAAAACACACTTTTACTTACTTTTAAACCATCCCGGTAGCAAATCATTACATATTTTTCCATATGTCATTCTTGTTTGTTCACGATAGTCAGACGTTTTTCTTAAAATACACTTCTTCTTAAAGAATTTTTCGGTTTTTTGAATCACATATACCCTATTTCTATTCAAAAAATAAACATTATGATGCCTAAAACTAAGAAGTTATCTGTCATTTTGTTAAAAATAAATGGAAAAACTTACTCTGTAATATCATCAAATTAACGTCCTTCTAATCTCCATCACAGTATTTAATACATTTTTCAACAAACATCAAAGCTTATAAATGAACTTAGTAACCAAGAATATTGCAAAAATTGTTTTGTATTTCTTCCCATCTAAAACAAATGTCATGAAAAACACACTTTTACTTACTTTTAAACCATCCCGGTAGCAAATCATTACATATTTTTCCATATGTCATTCTTGTTTGTTCACGATAGTCAGACGTTTTTCTTAAAATACACTTCTTCTTAAAGAATTTTTTCGGTTTCTTGAATCACATATACCCTATCTCTATTCAAAAAATAAACATTATGATGCCTAAAACTAAGAAGTTATCTGTCATTTTGTTAAAAATAAATGGAAAAACTTACTCTGTAATATCATCAAATTAACGTCCTTCTAATCTCCATCACAGTATTTAATACATTTTTCAACAAACATCAAAGCTTATAAATGAACTTAGTAACCAGGAATATTGCAAAAATTGTTTTGTATCTCTTTTACCTAGAACAAATGTCATTTTGAGAACTTTTACACATTTTTAATTAAGTGCTATAAAACCAACAGAATAAAAACATTATCAATAGATTCTTCTCTGTTTTACCAAAAAAAAAATACAAGCATGCCAAAAAAGCCTTTACACAAGTCTCCGCTAAGAGAACAACGATAATGAGTTACATCATAGTTATAATTTATTCTATAATCTTCAACTTAAAAAGCAAAAGTTGAAAAAAATTTGACGATTTATGCTTACAAAGTACCCTTCTCATGTTATTCTAATCAACAAATGTTAAATGGAATGAAAATACTCTAAAAAGTTTACAACATACCTACATTTGATCGAAAAACAACAAAGTTGAAAATAAATTATCAAAAAATAGTACTCTTTAGGTGTACAGCAAACCTACGTTTAATCAAGAAACAGCAAAGTTAAAATTAAATCATCAAAAAACATAACTTATTACAAGTATTTTTCTGCTTTAGGTTTACTAGTCTAAGACACCAACCTCTAAAACGTTTGCGAGGAACATATTTTCATTAAAAATAATCAGTTACTTCATACTTCCAGTAAAAGTGAAAATAACACAATAATAATTTGAAAATTCAACATACCTTCTAGGTCTCCATTGTATATCGCATGTTAAAAACTTTGAGACGTGCAACATATTTTCAAATAACAGGCTTATCAGGAAAGACTCTAAAAACTGTAACACGGACGGGAGAGTACATCTTTGAAATAGCTGCCTTATTAGAAAAATATACTTAGATTTTAAAAATATAGCTGCCTAGAATAAAGCCCTCTTAGCTACCTAAAATAGACCAAAAACAAAGATGAACTCACTTTTACATAAACAATGTAATAATTCACAGAGCACGAGATCCTAAGCGAGGTTGTTATTAACTATTAGGAATAATAATTTATTATATGAACGCTATTTTTCGAAATTCATATAATGATAATCCAAAACCACATTGATAAAATAATACGTTGACTATCGTCACGGAGGTCTTCTCATACAATTTCATTATGTAGAAATTTTATATTTATCAAAATTGTAAACATGTTTTCGAATAAAATATATGGTTTATTTTTATACGCAGAATTGGGTGTTCACTATATATACGGTGGAGTAAAAAGTTGTAAATTATTGTCTTTCTGCATTTAATTTTACCTTCTTACCTATTAATTATATAGAGATCGTAGAAGATACGTGTAATATGGTGACAAATGTTTGAATTTCTCAAAAATGTTATGTAAGTGTTTACAACAATAGAGTAGCACTCATTGCAGATGGTTATACTACAATATTTTATAATAATGGTAAGACGTAATACCAGTTGTAGTATAACCATCTGCAATGAGTGCTACTCTATTGTTGTAAACACTTACATAACATTTTTGAGAAATTCAAACATTTGTCATCATATTACACGTATCTTCTACGATCTCTATATAATTAATAGGTAAGAAGGTAAAATTAAATGCAGAAAGACAATAATTTACAACTTTTTACTCCACCGTATATATAGTGAACACCCAATTCTGCGTATAATAATAAACCATATATTTTATTCGAAAACATGTTTACAATTTTGATAAATATAAAATTTCTACATAATGAAATTGTATGAGAAGACCTCCGTGACGATAGTCAACGTATTATTTTATCAATGTGGTTTTGGATTATCATTATATGAATTTCGAAAAATAGCGTTCATATAATAAATTATTATTCCTAATAGTTAATAACAACCTCGCTTAGGATCTCGTGCTCTGTGAATTATTACATTGTTTATGTAAAAGTGAGTTCATCTTTGTTTTTGGTCTATTTTAGGTAGCTAAGAGGGCTTTATTCTAGGCAGCTATATTTTTAAAATCTAAGTATATTTTTCTAATAAGGCAGCTATTTCAAAGATGTACTCTCCCGTCCGTGTTACAGTTTTTAGAGTCTTTCCTGATAAGCCTGTTATTTGAAAATATGTTGCACGTCTCAAAGTTTTTAACATGCGATATACAATGGAGACCTAGAAGGTATGTTGAATTTTCAAATTATTATTGTGTTATTTTCACTTTTACTGGAAGTATGAAGTAACTGATTATTTTTAATGAAAATATGTTCCTCGCAAACGTTTTAGAGGTTGGTGTCTTAGACTAGTAAACCTAAAGCAGAAAAATACTTGTAATAAGTTATGTTTTTTGATGATTTAATTTTAACTTTGCTGTTTCTTGATTAAACGTAGGTTTGCTGTACACCTAAAGAGTACTATTTTTTGATAATTTATTTTCAACTTTGTTGTTTTTCGATCAAATGTAGGTATGTTGTAAACTTTTTAGAGTATTTTCATTCCATTTAACATTTGTTGATTAGAATAACATGAGAAGGGTACTTTGTAAGCATAAATCGTCAAATTTTTTTCAACTTTTGCTTTTTAAGTTGAAGATTATAGAATAAATTATAACTATGATGTAACTCATTATCGTTGTTCTCTTAGCGGAGACTTGTGTAAAGGCTTTTTTGGCATGCTTGTATTTTTTTTTTTGGTAAAACAGAGAAGAATCTATTGATAATGTTTTTATTCTGTTGGTTTTATAGCACTTAATTAAAAATGTGTAAAAGTTCTCAAAATGACATTTGTTCTAGGTAAAAGAGATACAAAACAATTTTTGCAATATTCCTGGTTACTAAGTTCATTTATAAGCTTTGATGTTTGTTGAAAAATGTATTAAATACTGTGATGGAGATTAGAAGGACGTTAATTTGATGATATTACAGAGTAAGTTTTTCCATTTATTTTTAACAAAATGACAGATAACTTCTTAGTTTTAGGCATCATAATGTTTATTTTTTGAATAGAGATAGGGTATATGTGATTCAAGAAACCGAAAAAATTCTTTAAGAAGAAGTGTATTTTAAGAAAAACGTCTGACTATCGTGAACAAACAAGAATGACATATGGAAAAATATGTAATGATTTGCTACCGGGATGGTTTAAAAGTAAGTAAAAGTGTGTTTTTCATGACATTTGTTTTAGATGGGAAGAAATACAAAACAATTTTTGCAATATTCTTGGTTACTAAGTTCATTTATAAGCTTTGATGTTTGTTGAAAAATGTATTAAATACTGTGATGGAGATTAGAAGGACGTTAATTTGATGATATTACAGAGTAAGTTTTTCCATTTATTTTTAACAAAATGACAGATAACTTCTTAGTTTTAGGCATCATAATGTTTATTTTTTGAATAGAAATAGGGTATATGTGATTCAAAAAACCGAAAAATTCTTTAAGAAGAAGTGTATTTTAAGAAAAACGTCTGACTATCGTGAACAAACAAGAATGACATATGGAAAAATATGTAATGATTTGCTACCGGGATGGTTTAAAAGTAAGTAAAAGTGTGTTTTTCATGACATTTGTTTTAGATGGGAAGAAATACAAAACAATTTTTGCAATATTCTTGGTTACTAAGTTCATTTATAAGCTTTGATGTTTGTTGAAAAATATATTAAATACTGCGATAGAGATAAGAAGGGTGTTAATTTGTTGATATTACAGAGTAAGTTTTTCCATTTATTTTTAACAAAATGACAGATAACTTCTTAGTTTTAGGCATCATAATGTTTATTTTTGAATAGAGATAGGGTATATGTGATTTAAGAAACCGAAAAATTCTTTTTTTTCTTTTCGCGGAGCAGGGTCTAAAGGCTTTTCTGACATGCTTGTATTATTTTACATTTTTTAAAGAATTATTCAACTTTAGCGTTTTAGAGGTTGAGGTTTTAAGACTAGGTAACATAAAGCAGAAAAAATACTTGTAATAAGTTATGTTTTTTGATGATTTAATTTCAACTTTGTCGCTTTTTTGATCAAATGTAGGTTTGCTGTACACTTAAAGAGTACTATTTTTTCGATAATTTATTTTTAACTTTTTAATTTTCGATCAGATGTAGGTATGTTGTAAACTTTTTAGAATATTTTCATTCCATTTAACAGTTGTTGATTAAAATAACATGAGAAAGGTACTTTGTAAGCATAAATCGACAAATTTTTTCAAATTTTGCTTTTTAAGTTAAAGATTATAGAATAAATTATAACTATGATTTAACTCATTATCGTTGTCCTCTTAGCGAAGACTTGTGTAAAGGCTTTTTTGACATGCTTGTATTTTTTTGTTAAATCAGAGAAAAAGAAGAATCTATTGATAATGTTTTTATTCTGTTGGTTTTATAACATTTTATTAAAAATGCGTAAATGTTCTCAAAATGACATTTGTTCTAGGTAAAAGAGATACAAAACAATTTTTGCAATATTCCTGGTTACTAAGTTCATTTATAAGCTTTGATGTTTGTTGAAAAATGTATTAAATACTGTGATAGAGATTAGAAGGATGTTAATTTGGTGATATTACAGAGTAAGTTTTTCCATTTATTTTCAACAAAATGACAGATAACTTCTTAGTTTTAGGCATCATAATGTTTATTTTTTGAATAGAGATAGGGTATATGTGATTCAAGAAACCGAAAAATTCTTTAGGAAGAAGTGCATTTTAAGAAAAACGTGTGACTATGACATGGAAAAATATGTAATGATTTGCTACCGGGATGGTTTAAAAGTAAGTAAAAGTGTGTTTTTTCATGACATTTGTTTTAGATGGGGAGAAATACAAAATGTTTTCGTCTTATAGGTATAATGAAACGAAGAGAAACAGATGGAAAACGAAGAAACTTTTGAAAATATTTTTATTCAGACGGCATTAAAACGTTTATTTATAGCAATGTGTAATATTGTATTCTTAATAAAGATTATTATTATAAGATTGTTGTTGTTGTTGTTTTCTTATTGACGAAGGCGTTAACTGATGGCACATATTTGACAATGTAGGTTGACGACGACAGATGGCGTAGACTGACAACAAAATGACAGACATGACGCTGAATATAAGATACCCTTCACAGACCATGATGACATAAGGCACATTTGACAGACGACAGAAAGCAAAAAACACACGACAGACGGCGCAGATCATACGACATAAGGCACATTTGACTGACGACGCATACGATAGAAAACAAGATACATACCAGAGACATAGCTGAGGCATACCAGAGACATACTACAGACATACCAGAGACACGTCAGAGACATACCAGAGACACATTTGACGGATGGCAAATACGACAGATGATACATTTGACAGACGACGTAGACCATACGATGCAGACCATATGACATAAGACACATTTGACAGACGACGCATACGATAGAAAACAAGAGACATATGACAGACGACGTAGACCGTACAACAGAAAACAAGAAACACATGGCAGACGACGCAGACCATACGACATAAGATACATTTGACATACGACATATATGACGACCCATACGACAGAAAACACACATGACAGACGACGCAGACTTGTTGTACGTCACACAGAAGATATATGACACACGGTTAACTGCATTAACGATATGTAATGTACTATGTAGGTTGAGAGTATTGATGGCAGAGCCGAGTAGGTAACTGTATTATCGACACTTAGTGGACAATGTAGGTTGAGAGTATTGGCGATAGATCGACTTTAATCCGGCGAATAATAGCAGAGTGTCCTTTTGACATCGTTAACGTCTTGTATACCGATCATCGTAGTAACATATTTATGACAACACCCTGTATATCGAACGTCGTCGTAGTGGTTTACCTCTTCATCACAAGTTATTCGATTTCAATACGACCAATCAGAGATGGTAGTGCCCTTATGGTGTCTTTGTACATCCACTTATCACAATGGTGTTTGTTCGACTTCAATCTAACCAATATTAGCAGAGATATGTGTTATAGTGCCCTAATGGCGTCTTTGTACATCGTGTATATGATAATAATCTAACAATCATAGGATCGTTTACCCGACGACACATAAGACACATCCGCCGATGGTCAACGGCACCCTCTGGTCATTGTCGATCACTTCTTCAGATGACTCTTTTGATACTCCTTGTATATTTGCAAAACTTATCGCTTATCTCTTCATCTCTTCTTCTTTCCCATCAATCAACGACACCCTCTGGTCATTGTCTTCAGGTATGATTCTTGTAAACCCTCTGTGGTCATTGTCTTCATCATAATGATGTTTATTTGACTCCAATCTGACCAATCAGAGATGCTTGTGCCCTTATGACATTGTTGGCGTCTTGTATACCGATCATCATAGTAACATATTTATGACAACACCCTGTATATCGGTATATTATTGTAAAACTTATCGCTTATCTCTTCTTCTTTCCCATCAATTAACGACACCCTCTGTGGTCATTGTCTTCAGGTATGATTCTTGTAAACCCTCTGTGGTCATTGTCTTCATCACAATGATGTTTATTTGACTCCAATCAGACCAATCAGAGATGCTTGTGCCCTTATGGCATTGTTGACGTCTTGTATACCGATCAACATAGTAACATATTTATGACAATACCCTGTATATCGGTATATTATTGTAAAACTTATCGCTTATCTCTTCATCTCTTCTTCTTTCGCATCAATCAACGACAACCTCTGGGCATTGTCTTCAGGTATGATTCTTGTAAACCCTCTGTGGTCATTGTCTTCATCACAATGATGTTTATTTGTCTCCAATCTGACCAATCAGAGATGCTTGTGCCCTTATGGCATTGTTGACGTCTTGTATACCGATCATCATAGTAACATATTTATGACAACACCCTGTATATCGGTATATTATTGTAAAACTCATCGCTTATCTCTTCATGTCTTCTTCTTTCCCATTGATCAACGGCACCCTCTGGTCATTGTCTTCAGGTATGATTCTTGTAAACCCCTCCGGTCATTGACTTCATCATAATGGTGTTTAAATACTGTATTACCATTGTAAATGATGTATCTAAATAATAATAAATTGTTTATGGAATGACTTGCATTTTTATTAAGACATCCTGTATATACTCAACCAGTAATGACAATTAATGCTTAACAATGCCCTTTACTAAAATATACCATTAATCTTTTATTTGCTACTACCCCGTATGGTGTTTACATAGCTATTCGAAATACAATAACAATGTAGATAACGTCTAACAGTTGAATATTTGTTGTTGTTGTGATACAATTTGAATTAAAAATAAATGTAATATTTCGATAAATTCTAAATTCGCTTTCACAATATACTCTGATATGATAATAACTTGGTGGTCTTGCTAGCATGCTAAAAGACTATTAACGCATGAGAATGTGTGATCGATGGTTCGAATCCTATCGTCGCTAGCGAAATATTTAATAAATTGTATGAAAACACTGCTTACGTCACACACTATATACAAAATATGTGTAGGATATGATGATATACGAAAACACTGCTTACGTCACACTATATACATGGCAACATAGAAAAATCATAAAGATGAAGTTCATCACAGAACAGATGGGGCATACGATACATTTGACAGATGACACATACAACAGAACGTACGTACGTAACATAGAACAGAACGCACGTACGTAACATAGAACAGATGGGGCATACGAAACACTTGACAGATGACACATACAACAGAACGCACGTACGTAGCATAGAACAGATGGGGCATACGATACATTTGACAGATGACACATACAACAGAACGCACGTACGTAACATAGAACAGAACGCACGTACGTAACATAGAACAGATGGGGCATACGACGGTTGACCCGTATGACGAACGGCCCATACGACAGCCCCGACGCGTGCGCAGATGACCCGTACGATGGATGGCCTTGGGCCGCCCCCGTACCCGCGTTGCTAGCTTCCGGTGACGTCACCCTACACAAGTTTTCGTGGGGTTTACTTGCGCTACACATGTTTTAGGAGGGGGGTGCTATGTTAGGTTACCGCCTTTTGAGCTTCCGTTGATGACGTCACGGCTGGTGGGGGCCATACGACGGCGCGTGCGCAGAAATCCAAGATGGCCGCCTTCCGGTACGTGGGGTTTGCATTGTTAGGTTACCGCCAATCGAGCTTCCGGTGACGTCACTACCCCCTCCTAAAACGTGCGTCTAGTGTCCCACTATCTACTGTTTAGTACAACAAGAAAGTTGTAAAAATTATTCAGATAAGATTGGGGGGAGGATAAGGAACAATCATATGAGGGGAAGCAACAGAGGATTTCACAACGGCAACCCCTCAGGAAGGACATTCAGACAGTATAATCAAGGAAATGGTTACGGCAGATACGCAGATTTCAATAAGGACAAGAAATTTAACAGGAATAGCAATTACAACAACCATACTAATAATAACGAAAGAATATGCAAGATAGAAGATGAAATTGAAGAAATGAGCAGACAAATAGCACAGTTAAAGGAAGAAAGCTTCGAATTAAGAATGGAAAATATGGAACTCAAGGAAAAAACAGAATTTTTGCGAGGAAACATGACACAGACCCAGAAAAATTTTAGAGGGAAGAATTTGATAATACATGATCTTGACGAAGGAAACGAAGAAGATGAGGAACAACTAGAACATATATTAAAAGATGTAATGAAAAAGGTTAATAATACAGTAGATGTTAAATCAGATATTTGGAAATTAAAAATATTAGGAAACAAAAACAGTAACAAAAAAAGAACAGTACTAATAATGATGAAAGATGTGAATGAGAAAGTAGAAACTTTGGAAAGAACGAATAAATTAAAAGGAACAAAGATATATATTGATAAAGATTATTTCAATTTAATTTAATTATTACATATTATTAGTTGTTTTATTTATTTATCAAAGTTATACAAGTCGTACAAGTCGTGTTTAAAATATAGACTTGACTTACCTTCGGCTAGTTCCTCATAAATGTAAGTTAATATTAATTTAAAGTTTTTAATAGAGTCGGTAGCATGAAGACTCCTCCCTTTGAGTTCCGGACGCACAAATATAAGTATAATTTAATTTTGAATATCTACTTCTTAGATAGACATATTTTACTTAATTCAGAAACAAAGTCTTTCCTGAATACATACCTTTGATTTTAATAATTTCAAAAATTCTTACCTAGATTGATTGAAGTAAGCAAAATTTTTTTTATAAATTTATTATGGACATGAATAAAAATAAAATACCAATACTTTCTACAAAATGATTTAATAAATTGTTACTATCAAAATTTGCATTATTTTTAACATCAAAACTTCCTCATACCACTCCTGCATTCCATCCAGTCATGCGCACTGAATACCTTGGATGATTGCGTCGGCGCATAAGAGATATGTATGCTCTTATAGAGATACACGCGACACTGAACGTGGATTTACAGTCAATGTTATATGTATAAACTGTTTATACACTTCTAACGTTCATAAGTTTGGTGAAATTATTAATATGTTATTTAAATTTGAACTATACAATTACACATATATATATATATATATATATATATATATATATATATATATATATATATATATATATATATATATATATATATATATATATAAAAGCAATACGAGTGAATTGATATGAGGATAGTAATGGATAGAAAAAGTGAAACATGCATCAGAAGGAAAGAAGAAATGGAAGTTATATGAACATTTATGTATAACGTGAACAATTTATGAAATGATTTAATTTAACAAGTAAGTACTATACTATCTATTATTAAAATTGTATGGATATCCATAGATATCATATGATATTCATCATAATATAAAGTTTTTGGCCTTTTTTGTGATATTATTGAAACGTTCAAAATATATATTTTATTGTTCACTATATTCTTTTGGAATTCCAAAATTAATACTCAAAAACACAGACCTTTTTTCTCGAAGCTTCGGTACCTGAACTGCAACTAGCGTCTCCCAAATTCTTGACGATTTCCCAGAGGAGAAACGCACCTTTCTGTTCACTTCTGTTTATACACACAGTTTAATCAACATCAATATTACTCTTTCAATACCTTTTTTGGCTTAAAACCTTAAATTTTTTATATTTTTTGAAATTTTGTAGAGGAGATTTATATAGAAGCCATCATCTTCTCAACCCAAGCACGATTGTCTTTTTTTTATAAAATCAACAAACTTTCGACTCCTCAAATGCATAGCCTGCTTTTCCGTATTTTTGTCCCAGAATTGTTGACTTGAATGTTTTTTAGAAAAAATGTAAAATTATTTATTTCAACAGTTCTGGAGGATATGAACACTTATTGATATCAGTTTATATCGTATTAGGGATTATATAAAATGTCTTTTTCATATATTATAATAACAAATTTTGTTATAATTCCCTTTTTAATGTCTAACTATTTACATTTAATTATACAAAATCTACAACCTAGAATAATTATTAATACATATGTAATTGTAGTTTTAAATATTTGAATTTTCACTAATTTTGTCTTACATAAACTCTTAGTTATTTCCAAATTTGTCTTTATTGTTCTACATTCAATTAGTAACCAACAAATTTAAGTTGGCAAGAAAATCACTAAATTTGATTACTTCCTGTTTATAAAGATTATTGAATTATCATATTTCCTTGACAGATACCTTGGCTCTGTTCCGTATGTCACCAATTATAAAGTTTTCTTTCAATTCTTTTTTTCAATTTAAACCTTTACTAATATCATCAGTAAATATAGATAACTAATTAGTGAGTTGAATATTAATTTTTGTTATTTTAGGTTACAAGTGATACTACATTCTGTTTATCCAGATATTCACGTGGCAGTGTTCAGAGTATTTGGACACATATTGACATTGACTTGACCTTAGATTAATTGTTAAGGTAAAAATTTTATACTTATTCATACAATGTTGTTATAATTTTTATTCATTATCCTTTAAGTCCTTTTGGTAACTGTTTTTCTCAATATCTGACAAGATATTTGTTCACTTTATTCTATTTTTTTATATGAAATCTTAATTTTTTACTTGGTTGTGTATACTGGTACACCATACGTATTAATATAACATTTTAATGTCTGCTCAAATTTGTGAATTGTTTTAACATAATAGAGGACTGGTTCAATATATATATATATATATATATATATATATATATTTATATATATATTTATATATATATATATATATATATATATATTAACATAGAGTAAAACAACACCCTGTATACCGAACATAAAATAAAAAAAAACTACTTATTTCAAGAAATAAAAATTTTTGAAATTTCATTTTTTTTAAAAAAGATTATCTAAAAAAGGAGACAATCTGTACCATGTACTATTCAATAGAGAAAGCATCTAACTGTATAATTTAAAATAAGATTTGAAAAAACATTTGTGAAATGAATTAACAAAATCTCTATAAACCTACAAGACGGAATATTAGAACGTTATTACATATACAAATGGAAATGATAATCCTTTATTTTTATTGTCAAGGTAAATAAATAGTGAGATTCTTTTTAAAATGAATATTAGGGTTTGAAGGACATGTAAATAAGATTTTATAAATATTTAAAAACATTTCGATATAAGAAGTAAACTGAAAAACATTAATTCTATGGAATGTGACATTTATTGAACGGTTTGACATTATGAACACATATTTTGTAAATTGGAAAATGTCATTTTGTAAACTAAATGAAATATAATCTAAGAGACACAATATGAGTTAAAATCATTAAAGAACCTTAAAACAAAGCGTTTTCAAATGATAGATGGACAATTCACTATTTGAAATGAAATCTATAAAGAAAAGTTTTGATAACCAAATCTGATTGGTGGAATGTATTCAACAAACTTTTAATCTGCGACAAGTAGTTGTTAATAATAAAAAAATTGAAGGAGAAAAAGTTTGTTGATTATACAGACTATTGACTAGGTAAAAATTCTTTTTGGGTGGTAGAAAATTTGAGAAGCAGCAAAATTTTGGGAATTAAGAAAACTTTTCGAAAAATAAGATATTTGGCATCAAAATTCAGAAAAGAGAGATACATTGTACTTATGATATGGTAGATTATATATTTAAACAAGCAGATGTAGAAACTAAGAAACAATTTGGTAATTATGTTTGAATACTAACCGTATAATTGATATATAATACTTGATTAATATTTGTATGGTGGAATGGATATATCCACCATACCTTTTAGAAAGCTTTTGATTATGTAATTGGACTGAAATGTATTGATGTGGACAGGACATAGCATTGATTCCTGATTTTGTGTAAGCTGGACCAGTGATGTGACAATTTCCAGAAGGTAACCTAAAATAAAGTAAAGGATAATTGAAGTGAATTACGATACAGGAATAAGGTATTTAGACTATTTTCATTATACATAAAAAAAGGTTGAATAAAACTTACCAATTTAGTGAAAAAAATTGAACTTTGGTATTAAACAAACATTTACAACCATTGTGTTTCGCCATTTTGATATAATAATCGTTTATATAGAAGTTTCAGTATTATAAGATTTGTATTAAATGTTGCCTATTTTAGATTTGTATATAGAGATAATTTTTTCATGTGAGAACGTGATTTTGTTTGAATGAGTGGTCATAATAGATAGTAGGTTTTTTATCAATTTGTGTCTTGTAAAAGAACAATGTATTTGTCTATTCAAAATATTAAATAACGTTCTTTCTAGTTTGAAGAACATTGTAAAATTGTTTTTTGATATATTTTATTTCTTTGTGGTGATGGCTCCATCTAGTTTGAACCGTTGGTAGTTTAAACTGACATCTGTGAATAGTAAAAAGGTTCAACTTGAAACACAGGACCGTCTTAAGAATTTATTACGTATTATTAAACAAGCAAGTACATTTTTATTAACAAAATTTTTATGAAGACAGAGATATTTAATCAAATTTAGGCGCTCACACTATAAATTGAATTTTTGTTTCTCTATACCAGAACCCTACTCTGAGGTTAAAGAGTTTCTCATGTTTTAAAATATAACCATTTTAGTAATAAAATTTTAAATTTTCACAATATACCGGGCAAATCAAAACTAAATGTAAATTAAAAGAATAATAACTATAAATCATTATTTCTCTCTCCGTTCTATCCAGTTTAATATATTATGTTAAAATTTTAATCTGTGTATAATAAATGTATTTAATAAGTTTTATTTTATTATATAATTTGTTTTACCTCGTATATTATTCCTCTGGATTTCCTCTCATTTACCTCGGCTAGCGCTCAATATTTTATCATAATTATTAATTTGGAAACAGACAGGGTTCTGAGTAAGGCCTTTGTTTTCCGCAGATTATTTTAAGAACAAACATGAAACTCAAATTGGAAAACAGTTTAATAACTTTGAAGACATAAAATATAATGCAAAAAAAAACAAAATGGATGAATTGACAGATGGTAAGTGAAATTTTTAATGATATTAAAATGGAACGACTCTTAACCTAGGTATAATTCAATAAGTATTAAATATCACGAGTTTTAAGTTTATAATATTATTGTTTTGCTTTAGAAATGAGTTCAGATATTTTCCTGTTATACTTTCTTAAATGTCATCTCAAATTTTCAATTTATTTGAAAGTATAACGATTATAATTGGTACCAATCATAGAAAATTACTACTAACCTTCGAAAGAAAAAAATAAACCGCACAATAACTTCTTTCTTCTACTGATGTGCCGTCAGCTGCTGTATCTTACCATGTAGACGGCTTTTAATCTTTATTTTAAGAAATTGTCCATCAAATTTTAAAGGAATTCACCAATTAGTTGATTCTGCACATATATTTTATCAACCATCGTTTATAATATCTGATTTTGCTTCTTAATTCAGCTGTATAATTTTCGAATTATTATTCAACTTGTTCTTCAAAATCTAATAATAATCTTTTCTTTACCTCGACACCAGATTTATTTATTTCTCTCCCTCTTAGCAACCATAATTTTCTTCCTAGATACCAGAGTTTTCTTGTCCTCAGATTGGTTTAAATCTTAAGCTGGATCTCCTAATACAATTCATTTCAATGTCACCAATTAATGTGACATTTCATTGGTTGACTTTCGTAAAAATTTGTACATATGTAACAATGAAAATAATAACTATGTACAATATAAATAATAACTCAAAACATTGTTACTACTTTTATAGATCATTATACATAACTAATAAATAAAAAATTTCCTATTTATTCGCAACAATATCAACAAATTCCTGAACTGTCATAAAATATTCCTCGATTCTGACAGATAGAATTTCTATGATTCAATATAGTGAAACTTTAGATCACAGTTCAATATTTATGAATTTTGACACACAGGGTGCTCCCCTTATTAATTTATATTATAAAAAAATGTTTCTTTATTATGAATAAAATTATTTGCTATAACATTCCCTGAAATATTTCAATCTTTTTATAAATTATAATAATTCTAGAAAAAGTCTGAAATTTTTCACAATGTATATTTTTCTTAGTGCAGGTGTTTTAAATAAATGTATTAATGTTTTTGTTTGTTTTTAGATCACTCTTCTGGATAGAACTTATAAATGGATTTAATGTTGAAGATTCCCCGTATTATACCTGTGACGGGATGTGCTAACTGGTAGCTATTTACACCGAATTCTGTTACAACCACATATGGACCTTCATATAGAAGTTGCAGTTTCAAGCATTGATTCTTGTATCGATTAGGTGTTCGAAGAGCCTTAACTATAACTAATTCACCTTTTTGGAAGGTAATTTGCTTTTTGATTTCGTTATTTCTGAGTTTTAGTTGTTTATTTGCTCGTTTTATTAATTTTTCGTTTGTTCTTTGTATTAATGTCTCATAGTTTTCTATATTTGTCATGTGCCATGGTCGATTAGGACTTTTTCCAGTCATTAATATAGTTTGACTAATGTTTGTTACTGTATTAGGGATATCATTGATGAAATGTTCAATGTCTACGATACACTCTTCCCAAAGTGTGTGTTCGCTATGGACTAGTATTCTTAAAAATTTTAAAATTTCTTTGATGGCTCTTTCACATGGATTGGCAGATGGGTTTCTTATACTAATGAATACAGGATTTATGTTAGATTTTATCAACCAATTCTTAAATTTTATATTGTTAAAATAAGTAGCATTGTCCATTATAATGTTCTTTGGGACACCTATTGTAGTAAAATATTTTGTTAATGCTGACTTCACTTCTTTTGAGTTAGTTTTCTGACAAGGATACATTTTTATGTATTTTGTAAAAATATCTGTAATTACTAACAAATGTTTGTTATTGTTTGTACTTGGAACTAAATTAGACAAAAAATCTATGGCAATAGTTTCTAAAGGTTCTTTTGTAAGTAAGGCTTTTGGAAGATTTTCGTTATGGAAGTTTTTCTCTTTAGTGAATTGACATATCTTACATTGTTTGTTGATTAATTTACAAATTGTAATATCGTTCTTACTATAGTAATTTTCCCTAAATAAAAGATGAAGTTTCCTAGTACCTATATGACAGTATTTAAGGTGTAAGTCTTTTATGATTTGTCTTGCTAGTGTATTCGTTATAACGTATAGTTCATTGTCATTAATGGTTTTATAGTAAATGTTCTGTTTGTTTTGTAGTTTGTCTTGTGTGGTGAGGTTTTGTTGATCTTGTAGTATGTGCGTGAGTGTAAAAATGTCTTCGTTATTTTTCATGATGTTGATGCCTATTTTAATGTAATTTCTATGTCTTTTGTTGTCCATTCGTGTAATGGCGTCTGAAACAACGTTTGTTACTCCAGGAACGTATTTTATGGTAAATGTATATTCTTGTAATGTGAGTATAAGTCTGTGTAATCGAGTGTTATTGTATCTGTTCTGTAGAATGGTTGTTAATGCCTGATTGTCTGTCTCAATGACAAATGAATTTCCTAATAGGAAGAAACGAAGTTTTTGCACACAATAAAGTATGCTAGAAAGTTCTAATTCGCATACAGAATAACTTCTTTCTGCCTTTTTTAGTTTTTCTAGAAACAAAAGAAATAGGTACCTCTATATTATTTTGTATTTGAGTGAGAACTCCTGCAAATCTATCTATAGATGCGTCAGTTTTTAATGTAAAAGGTATATTATATTGAGGATGATAGAGTTGTATATTTTGCAAAAATGTTTGTTTTATTTTATTGAATGCCAATTCTCGTCTTTCATTCCACTTCCATTTTACATTTTTACATAGTAGTTCCATCAAGGGTAATTCTAAAGTTGTTAAGTCTGGAATTAATCTTTTAAAATATTGAATGGTTCCCATGAAACTACGTAGTGTCTTCAAATTTGTTGGCCTAGGAAATTTTTTTATAATTTTAGTTCTTTCAGGATCAATTGTGATACCCGTAGTGTCTAAAATGTATCCTAAATATTTTATTTTTGTTTTAAAGAAATGACATTTGTCAATGTTTATTTTAAGACCTGCTTGATCAAGTATTTTTAATATTATATTGATATGTTCTAGGTGCTGTTCATAGCTGTTGGAGAAAATTACAATATCATCAACATAATGCAACGTAAAGTCTTCATATGGGTGTAATATTTTATTAAGAGCTTTCAATAGTGCACTAGTACTAGAATTAAGACCGAATGGGGTGACTTTAAATTGGTATACAACACCATTTATAATAAAACCAGTATATTTTCTACTGTCTGGATGAAGAGGAATAAGCCAAAATGAGTGTAAAAGATCTAGCTGACTATAAACCTTTGCATTTGTAATTCTACCTAAAATGGCTTCAATTGTTTGAGGACTTTCATACTCAGGAGTAGTACATTGATTTAAATTGCGCGCATCTAAACAAATTCTAATGTTATCTTTTGGATTTTTCTTTTGAACAATTACTATAGGATTAATAAAAGATGTATTACTGTACTCTATAATGTTGTCAAATAATAATTTTTCAATGGCTTTATTGACTTGAGGCCTAAGTTTATAAGGAATAGGATAGGTTTTGCTTTTAAAATTCTCAATATTTCTGTTTATTTTTATTTTATGAACGTATTCTTCTGCGACTCTTGCTTCTTCCTTGACTAAACCTTCATACTTTACCAATAACTTCATAATATCATCTCGATAACCATCATCACAATTAATTTCCATCCCATTCATATAATTTATTATTACTTTATTTTTCCTACTACCATTATTTCCATATCCATAACCATACTTCTTATCTTCATAAATTCCATTCACATAACCATATTTCTTAGCTTCATAATCCTTTAATTTTATATTTTCTGTTTCTTTTGTAAGCTCCATACTACATTCTTCTTCTGTCTTCTGTACTTCTTTTTCTTCCCCATCTTTATAAAATTGTATTTCTATTCCTTTAAAACTAACCGTTTCTTTTTCATAATCGATAATTGCTTCATTTTTATCAAGTTCATCAGAGCCTATTAATACATCAAATTCTATATGATCAACAATTAATAATAGCATGCTAATGCTACTATCTAAAATATTAAACTGTACTACTACTGCTTTATTTACATCCATTAATTTTTTTGAATTTATTCCTACTAAATTTACCTTAGGAATTCTAATAATATTTTTCTGTAAAATTGGCAATTGTTCCACTATTCTCTTATGAATAAGTGATGCAGCTGACCCGGTGTCCACTACCGATACAATTGTTTTATTGTTTATTTGACCTTTTATTAAAATTAATTTATTATTTGTTTTAGGGTCTGATATGTCCTCCAGTAGAAATTCTTTGGGATGAGAGTAGACATATCCTATTTCGTGTACACAATGGCTTACTGAAAATTTTGATTGGTTTGTGGAGACTCACATGAACGATTTATGGACTCTGAAGATCTAGTTCGTTCTAAACTTTCAAGTTGTTCATTATTTTCATGATTTTGCTCGCGGTCATGACTCCGTGATCGTTGCATGTAATTTACCCTTCTGGTATTTTCGAGATTTTGAAAGTTTTGATTTCTTCTCAGGTTTCCATCAGAATGTCTTCTTTCTCTATGACAATTTTCATTTTGATTTGAATTAGAGTTATAATATCTCTGATTTTGTTGATTAATGCGGTGATTGTAGGTATTATTAGAATTTGGATCATAATTACGATTATTATTGTACCTATTATTGTTAGTAGGATAATTAGAGAAGTGTTTATTGTTATTATTATTATAATTGTTTTGTCTGTAGTTAGTATTGTAGTTATTGCTATTATTTCTATTGTTGTTATTATATTTATTGTTATTGTAATTTGTATTTTGGTTTTGGTGATTAAATGAATTGAAATTTTGAGTTTCTCTGTTTGGTGTATTTGTTTTAATAATATTTCTTTCAATACGATTTAAGTAGTTGGTTAGTTGCTCAAAAGATTTTATATTTTGAATAGCAATAGTTTCGGCTATTGTAGGTTTAAAATGCCTAGATATTAAAATGATAAGCTCTGCTTCTCCTATATGTGGCTCTAAAAATTGTGCTTGCGAAAATAGGCTTAAAGCATAATTATACATACTAGAGTTTTTGTTATGATCAAACTTACCAGAGCATAATCTTTCGCGAAACAAGGATTGATTACTTTCTCCCCAATATGTTCGGAGAAAAAGTGCTTCAAATTCATTAAAACTGTTTATGTGATTTTCATAGCCATTAAACCAAGTCAGAGCCTGATCTGTTAAATTGCTGCGAATAAACTCCTTTAAATCGTCAAAATTATTAAAATGTTTACATCTGTTTTTCAGAGTTCTCAGAAATACCTTAAGATGTAATTGTTTAATTGAGCCAGAGAATTTATTAGTGTTACCACTAGAATTACCAAGAATGGAATATAATTGGTTTAAACCAGGTATACAATTAGAATTATTGAAAAGAGAGGCTTTCTGCTTTAATTCTTCCATTTGTTTCTGTATTTTCTTTTCCATGTTATTTTGTAATTCTTGTAGATATAATTCTTGTTCTTTTATCTTCTCTTCCCATTGTTTCTTTTCTTGATTATTGTTTCCTTGATAGTTCCAGTTTTGATCGAATATATTTTTCTCAAAAATTTCATTTATTCTTTGTTGATTTTCTTGGTTCTCTTTTATTTTTCTTTCTAGTTCCCTTTTTAATTGAAATTGATTCTGTTCTGTTATTCCCATATTTTCTTTGAATCTTAATTCGATATTCTTTTCCAATTCTTCTAAATTCTTTTCATTTGTTATGACCCTTCTCGCGAATTCATCCCATCTTCTTTTAGCTGTTTCAGTAATTTCTTCTTTGGCCTGTTCCATTTTGTTGATTTGTTCCTGAATTTGTGTATTTACTTTCTTTTCCATATCTTCCCACTGTTCTTCTTGTAATTTCAATTTCTCTTCAATCTTCTCCATTTTGTTGTCTATTTTTGTGAATTGTTGTTTAAATTCTTGCTTTTGCTGTTCTATTTTCTTGTCTAAATCTTTGTTCTGATTTTCTATTTTGGTAAATTCTTCCTTCTGTTCTGTCTTCATGTTTATTAACCGTTGTTCCATTTTATTAAATTGTTCTGTGCTCTGTTGTTTTTGTTCTGCACTGATTGTTAACAATAATTGTGTTATTGCCTCCATAGTTATTGGTTTATTTTCTTCTTGTTTTTCTGTAGCATTTTCTTCATCTTCTGTGTGTATTTCAAACTCATAGATTTCTGGGTCTTGATTTTCCTGTATCAAGGCTTCTCTAAGACGGTCCTGTAAGGTTAGTTTTATACCTACCGTAGAAAGTTTTCTATTTTCAAGCTGTTCTTTTAATTCACGCATTTTTAAATTATTTAGCTTTTTAGATTCCATTTTTAGTTTTGTGATTCTCTTTATTTTAAATTACTGTATTTTTAACTCTTACTGTGCCTCTGATTGTTCTTATAATAAACGCACCACGTTTGGGCCTGCCAATTATGTTAAAATTTTAATCTGTGTCTAATAAATGTATTTAATAAGTTTTATTTTATTATATAATTTGTTTTACCTCGTATATTATTCCTCTGGATTTCCTCTCATTTACCTAGGCTAGCGCTCAATATTTTATCATAATTATTAATTTGGAAACAGACAGGGTTCTGAGTAAGGCCTTTGTTTTCCGCAGATTATTTTAAGAACAAACATGAAACTCAAATTGGAAAACAGTTTAATAACTTTGAAGACATAAAATATAATGCAAAAAAAAAATGGATGAATTGACAGATGGTAAGTGAAATTTTTAATGATATTAAAATGGAACGACTCTTAACCTAGGTATAATTCAATAAGTATTAAATATCACGAGTTTTAAGTTTATAATATTATTGTTTTGCTTTAGAAATGAGTTCAGATATTTTCCTGTTATACTTTCTTAAATGTCATCTCAAATTTTCAATTTATTTGAAAGTATAACGATTATAATTGGTACCAATCATAGAAAATTACTACTAACCTTCGAAAGAAAAAAATAAACCGCACAATAACTTCTTTCTTCTACTGATGTGCCGTCAGCTGCTGTATCTTACCATGTAGACGGCTTTTAATCTTTATTTTAAGAAATTGTCCATCAAATTTTAAAGGAATTCACCAATTAGTTAATTCTGCACATATATTTTATCAACCATCGTTTATAATATCTGATTTTGCTTCTTAATCCAGCTGTATAATTTTCGAATTATTATTCATCTTGTTCTTCAAAATCTAATAATAATCTTTTCTTTACCTCGACACCAGATTTATTTATTTCTCTCCCTCTTAGCAACCATAATTTTCTTCCAAGATACCAGAGTTTTCTTGTCCTCAGATTGGTTTAAATCTTAAGCTGGATCTCCTAATACAATTCATTTCAATGTCACCAATTGATGTGACATTTCATTGGTTGACTTTCGTAAAAATTTGTACATATGTAACAATAAAAATAATAACTATGTACAATATAAATAATAACTCAAAACATTGTTACTACTTTTATAGATCATTATACATAACTAATAAATAAAAAATTTCCTATTTATTCGCAACAATATCAACAAATTCCTGAACTGTCATAAAATATTCCTCGATTCTGACAGATAGAATTTCTATGATTCAATATAGTGAAACTTTAGATCACAGTTCAATATTTATGAATTTTGACACACAGGGTGCTCCCCTTATTAATTTATATTATAAAAAAAATGTTTCTTTATTATGAATAAAATTATTTGCTATAATATATATATATATATATATATATATATATATATATATTTATATATATATAAAGATATACTGGAGCAGAGAAAACAGCTAATAAGATATATGAAACAGGCGAGAGAAAGTGGAGCAAAAGCTAAAATAATTGATGATACATTAATGATAAACGACAACGTATATAGTCTAAAGGAACTAAAAGAAAGCAAAAATCAATTAGAAATACATACAGGATGTAATAAATCAACATATAAGAAACAAAACAAAACTAATCCGAAAACTTGATTAAAATTTTCAGCGATAAAAGTTTTAATCAACTAAGAGGTGAATAAATTGTCTAGGAAAAATGTGAAATTTGATTGATTTGGAATACGATTTTGAAATACAGTACGTCAAAGGTGTAGCGAACTACGCAGATAGTGTATCAAGAATATCCATAGACGAACTCAAGGATTTATACATAAATAATTTACATGTTTTGGCGCAATCACAAGAGCACAAACGCGCAAGGAGAACGATCAGTCAGGGAAGGATCTAAAGAATAACGAGGAAACAGAG